>OY856411.1:1367593049-1368193049 GCA_963693085.1 Alisma plantago-aquatica | reverse complement strand
CAACTAGATGTGAATGTAGGGCATTTATTACATGAATCACCTTATATGATGCGTTCGAATCATTATTATCCATTTTCCTCTTCTTTCTTTTTTGAACTCATTAAAGCAAACTTAGTTTCAATATCTCCCATGCTAAAATCTATAAAAAGTCCATGGGAGTGGATTCATCCCGATCCATGCTCTCCTTTGAGTTGGTACTAGAGATGATATCTAGGAGACTCTTAATAGAGTCAGAGTTATGGGCATCAATAATCTTCAGATGCTCAAATTGGAAGGGAACACAAATAATTTGATCGACAATTGGGAGAAGAAAGATCAAAGAGGAAATACCACTAAATATCACTATAAGAATAACTAGTTGCACCAACTACTTGGAAGAATGAATTTGAAGAATAAATAGATAAAGACTCAATAGAGTAAAGAAACTTCAACAAGATGGATGCATTGTACATAGAAAAGACAACTGTAAATGAGGTAAACTTTTGAAATTTGTTTGAACAACATTTCAGTGAAACTTGGTATACTCTAGGACTAAAATATGAGATTGTAGACCTAATTTCAGATAGCCAACATGGATGCTAAAGTACCATTTTCCTAATGAACCCGTGTCATTTTATCTCTCATCAAATTGTGATTATGTTTCCTTAAATACATTTACTGCAATCATGAGGTGTGTTATTGTAACAGCCCCGCCTCTCGATAACCCCCAATTAAAGGAGACCAGAAGGTCAGAGCCATGATCCCAATTAACAGGATCAAATGTTCGACAAATAATCAATAACAATTATTAAATTCTACCAACTATACTGAAATATGGTAAAAATAAAAACTTTACATACCTTTTGAAAACTTGGATCTCTAAAATTCTATCCACATATGAATTATACTCTAACAAAATCCTCCTTGTATTTTAATTCATGTATTTCACAGTATGACGATTTACTGTTTGTCCTTTTGGCTTTGTACCTAAAACGCCGACAAACAAAATGTTGGTCATCATAAAGTTGGTCTGCGGGGGAAACAATAATCATGCAACTATGATAACAATGTAATCAATCAATTATGATTTAAACAAACAAATTTACGTTTTTCACATAACTGTTGAATCCCTACATACCCTAGCCTCTGTGTTGTCCCTGTAGTGGACTTGGATGCTACCTTCCTTATGGTAGATCCCCATTAAACCCCTCATGATCCCACCTAATAGGTGAACCAATTTCTAGGGTTGAGTCACATGGCACTACCTGTAGGTAGCCCACTCCTTAACTCATGGCATGCTAAAGAGTCTCATGGCACTATACGTGGGTAGCCCAATTTCTAACTCACGATAACCAAGACCTTGCTCTAGGTTATCCCTTTTTAGCCTTTGCAAAGCCACAGAGGTGGACCAGGATCTGAGCCAATCATGTATGCACATTTATAGAGATAATCATAGTCACTTTATAGTTACATGAAATAAAAGGCATCCAACAGTTATTTTCAAGCAACCGATAAAAGCGTTCAGAAATTTTTAGAAATTTCCGTGAAACTAAAGCGATTATTCATAAGCGTAACCACATACCTGTTATTGTAGTTTTGGAGACAGAATAATCCATGCAAGTAAGAAATCCAAGCAAGCACACATACAAGATCTTGAAATAATCATACAATTTCCTTTTATTGCTCACGTCATCAATATCTATTAAACCTAGCTTGCTTCCTAGGGTTTCTAATTCACTTTTAGGATTTCCTTTGCAATTAGGGTTTTACTTCATCTTTATTATTTTAAACCCTAATTTTATACAATTACTCATAAACCTAGCTTGCTTCCTAGGGTTTCTAATTCACTTTTAGGATTTCCTTTGCAATTAGGGTTTTACTTCATCTTTATTATTTTAAACCCTAATTTTATACAATTACTCATAAACCCTATTCATCTCATCTATTCTTCACGAAAGATATTAATGTTATCTTTTAACAAGATATAACCCTAATTTGGATTTAAGGCACACTTAAACATTAATTAAGTCCATTAAGCCTCTTTTACATTAAAGCTACTATTTTTATCCTTTTAATCTATGACAAAGTCATTATGCTCATCAATTCATAGTTCATTATGGTCTAAGTCGCATATGAACTCTATTTGTCATTAATTTCACATTAATTCACTAGAAAACCCTAATTATCAAATTAAGGGTTTTCATCCATAGTTAGGAGCTTTTACACTTGAAAGAGCTTAGAACCATCATTTAGCAACATATTTTCACACTATTCAAATTAAATATGATCTTCTCCTCTTTTACCCTAAGTTAGGGTTTCCAACTGCTTAATCATTCATAATTGGTGTAAAATCCTAAACCTTGCGATAATACATCTACATCAGGTTCAAGTTCATCATTAACATTTCAACAGGTTGCTATTACTTAATTATGTCAATTAAGTATCATGAATTTAACCATTAACTTCAATTAGGGTTCCTAACATGATTTCAAAGCACTTTCCATTAATTTGGCATACTTTTGCAAATAGGAACAAAATCAGATTCTAAAATCATTTTTATTGAATTCTACATGTTCTCCTGATCAATTTTCTATTTTGCATATTTCCATCGGAGCTACCAATCTTTAGTTATGATTTATGCAAGAAAATATACCTTTCGGCCAATCAGAGAGCACCACGTCGTCAATCTCATGCAACGTTGCTAGGCTTTGGAAACATAACGGATTGTCCAATTTACCCTTGCATAAGTTACTAGTTTAGCAATGCCCGGAGGGGCAAAACTATCCAATGCCGCCCACGTTCCTTCTTCCTCGCGAGCAACCCTAGGCTGCGATCTGTAGTGGCTCGGGGGAGCTCTCCTCCTCCCTCCTTGGACTCTAGGGCACCGATGATGGCCCCAAAGCTTCCGCCTCCCTCCGTCGCATCTACAGAGGTTCACAGTCAGTGCCGTGGTGGCTAGGATTACACACGACGACCTGCAACTTCACAACTGTCCTAAGCAGTCGTGCCACAACAGCTGCACACAACTAGGAGGAGGGGGACGACCACCGAGCATCTTCTTGATGTCGTGGGAGCAGCACAACCCTATTATAGCTCTCCCACGGCCCCTCAACTCCAGGGATAGGGTTATACCCTCATCGTTAGAGTTAGTACAAAAAGAAGAAGGAGAAGGGGTTGTATTGCGTGGAATCTTTTTGGATCTCGACCAGGGCTTTACCCCTTTACATAGGGTGAGTAATGAACTCCTAAAGTGTGCATCCATGAGGACTCAAGTCCTTTCCCAAAAAGGAAACTTATTTTCCTTAGATAAAAGAAACCTCCTCTCTCCTCATCATCTCTTTGATATTCCTTTTTCTTTAATTATTAGGATTTCGAAAATTACTTCCTTTATTTTCCTTGTACTTGCCTTTTAAAGTATTGGTACGAAATTAAGTTTTCCTTTTAATAGAAAATACTTTCTTTTTATCAATATCACAAAATTCATTAATAATGTATCACATTATCCTTTTATTTTACAATTTTGGTATTCTCTCTTTCTTTCCTCTTTATTGGGGCTCCTTGGACCCCAAGAAATTATAATAACTTGAAATTCCATATCAAGGATACTTATTATCCTTCTAGATGCATCTATATGTATTATTTCTCATTATCATGTATATTTCTTATTAAAATATCTCTTTTTGAGGATTCCTCTTTATCTTTCTTTTTATTTTCCTCTTTGGCATTCCTTTTAACATTATGAATCCTTTGGATACGAAAATCCACCAAGGATAACTCAATTATACCTCTTTCCACTTATTTTCCAAATTTCATCATTGTTTTCAATTTCTTTCTTAATGACAAAATATTTAATTGATCTTTTCTTTTCTTATTGCATTCTCTTTGCAAGTAATGTGTGATGACTTACAGGTGTCCAACTTAGAGCACTATGTGAGGTACCCAGACCATGTGCTGAGCAAAGAACCTAGTGAGCCCCAAGGGAGGCTGAAATGGCCTGAGTCACCTGTGCAGTTTATAGACGCCAGGATGAAAGAACTCAGAGAAAAGAATATCTGATGATAAATGTTCTTTGGAAGCTCCATGAGTAAGGTAAACCCACATAGGGGCCAATGATGGACATGGAAAAGTCTTATCCTGAATTGTTTTTTTTACTTGATAGAATTTTGAAGACAAAATTCCTATAAGAGGGGAAGGATGTTAAAACCCCAATTTTTGGGTTCAATTGGTGAGAAATGTAATTTCTCATATTAAAGATATTTGAACACATAATGATATAATTTGTTTTGAATAAATGGATTTCGCTTACAATAGCCTTGATGATTGTTTTGTGGGCTTTATTGGCTATTGGGCCCAATAACAAAGAAAGGACAAAAGAAACTCTATTATTGAGTAAATAAGAAAATAGAGAAAAGAAAATTGTGGAAACCTCTAGAAGGCAAATACAAAGTGGGATTTCATGCCTCTTGGGTTCCTTGGGTTCCAAGGAATCCTGAAGGGTAAGATCAAACTTAACCTTCTCCACCATGTCAAAAGAACCCATGCATCAGGGACTCAACTCCCTTAGCTATAACTTAGAGGAGTCGGATTTTCATGTCACATATTCTCCCACAGTGAACTGCATGCCTGTCTACTTTGCATCCGCTCATGACTCACGTCGTCTCTAGGCTCCTTTCAGCCATTGCACGATCAAAGCGACTTCATCTACACACACTATGGTCCTTTTCTAACCATCACGTGGTCCTTTCACAAACATCACCTTACTAAAGTGGTGACTGACACAACCTCCCTTACAAAGCTTCTTTAAATCCCGATACTGGCTATGGTGGTTATCATCACATCTTTCATAGGACAAGAACTGTCTCTGGATATCACCCTGAACGAGCACACATGCTCTCATCAGACCCTCTAGTATGGATCATACTAACCATTAGTTAAGGGTGATAAACTGTACTAACATAGAGTTCTTCATGTTTCTACTTCCCCCTCATGGAAGTGAACCTTTAGGTTATACTCAAGAACTTTTGAACTCACCTCACGGTGTAGTTGAACCATCTCTCTCATATGTAGTTCAACTAGATCTGTACCTTGCCAATACTCTTTCTTTCTCATGTCATCTAGGTAAGGTGATCTACCATAACCCATATTGTATATTGACCTTCCTTGGTCTAGGGGAGACTTATCACAACATCCATAGTGATGAACTCCCATTCCCTCTTAGGAACTCTTTATCCTCTATATCAATGCACTGGGTTACCGATGCTCATCCTTCACCTTCTGTCATGCATGGCAACATACCACATGCAACCTCATCTCCAACATCCACAGTACTACTGCCACTCATTATCTTAGTAGTACCGTGGTGTATGGTGATCTTAAAATCATGATCTTCTGTACATCATGATTCCTCAAGATTGATTCCTCAGAAACCTTGAACCACTCTAGTCGAGGTTTCACCTCCTTTTTCTCCAGAAAAGTGCACCTGAGGTTCTACAACCATCCTTTTATCATGATAAGCCCTAGGCTAGCTAACCAAAAAACCATTAACTTGATCAACCAGTATTGTTACATCTGAGTGTTATCCAAACTTATCTCTTTTCCAACAGGGGGTTATCTTATCAACCTCTTCTAGCCTCCATCTAAACTAGGCAGTTGTATATCATCCAGAGCATCCATTACCACTTCACATCCTTAGGCGTTAGGTAATGTTGAAGACTTACACCTCTGTGTATTTCACTTATTATCTCATCTCATCTCTAGGTCTATCTTCATCAAGAAAACTCTGAGCTTAATCTCTTGGTTTTTCAAACTCAACCTTGTATGACTCATATCTCATGATAAAACATCCTCATAGGATGACTACTTTGTTTTTCTTAAAGTTTGTAAACCATCCATGTATCATTCACTCTACTAGAGTATGTTATCATCTCTGTGCTCATACCTCATAGCAACGTTCCAACTGACATCATCTTTGTCCTTGGTGTATGGCATGCGTACTGTCCTATCTCTCACTCCCATAATAAGAGGAAATAAACATCTGGCTATAGTCCAAATACAAAGTTCTTCCTATTCCAAGAGTAGAGATGGTACATCCCACCTTGCCAGTACACTTTCAAATCTAAGTTGAAACGTGCCACATATGTCTCTATATCACAAACATCATGATATAAAAAAAAATTACTTCCATGGAAAACTGACCTCGAACCTACTTGGGTCACCACACAATCCTTGGTCATCTCCTCTAGGTCTATAGGGTGCCGACACTTTTGGGGTCATCCCTCTTCCATCATGCATCCAGAGAGTGCCCTACTCATCTGCCCTTTGGGTCCCATAAGTTCATGAAGGTGATCAATCTCCTAACCCATGGTCCTCAGATAATGATAGCTGTTACCTCCCAACCCTATGGTCATGTGCAACTAGGGAATTAGGAAACTCCTACTTCCATCGATCTTATCCCTACCCGACCCTAGGATAGACTTAGGATTCTATCATAGTACATGTTCAACTTAGAACCTTACCCAAGCCTTCATCATCTCTCTCTCTCTACATCATGGCTGACTTCCATCGTTTCATAGGGGTCATGGCAACCTGCCTACCCTGGTAAGGGCCCATACCAGTTACTTCCATGGTAACACATCCACATGCACTTAGAGATGGTTATCTATGGGTCTACATGTTCTTTCTCATACCATTGTACTTTTCACTTAGCTTTTCACAATCCTATGAGACCTCTTTAGGTTTCCTCAAAACCCACAAAGCTGGTATACACCCTACAAAAGGGTCCTTCTCCCAGGTCGGGAGGAAACTACACCTCTTGACAACAAGGTCACAAACATCCCTAGGGTTTATATTCACATGAGCATGCTTAACCCAGCAGCCACTAAGGCACAAATAGTCCACCTACTAAACCATGCTAGGTCATACTTGTTCTCATCCTCAACATTGGATCAAGATCATACCTTCCCATGTCATCAACTTAGCTGTGGGGGGTTCATCAAACCTGCCTTAAACTTAAGGGGTTTCGTTTTCCTTTAAACATGAGAAGTACCATGCTCGAATCTATTGAAACTAAAACCTCGTCATGAGCATTAGGTACACCACTTCCCCTCTTAGGCCTAGGAACCCCTAGGTTCACTTTTGGGTGTCCAACTGCATGCTCAACCTCTTAACCATGTATCAAGCATGTATAAGGCATGACATGCACTCCCTTTCATCTTCTAATCGAGCAACACCTCAGAGTTGAGTCCTCCTCCAAGACAACCAACAAGGTACAAGGCCTCACAACTTGCTACTAAGCCTCTCCATGGTCTAAGGAACTCTTTTTCCCATCTCAGAAGGTAAACATCTATACCATAGGCACTTAGGTACCAGAAGCCTCATCCTCTCTCTAAGATTTGGTTCCTCTAAAGGCAACTAAGATATCATCAGCCTCCAGAGATCATGCATGAGGCAACCACAACCATCCACTTAGGTCGCATCATCCTCAACTCCCCACTTATCCTCATATCTCAGAGTCTAGGCTTCCAACTTTCTTGCTTGGGTCCTGCTCTAACTCTCTCTAGAGCTAACTCCACAACTAGCCTTATGCTAAAGGTCCTCTCTCCATGAAGATGGATTAAGATCACAAGCATACCCTTACATGGTGAAGCCTATGCACCAACTTATGTTTGCTTGAGGTTATCCCTAGCCCTTTATGCTTATCTTATCAACTTTTCGATATACGCCCTTGGCCAGGGTTTTAACATGACTGACATACTATGGGTGCCTACTATGCCAGGCTCATATAATCTCATGTGGTTCTATAGGTTCTTCTCTAACCTCATCAAAGAAGGTGCTCCTTCACTCGAACATGCACGACCCTTTCCAGGGTTGGGTCGCCCAAGGTACTCGCTCATCCAACCTCTCATGGCTCATATGGCATCTAAGGCATGTCCATCCAAACACCTGGTCTACCATGACATCTAACTCATCAAGTCATCTTTCTCTCTAACCTTCACTTAGAGTTAGGGTTAACATCATCCTTAGAGGATGTGCCAAGTCTCTACTTACAATGGAGATTTCTACCTCCAAGACAAACTCTCTCTACTTATCCTCCTGACAAGAAGGTCTAGCCTTAGGTCTCTCCTGAGGGCATGACAACTTATGTCATACGACCTAAGCATGTATCTATTCTTTTACGCTTAATCTATTAAGCTTCTGTCCATGACATCTTATTTACATGCTTTTTATTAATTTAGTGGAGGATTCCTTAAACCTTATCAACCTTACCCATACCTTGAGAGGGTGACGAAGAGAGAGAAAACCCTAACCCTTAAGGTCCTTAATAGCATTTGAGTTGAGAAGGGATGAACAAGATGAGAGAGTCCTAAAGGTATCTTATTTTGAGTCAAATCCTGAGACTTCAGCCAGAAAGTCACACTAATCCGGAAGTCCTTGTATTCCGACTAGCGGTGCGGAGGAAAATCTTGCCAGCCCCCAGATGTGATCCTTTTCTAGACACCTCTTTCTTTCGAAAATTCCTCTAATAACTCCCTTGGGTTCTACAAAGTTTGTAAAATTTAATAATTATTAAAGATTAAATGAGGAACCTACGCTCTGATACCAAATGTAACGACCCCGCCTCCCGGTAACCCCCAATTAAGGGAGACCAGAAGGTCAGAGCCATTATCCCAATTAACAGGATTAAAGGTTCAAAAAATAATCAATAACAATTATTAAATTCTACCAACTATACTGAAATATGGTAAAAATAAAAACTTTGCATACCTTTTAAAAACTTGGATCTCTAAACTTCTATCCACATATGAATTCTATTCTAACTAATCCTCCTTGTATTTTAATTCATGTATTTCACAGTATGATGATTTACTGTTTGTCATTTTGGCTTTGTACCTAAAACGCCGACAAACAAAACGTCGATCAACATACAGTTGGTATGTGGGGGAAACAATAATCATGCAACTATGATAACAATGTAATCATCCAATTATGATTTAAATAAACAACTTTATGTTTTCCGCATAACTGCTCAATCCCTACATACCCTAGCCTCTGCACTTTCCCTACAGTGGACCTGGATGCTACCTTCCTTATGGTAGATCCCCATTAAACCCCTAATGATCCCACCTAACATGTGAACCAGTTTCTAGGGTCACATGGCAGTACCCGCAGGTAGCCCACTCCTTAACTCATGGCATGCTAAAGAGTCTCATGGCACTACACGTGGGTAGCCCAATTTCTAACTCATGATAACCTAGACCTTGCTCTAGGTTACCCCTTTTTAGCCTTTGCAAAGCCACAGAGGTGGACCAGGATTTGAGCCAGTCATGTATGCACATTTATAGTGATAATCATAGTCACTTTATAGTTGCATGAAATAAAAGGCATCCAACAGTTATTTTCAAGCAACCGATAAAAAATGTTTGGAAATCGCCGTGAAGCTGAAGCGATTCTTCATAAGCGTAACCACATACCTGTTATTGCAGTTTTGGAGATAGAATAATCCATGCAAGTAAGAAATCCAAGCAAGCACACATACAAGATCCTGAAATAATCATACAATTTCCTTTTATTGCTCACGTCATCTAGCTCGCTTCCTAGGGTTTCTAGTTCACTTTTAGGGTTTCCTTTGCAATTAGGGTTTTACTTCATATTTATTATTTTAAACCCTAATTTGATACAATAACTCATAAACCTTATTCATCTCATCTATTCTTCACGAAAGATATTAAGGTTATCTTTAAACAACATATAACCCTAATTTCAATTTAAGGCACACTTAAGCATTAATTAAGTCCATCAAGCCTCTTTTACATTAAAGCTACTATTTTTATCCTTTTAATCTATGAAAAAGTCATTATGCTCATCAATTCATAGTTCATTATGGTCTAAGTCGCATATGAACTCTATTTGTCATTAATTTCACATTAATCCACTAGAAAACCCTAATTATCAAATTAAGGGTTTTCATCCATAGTTAGGAGCTTTTACACTTGAAAGAGCTTAGAACCATCATTTAACAACATATTTTCACATTATTCAAATTAAATATGACCTTCTCCTCTTTTACCCTAAGTTAGGGTTTCTAACAGCTTAATCATTCATAATTGGTGTAAAATCCTAAACCTTGCGATAACTCATCTACATCAGGTTCAAGTTCATCATTAACATTTCAACAGGTTGCTATTACTTAATTCTGCCAATTAAGTATCATGAATTTAACCATTAACTTAAATAAGCTTCCTAACATGATTTCAAAGCACTTTCCATTAATTTGGCATACTTTTGCAAATAGGAACAAAACCATATTCTAAAAGTATTTTTATTGAATTCTACACATTCTCCTGATCAATTTTCATGTTTTGCATATTTCCATAAGAGCTACCAATCTTTAGTTATGATTTATGCAAGAAAATATACCTTTCAGCCAATCAGAGAGTGCCACATCATCAATCTCATGCAACGTTGCTAGGCTTTGGAAACATAATGGATTTTCCAATTTACCCTTGCGTAAGTTACTGGTTTAGCAATGCCCAGAGGGGCAAAACCGTCCAATGCCGCCCACATTCCTTCTTCCTCGCGAGCAACCCTAGGCTGTCGCCTGCAGTGGCTCGGGGGAGCTATCCTCCTCCCTCCTTGGACTCCAGGGCACTGACGATGGCCCAAAGCTTCTGCCTCCCTCCGTCACGTCTATAGAGGTTCATAGCCAGGGTCGCGTTGGCTGGAATTAGGCACGCCGACCTGCAACTTCACGGCTGTCCTAAGCAATTGTGCCACAGCAGCTGCACGCAGCTAGGAGGAGGGGGACGACCACCGAGCGTCTTCTTGATGTCATGGGAGAAGCACAACCCTATTATAGCTCTCCCACGCCCCCTCAGCTCCAGGGATAGCGTTATACCCTCATCGTTAGAGTTAGTACGGAAAGAAGAAGGAGAAGGGGTTGTATTACATGAAATCTCTCTGGATCTTGACCAGGGCTTTACCCCTTTATATAGGGTGAGTAACGAACTCCTAAAAGTGTGCATCCATGAGGACTCAAGTCCTTTCCCAAAAAGGAAACTTATTTTCCTAAGATAAAAGCAACCTCCTCTCTTTTCATTATCTCTTTGATATTCCTTTTTCTTTAATTATTAGGATTTCGAAAATTACTTCCTTTATCTTCCTTGTACTTGCCTTTTAAAGTATTGGTACGAAATTAAGTTTTCCTTTTAATAGAAAATACTTTCTTTTTATCAATATCAAAAAATTCATTAATAATGTACCCCATTATCCTTTTGTTTTGCAATTTTGGTATTCTCTCTTTCTTTCCTCTTTATTGGGGCTCCTTGGACCCCAAGAAATTACAATATCTCAAAATTCCATATCAAGGATACTTATTATCCTTCTAGATGCATCTATATGTACTATTTCTCATTATCATGTTTATTTCTTATTAAAATATCTCTTTTTGAGGATTCCTCTTTATCTTTCTTTTTATTTTCCTCATTGGCATTCCTTTTAACATTAGGAATCCTTTGGATATGAAAATCCACCAAGGATAACTCAACTATGCCTCTTTCCACTTATTTTCCACATTTCATCATTGTTTTCAATTTCTTTCTTAATGACAAAATATTTAATGATCTTTTCTTTTCTTATTGCATTCTCTTTGCAACTTTGGACTCCTTGGAACCCAAGGAACCCAAGAGGAATGAAATCCCAATTTGGATTTGCCTTCTAGAGGTTTCCACATTTGTCTTTTCTCTATTTTCTTATTTACTCAATAATAGAGTTTCTTTTGTCCTTTCTTTGTTATTGGGCCCAATAGCCAAGAAAGCCCACAAAACAACCATCAAGGCTATTGTAAATGAAATCCATTTATTCAAAACATATTATATCATTATGTGTTCAAATATCTTTAATATGAGAAATTACATTTCTCACCAATTGAACCCAAAAATTGGGGTTGTAACAGCTATGCTTTACATGATATATATTCTATTAAATGATTTGATGCAATGTTATGATCTACATGATATGATACTTGTTAAATGATTATATGCACATAAATTATCAGATAAAGGAACCACTATATTAACATATAGAAATTGGACCATTAAAAACGACCACATGCTCCATATGTTTCACCTCAGCGAAAATTTCAAATCTAATGTTGAACAAGACTATTGAAGGTCATGTATGTCTTATAACTATTAAATAGGATGTATGCATTTTGCAACTATTAAAGCTCATGTATGTATTCTGTAAATTCATTCACCTCAATACATTTTAAAATTAAGTTACAATTGTTTATATTTAATTATCTTTAACGAACTAAAAATATACATCTTTTAATGTATGTAGACATAATTGTATACTTCATGATCCCACCTTAATGATAACAGTTCAAATAGATAATCAGATCTATATAAATGTCTTGATTCAAATTGCATAGAAACTTATTGATACAAGTACCATTTGAATACTGCTGCACATTTTGTAATGACACATCAAAAAGCACTTGCAACTATTAAAGCTCATGTATGTGTTTTGTAAATTCATTCACCTCAATACATTCCAAAATTTTAAGTTACAATTGTTTATATTTTATATTTCTAATGATATAAAAATATACATCTTTGAATGTACATAGACATACTTGTATAGTTCATGAACCCACCTTAATGATAATAGTTCACATAGATGATTGGATCTATATAAATGTTTTTATTCAAATTGCATAGAAACTTATTGATAAAACTCTTCAAATACCATTTGACTAGTCCATATTTTTTAGTAACACATTAAACATCAATTGCTTTTGTGAATCACATCTTTCAAAAACAAACATATTATATGATATATGAATACAATCGACCTTGATATTTCTTATGAATAACTCTCACTAATCCATTAGAACACAAAATGTAAAATATGACAACTGAATGAAAGTTTGATAGGTAACATTGTTTTTTGATTTGGAAGTTGGACTAAGATAATTGTTGTACAATATTACATATAAATGTATTGAATGACTTGCATGTACATATACTTGCTCCATCATACTAGGTGTATTTTTATTTGCATAAATATATTGGACAATATTTGATTGAACTTTAAATGGTCATATGCCATGTGAATACCAAAACACCGTATGACATAAATCTCTATGGAAAAACTGCATTTTCATAACTTGTTTTGTATATTTTTCTCATATGATTATATCACAAAAAGTACAATACTCACATGATAACCCAACTTGAATATCTTAACTATGTATATACACACACAAGGAATTTTATAACAATCTAAGACTTCCAATTAAGATATGTGCATTGAGATTCATTATAGTTGTCATACATATGTTTGTCTATGATGTGAGACAACATTTGCATAACTTAATACTTGTCTATTATTATATTCAAACATAACACAAATTTCTTAAATTGATTTTTTCTTTCATGTACACTATTAAATAACTAGTATACCTTAGTTTTGGAGCTTGTAATAATTAATATACATGTAGAGACATCAAGTCCATATTTTGATAGGATGGTGGCCATATATGAAATATTGTGATTTTATGAAAATGCTCCATGGGTTAATATAGTAGGATATTTTGGAAAATACTTTTCAAGACATTCTTGAGATATTTTTATAGATATACTTACAGTTGAAATTGTCTACTTAACTAATTTTTCAATCAAAAATTTAATATCCATCATTTTAAATCCTCAGTATGACTTTAAGAGATGTGTTGAATGATTATTTATATGCTATCTCAATGTCTTTGTCTATAATTGTGGCCCAAGGGATTTTAGATTTTTTTATTGTGTCATCATCCTAGCTGACTATTATATATAATGTTCAACAATTATTGTTTCCTAATATTTTGATATTTTGGTTATGCCTTGTGAATTGATTTGATGAAGTATACATGAACATTATGTGAACATTTCTTTTAGAAAAATCTTTTCTACTTGTTGATACTCTAAAGTATGTTATTATTCAATTTTAATAGTCATATGATTCATCTCTCATGATGTTTGTACTATTTCAAATTTACAAACCAAATAGATAGGATAACAATTAATGCAAATTGTGTAGATGTTTAGAGGCACCATTCTCATAATTTCATCTATTTTAGATAGTATACACACTGCCATTAATTCAAATATAATAAAAGTCCATGATGTATTTTAGTGAAAAAATGCCATTTCATAATTATGAAGACCCATTTATAGTTATTTTGAAAATAATTGATACATGCTCAAACTTGCTCACAACTTTTCATTCATCCCATTTCCCGGTGGTTTGGAACTTGTGGCCTCTCGATCATACAACATCACCTTTACCGCTCAGATGCCACTACATTGGCAACTTACTCACAACTAGTCATATTTTGTGGTGAAAATTATATATCTAGAAAAGGACATCATAGACAATGAGAAATTAATCCTTCTATAGTTGTGTGTGTACCCTTGTTAGGTATAATCATATACATTTTGAAAATGACATTATATGCAAGACATTTGATATGCAAATTTTGAAATATGTTCGCGCCTGTGCCTGCGCCAAAGGGAATTTTTGACTCTTCAATCCCCCTTTGATATCATATGATATACCACACTATTAAACATTTTCAATACCTATACAAGCCTTACATCTCTATACAGAACATCTATTGTGTAATAATAAATCTAGTATATGCAACTCATTTTCATTTTTTAGTATCCCAAAGCGTGTTGCCTCCTTTTTTCCATTCTTGAAAATTAGAAAACATAATGAAAAGAAGATGCTGGCACTGCAAATTGTAGACCAGAAAAAAGAAAACTTCATAGAAGAAAGATGTAGGGAAAGAAAGAAAACTATCTATGCATAGGACTATGTCAAAGACTCAACGTCTTTTTTGATTCTTCTCCATATCTGAGTATAAGAGCAATCAAAGTTCACAAAGATCATATGGTTCCTCTCACTTCATAGTGCATGAATAAGAAGCTGCACACAAAGTTTACTTTTATTATCTGAGTAAGAAGTGAGCTCAAAAATGGACCTAGGCTCAGAAGAAATAAAGCTCTCAGACTGAGAACAACTCCATATATCTTTAGAAAATGAGCAACTAACAAAAATGTGTCTTGTATCTTCTGTACTGCAATGCCAAAGTTCACACCTTGATGCAAAAACGTAGCCACAATTTGTGATATGATCATGAGTTAGTAATTTATCCAACATTAGTCTCCAGACCAACACTCTACATCTGACAGGGGCATCAGATTTCCACACCCAAATAGACTAGTTGACACGTGGGTGCTTAAAATGAACCAAATTCCAGAAATCCTTCAAATTCACATGAGCTTCTTTGTTCAAAAAAACTGAACCAGGAGACCTAGAAGAAGAATTAAAGAAAGTTTTGATAAAATTGATAATTCTGTTACAGTGCTTTGATCTACTATTGATCCATTATCCATTTTTAAGTAGACAATCCATCTTGTTTAACTTACCTTTACCAAGTTTCAAAATGTCTCACTTATCTAGCTGTTCATCAAGAAACTTACCATCCAATAACCACAACTCTCTCCAAATGAGAGTAGAATAGTCAACATTGATAGATACTCTGCTAAGAATCAAGTTTCTGATCTTCATCAAATATTTCCAAATCCAAGAAGAACTGGAAGTGTGGGTTTCTCTCTAAACCAAATCACCTTTAAGATATCTTGAGTGGATCCATCTTACCCAGATGGATTCCTTTTTTAGAGATATAATCCACAAGTTCTTAACAACACAAGCATAAACAATGTCATAAGTAAGTTTTACAATCAAACCCTTCCTTCTTCGTTCTACAAACATTCTTCCAAGCAACCATATGGGTAGTTTTTCTTAGGATGCCCCTCTCCATAATAAGTTGCGACAAAGCACATCAACCTCCTTAGAAATAGTCGTGGGAAGAGGGAAAGACGAAGTCCAATATAAGTGAAAGGAAGCAAGAGTAGACTTAATGAGCTCTAGTCTACCTACATAATAGAGGTGATGAGACTTACCTTCCAACCTAATTTTGATCTTATTGATAATAGGAGAACATAAAGCTCTTGATAGCCTTCATGTGAACAAAGGGAGACCCAAATACTTCAAAGGAAGTCTACCTATCTTTATCCTAAAATCTGAACTCTTCACATGAGCTACAACAGAGTGTTTACAAATGACAATAATTTTCTTAAGCCAGATGTTCATATTTTGTAACACTACTGAAATCATGAAGTACTTTATTGACTCCTTCAATTGAGTTGGGGTCAGCTTCACGAAAAATGACAACATCATCTACAAATATAGAATGGGATACAAACAAATCGTGAGCTCCTTGAATAGGGGAAAAATTGTTCTGATCAAAATTATAATTCATAATTCTTGTGAATCCTTCCATTGCAATAATAAAGATGTATGATGCAAGTGTATCTCCTTGCCTTATACCTCTGCCATATTTAATGATTCTCCTAGAACTTCATTACTCAACACTTGCATACTAGTTGAATTGAGAAAGACATCAATCTAATGGATATAACAATATGGAAAATTCATCATACCAAGAATCGATCTAATATAAGACCAATCAACAGAGTCGTACGCCTTCATGATATCTGTCTTAACACACATCTTTGATTTTGAGATCTTGAAGATGTTGTTAACCAAATCATTCACCATAAGGGTGGAATCACTGATTGATCTACCTTTTAAAAACACACTCTGAGTAGGACTAATTATACTAGGAAGGATATGTTCTGAAATCTATTAGCTAACACCTTCGAGATGATTTTAAACAACACATTACACGAAGAGATAGGTCTCCAATCCATAACAATAGAAGGATTCTTGGATTTCAAAATGAGGGTGATATATGTTTTATTAATCTCCTGAAGCAACTTTCCACTAGTAAAGTAGTTCTGCACTACCTTAGACACAACATGACCTACAATATTCCAACAAGTTTTAAAGAAATGATAATTATACCCATCGGGGCCAGGAGATTTGTCTCCATTGGAATTCTAAATAATAACATCAGCCTCTTCTTTAGAAACAATAGCACATAAGGAGTTGAATTGATCATCACTATGTTGGGGAAGACTCCATGATCTATTCCTGTCTCGAATAGGAGGAGAAGATTCAGAATATAGATTTTTATAAAACTCAGTAACATGATTCCCAATAGAGGATTCATTTGTACAAATGGACCCATCAATAACCACGCTTATAATACTATTCCTTTGTATTCTAGTCTTGAGAGACAAGTGAAAAAATTAGAATTCTTGTCTCCAAGCTTGAGCCATTACACTCTTGAATTCTACCTTACAAAAGACTTTCTGCATTGTAAGCTTCAACAACTAACTTCCTTTTCTCCACTGTAAGAGTATGCAAACCAGACTCATCATGTTACTTATCAACAACAAGCTGAGCCTCACATGCCTCAACTTCTTTAAGTTTTCTATTATCATAAATATTACCCACAATCTTCTTGTTCCACTCACAAAGTGCCCCTTTTAGTTTCCTCAACTTTTCACAGACCCTAAACATCGGGTTACCAATCACTTCAATTTTCCACACATCTTCAACAATGCTAAGAAAGTCAGAGCAAGAAGTCTGATCGTTAATAAATTTGAAAGGAGTATTCCTTTTAGCTTTACTATCCTCTAGTTGGATAGAAAAAACTCTATGGTCACTGTGAATAGATGTATGAATAACCACCCACATACATGGAAACACATCTATAAGACTAATATCATAAAACACTATGTCAATCTATGACATAATAAGGTTAGCACCTTCCCGCCTATTATCCCATGTAAAAGAAGAACTCGAAAAAGAAGCTTCAGAGAGATTATCTTTGTTAACAAAGTGATTGAAAGAGCCATGGACCTGTAAGAAGGTTCAAAAATACCAAATCAGTTAGAAGCAAAGCGAACATAGTTAAAATTTCCTATGATGGACCAATGGACTTCCCAACCAAATCATGAATATACAACAATTTAGACCAAAGGACATTTTTATTCGCTTCAAGATTATGAGTCCTAAACTTTAACACAATAATAGATGAGTTGATCATCTTAACAAACCATGCCAATCTGAATGTCATCCCTAGTCTAGGCGATTACCACTTTCCCTAGGGGGGTGTGCTTCATGATTAGAAATCCACCTTGCAGAAGATCATATTCTGTTCATAGCCTTAGAAATTTTCCTCCATCTATCTTTAGTTTCAAATAAACAAACAATCAAAGATGAGTTGTAGAAAATAGCTTCCCTAACAACATCCTGGCATCCTACTTTGTTCAAACCTCAGACATTCCAGGATATAAGTAAGAGTTTTTCAACGACGGGGAAGAATTACTAGAGACCCGACAATAAAAATAACATGAACAACTTTTGAGAACTCAAGAACATGAAAATTGTTAGGCGATACATGGATCCCTATTGTTTTTTGTTGAGGGACCTTAGAAACATTCCTAGGATGATAACCATGCTTCCTAGATTTCTGACTCCATTCACTCAAAGGAGTAGTTGGGACATCCTTGTCATGAAAAGTCAGCATAGCCAGACTTTCAGAAAGCTGAGATACCTGAACAAGACTCCACTTGCGAGACAAAGATAAGCATTCCCACATTCACTTGTGCAACCAACATAGAAGGAAAAGGAACATCAATATTCACCTGCTCAACCGTGGCTAACTCATTTGGAGGACAATCATAAAAGGTATCTGTGACACTCTCCATCTCCCCTTGAGCTTTCTCCACCCATAATTGCTTCATTCACGTCTTCTTGGCTCCAACATTCACACAATCACCTTGTCCATGCCAAAAGTTCCACAATCCTTACAAGATATTGGGATCCATTCATACTCAAATTTGATTACATCATTTACTCCATCATCACTGATGAAGGTCATTTCAGAAGTGAAATTAGATGTCATCAGGATGAGCACTTGGAATCTAGAAAAATCCAATCTCTTAAACTTCTTGGTAAGGAAATCTGGCCGAAGAGGGGATCCGAGAAAGCTACCTATCATACTAAAAACCTACTCATCCCAAAGTTCTAAAGGAAGGTCACAGACCCGCACCTAAACTAGGATCTCATCCAACTTTAGTTTCTCCAAGGGCTCTCCTCTCTGCCATTTTTTGAGAATCATGGGCTTTCTAGCCACAAACCAAGCTCCTCACTCTAGCGCCACCCTCATATCTTCTGGATCTAAAAACCTAATCACAAAGTAATCATTTCCTTGAGATAGGATATCAAACTCTCCCTTACTTCTCTAGATCAGCGAGACATGTTTATGAAGTGTTGGCCAGTGATGTTTCAACCCAACGACGTAGCCAATGATGGTGTTCACCCATATCAACACATTTCTTTCAGGGACAACCTTTATTTCATACAATTGAACTTTTTCAAACTATTTATTTTTAAGAACCAAAAAGATTTGTGCGTATTTCATTGCTCTGTCGAAAATCTCCAACTGACACTGTCGAAGCACTATTTCATCAGCTTCATTTGAGATGAATAGATCCTTCCAAGACTTGATACTGGCAGCCATTGGGACATTGAGATCTCACCATCTTTGATTCCTCTGCAGGATATGGGGTTGATGACTAGAGAAGGTTCAAGGACTGTCACCGACGACACTCTTTGAAAATAAGTTAGTTGGTGGCTCACCGATATTACCCTTGTTGCCTCCTTGTTCGCTAGAGCCACCCATCGCTTGAATATGAAGTTTGTTAACTTTCATATCAAGGAATCTAATACTCATTGTGATTATAGTCAGCCTTGATAAATTAACTCCTAAAATAATTATTCTTTATAGGTATACTACATGAATTATTTATGATGATTGTCCCTCTTTGGATTATTTTAGAAATTTGGTTTGAGATGTATCAAATCATCATTTATGATACCTATCCTTGAAGCCACATCTCTTGGAAGCATATATTTCTCATCCAATATTATCAATTCTTAAAAATTATTTTAGAAATTGGCTATTTTTTCACATGTAATACCTTTAATTTTAGATTTTTTTCTACATAAAGAAACTAGTTTAGTAGGTAATGAATCTTTGGAAGTAAAACCATTAGATAGTGGTTTGATATACTTTTGAGGTAATGGATCATAAAATAATGACTAGTGGTGTTGATTTGAGTTTTTTAGAGACACATTTAAGAAAAGCAATTTACGTGCATTTACTATGTGAGTTTATTCATACTATGATACTAACTGAGTTTTTAGTATTTTACTGGAGAATACAATAATTCTAAAACAAGAGAATGAAGTTACATATATATATATAATGTTTTGGTTATTGTGGAAAACACTTTTAACGAGTCTTAGTAAATATTCATAACAAATATGGGCATTAATACATGCCTTGTTGGAAGAATTATTTAGACCATTATAATCTATTCTTTTGGTCAAGATGGACCCTCGAGTATAAGGAAACAATGGTTACTCTTTGGTTTCATTTGGATCTACATGTTGCTAGATATATAATTTATAGGATTTTTTTTATTTTCTTGAGAAGGATGATATATATATAGACCATAGTTGTTAATTACATAATATATACAACAACCACCCACTAGATTCTACTATGGGGGTGCCCCATTTAATGAGTAACAACTAATTGTATTCCTTGGATTACAATCTAACAACTCTCCCTGTCTTGAACCTCCAATTAAATAAGGAAATAGGGGAAAAATGAACCAAGATCTCACCTTCTCAATGGCCTATCAATCACAAGTTAAAGTGCGAGATTGATCAAGGTTGTAAATATGTAACTATACTAACAATGTAATAAGCATTGAATCAAGAAAAATTGTTCCATATGGGGGTAGATCAACCCCCTTTACTTCCTTTTCCTCTCCAAACCCATTGCAAGCCACAATGTAGGCTCTGGGGAAAAGTTATAGGGTCACTGATGTACCTAGTGAGTGCTTGTAAATTTGAATTAAACCAAAACCAATCCATGTCACTTGTGATGATTTGAGTCGCAAGTAGTATAATATTTGGGTTGAATCCAAAGAGAACCAAACTTATCCAGCTAAAACACAATCATAATTAACCATATAATTCAATTTAGAAGTGTTTGGTTGGTTAATTTAATTATAGAATTATACTAAGGTTGTCACGAGCATCTTTCACACGCTTCAAGTTCAAGATGGGTATTTAACACCTAAACACCTATTGATCACATAATAAATAGTCATGTAAAACATATCTAATTCACTCTCTCGTCCACATGTGATGCAACATTACAAATTCATGACTTTCATATATTAATTACATTTATAGATAGATTGTTTTTATTTCTCAACAAATAAACCTAGAATGAGACTTAAGCTCCCTTTTTTGTCCCTAGGGAATCATAAGTCCACCTCATTTATCACAAAAGGAGATTGCATAATGTATAAATCTATCCACTATCATGAACTAAAAGTTTAAGCTCTAGTTATCTTCCACTAAATTCATATCTCTTTCAAGACACAAATTTATGGGTTTTGAGAACCTAGGCCTTTATTTACATAAGCATTTACCAATAATTAGAGAAACAACAGAGAAAATTTGGAGTATTTAAGACTTATTTTAGTTACATGACCATTAGGTTCTATTAAGGAATCAAATACATAAGACATTACCCCATACTAATAAATGATACATCACAAATTCAATAGTTTGCATGGAGTAAGAAGAAGAAAATAGAGTAGAAGTAGGAAAATCAAAATACAACAAATGTAGAGGAGTTGCCCTCCAATTGTAAGGCCCCTTTCGAAGATCCCTAAGACCTAAGAGAGAGATATAGAGAAAGAGAGAGGGAGAGGGGAAGAGAGTGATAATGAGAGATGGAGAGATAGATCTACCATTGAATGATAGATCTACCATAGAATGGCTTCTTTGTTCTTCCTCTCAACTTCTTATCCTTTGAAGTTACTGCCTCACTCTCTTCTAGGTTAGAACCAAAACAAAAATTAAGATTCCTCTCATAGATCCATTTTTACCTAAGTCCCAATCATAATGCCTATGTAGATTATGTTAAAGGGACTCAAGCATCCTTCCCTTACTGGCTTGAAGGGTCACACACAATCATATGCAAATAATTAAATAACACCTCATTTAAACCATAAAGTCTTACATGAGGTCCAAAGGCAAAATGCAAAAAAGACAGAAAAAAAACTAGATAAGGAACCAATTACACTTGTAGGTTCCTATGAAGATGCACTTGGTATTGCATATCTTGAACCCATCATATAACATAGTAGAGATTTCAAGGTGAGAATGAAAATAATTCTTCAAGATTTCCGTTACCTAAAAAATCATAAAAACAAGACAAAATTAATGCAAATAATTGGTATGATTTTGAAAATTACAAAACAAATTTTATTGCAAAGTAACAACTTAAAAAGGCGTATATACACTAGAACATATTACATCTATAACGTCGATTAAAATGGACCTACAATGTAAGTTTTGTACCGTCATATAAGTGGGTGACACTACAATTAAGAACCTTCAACATTGGTTTTTAGGGTAAGCTAAAACTGACATCACAAAGCAATATCAATAATAACTATAAGATTGTTCTGGGGTTATTGTAACGCCCCTCCAAGCACATATATATCAGTAGAAACAAAATTTATGTTTTCCATAACACATGTCACTTGACTTGGGGGGACGTCATAAAACATGATATACGTAGCAAAAAGATAAATGAAACACCATACATTGATTAAAAAGGGTCATGCATTGTTCTTGAAAGGGAAAAAATAAGCTATCTCATATTTATCTCAAACCTAACACATGTAGGCTAAGAAATCTAAAGCATGAAATGATAAAATAGATTAAATAATATATTGAGTGATAGATGGAATCCCACCAAGCTAAAGTCTCCTTTGATGTCAATTATGCTGAAGGGCTCGCTTCAGTTCTCCTTTTCTCCTTGATCTAGGGACATCTCGTCCCATCATCATGCGAAACAAAGCAACAATGTAAGTAAGTGGCACCATGCATTTTATAAGAATTGAAAAAATAAGCATATATATTTGAATTGAAATAATCTTGACATGGCTTAACATTCAGAATTGTCATTACACTTTAATTTTCATTACTTCAATGAATTAAGAAACATTATATATGCATTCTCTATATAACTACCCTCATGGGGCACATCATGCTCGGATATCCCATCATTTCTAGGAAGCCCATAACGACCGCAAAGGTCCATCATTGCTAGAAACATATAATAAGTTACTTAATTCTCTTATCTTAATCATCAACATCATTGTTCTTATCTTTCCATCAATGTAAATTGTTCTCATCTAATAATTGCACCAAAGTGCTCATCATGCCGATTAAGGCTGATCTTAGTTGCACCAAAGTGCTCATTAATGCCATAAAGATAAAATAACATCAAGAGGAACAATTTACAACTTAAGTGCATTATCTTAACCATCATGGTATTTCTCCCTCTTAATCTTGAAATTAACATTACATTATTTACATGATTCTTTCTTCAATGTCTTAATCATTACGTGATCATAGAATTAAACAAATGAGCATCATTGATAACTGTAGGACTTTATGAATGTAACAAACAACATGAAATATTATATTCAGAGACATCATGTTATCTTAATCTCATTCAAGAACCTGGAATTTAAAGCATAATCCTAAATCATACATAGCATGAAATTCATCTAAAGTACATATGAATAGTGGCATGACCTACTTACCTGGAGCAAAGAAGATCCTAAATTATTTCCTCTAATCTCAAGCAATCATAAATTCCTGAAATTAAAACACACATACATCATAATTTAAATTAAGATGACTTCAAACCCTAATCTTAGGTCTTTAGGAAATCTCAATCTGATTAAATTAAATTAGGGCCTAATATTGATGAAATTAAGTTCTTTGTTTTAATTCCTTTCTAACGACTATTTATACATAACATTTTGACAACTTATGTAGTTATTGTGATTGTTTGAAGTAAAGACTAATTACAAACCTAGACTAATTAACCTTACCTATTTTCTTCTTTTGGTCAGCAAGGCCTCACCGTAGGTCCGCACCCTTACAGTCGACGACCTACAAATAGGGCCCATATGCTCTTTCTTCCTCCTCAACAACATGATGTTTTGTTCCTCTATTTCCCCTTCCCAAAATAGAGCAACGCTGGGTATGGCCTCCGACAAGATGGCGAGTGGACCGGTCATCCCATATGACGATGCCTGGCAAGGAAGGACAGTTCTTTATGTTCCACATGATCATCCGACCAAGCAACTAACTCTTGAGGATGCTAGGAATGAATCTAGAAATCAGGAGAACACCAAGCTATAGATAGGGGTGGCAAACCTCCATAGACCAAAGCAAATTGGCCAGAGCAAATTAGAGTCAGAGTTTGGCTTCTCGGAAACATCCTGGTTGATCAAAGGCAACATGAGCAAAAAGTGGCAATGGATTTGGGTTTCTCTTTGTGAGCACATTGATTTTAGGTCTATAAAAGAAGGTTTTCAGGCTAAGCTTTATAGCATATGTCTGCAACATTCTCCAGTGACCATATTTGTACGGGGCATGGGTCACAAAGAAGAAGGGAACCAGAGTCCCACTTTGGAGGGAGTCTGGAAGATGAGAAATACAACATCTTGAGATTTGAGAGTCTAAACAGACAGAGAACACATAGAAAATACCCTAAAACATTAGATGAATCACAGAACTTACCTGCATTATCAACATCATTATTGAGTTTATGTTTTACACTATATAAGTCCTTCCATAATTGATTATAGGGGTCAAAAAAACTTCTATTGACCTCAAATTTGGAGCATAGGTTAATCAAAGAGTCTGGATTTTTCTTGAATCGTTAGATTTAGGTTTTGTATAAGATTTGTCCATGGTTTCAATATAGTCCGTTTAACTTTAATTATAAGAATTAATATATTAGATAATAGGAAAATACATTCTTTTTGTCATCCTCTGAGTCCAATTTTGAGATAGACATTAATTGTCTCCTAAAAACTCATATCATATATCTTTCATGCCTTTTTGAGAAACTATCTTGGAGGGGAGAGAGAGAAAAAGAGAACATATATACTTTCCTCTTATACTAAAAGCCATAAATGAAAAATAAAAACTTGTTGCCCAAGGTTTCTACTCCACATGTATATTTTCGAATTCCAAGTCTTTTCTCTTTCCCTTTTATTTCTTTTAAACGTTTTCAAGAATAAGAGAGAAAAAAGTGAGAGGATAATACTAGTTTTCTTCTTATGTAAATTGAACTCATTTAATCTTAAACAAAAACATGAAAGATATTTGATTTTCTTTCTTTCACATAAGGAATTCAATAGTTGGGAAAGTTGCATCAAATTTCAAGTTTTAATTTTTATAGTTGCAAATTTGCAATGAACAACCTAAAATTATTTTATTTAAAATTTGGGATGTTACAATTCTACCCACCTTATATAAATTTCATCCTAGAAATTTCCTCATACTACCCACCTTAGGATTTTAAATATTCTAATATCATCTTAAAGTTTCATTTTCACAGTAAAACATTATCTAAACCTCATTATTAAAACCAATATGTTGGTATACTAATGAATCTATTTCACATTATCATTGACATGACAAAGGATCTCTCTTATCTCTTCTCTAGGGGTTCCAGTTCTACCTTGGATCTAACTTATCCATGTCAAACCTTTGCATTGTTGGTCTGACTACATATATGATTAACTTTAGGTGACTATATGTCTCAAACTTTTAATGCCAAATTCTATTTTCTTTATCCCCTTTGGATACATGTTGGTCGGTTATATATTCATATGTGACATGTTTTATCACACCTATCTTAGCACCTTCCCCGTACAGATGTCCCATACCACATGCACTTGAAAGGAAAAGACAAGCATGATGCATATGACATCCTCTCTATAAGACCCATAAGCCTGTGTCCCATACAATTAACATGTGGGAAAAAGAGAGAGCATACTATATACAACTATAGAGTTAACATAAAAGTCAAAATCATCTAGGCACATAACCCTAATCCTTATCCAAACTTATGTCACCTGAGTAGACCTCTACTATGGTTTCTATTATCTTTCACTTACTTCTTCTATACCTAGGGTTAGAACATATGAATTAGATTATTTCTTGGTGGCCATCTACTTATTTGCTCTAATACCATATTGTAACACTCCTCTAAGTGTATATATATATATATATATATATATATATATATATGTCTGGGGAACAAATCCTATGTTGTCCATAACACAAGTCACTTGGCTTGGGGGATTGCCACAAAGCATGATATACATAGCAAAAATATAAATGAAACACCATACATTGATTAAAAAGGTTCATACATTGTTCTTGAAAGAGAAAACATAAACCGTCTCATCTTAATCACAAACCTAACACTTGTAGGCTAAGAAATCTAAAGCATAAAATGATAAACTAGACTAAAGAATATACTGAGTGGTTGATGGCACCCCACCAAGCTAAAGAGTCCTTTTATGTCAGTCATGGTGAAGGGCTCACTCCAATTCTTATTTGCCCATTGATCTCGAGACATCTCGTCCCACGACCATGCGAAACAAAGCAACAACGAAAGTAAGAGGCACTATGCGTTTTATAAGAATTGAAAAAATAAACATATATACTTGAACTGAAATAATCTTGACATGGCTTATCATTAAGCATTCTCATTACACTTTCATTTTCACTATATCAATGAATTAAAAAAAATTACTATATGCATTCTCTATATAACTACCTACATGGGGCACATCATTCTCGAAAATCCCAACATTTCTAGGAAGCCCATACCAACAGTAAAGGTCCATCATTGTGAGAAAAATATAATAAGTTACTTAATTCTCTTATCTTAATCATTAACAACATCGTTCTTATCTTTCCATCAATATAAATTGTCCACATCCAATAATTGCAACAAAGTGTTCATCATGCCGATTAAGGCTCATCTTAGTTGCACCAAAGTGCTCATCAATGCCACAAAGACAAATAACATCATTAGGAACAATTTACAACTTAAGTGCATTATCTTAATCATCATGAAATTTCTCTCTCTTAATCTTGAAATTAACATTACATGATTTACATCATCTTTCTTCAATGTCTTAATCATTACATGATCATAGAATTAAACTAATGAGCATCATTGATAACTATAGGACTTTATGAATATAACAAAAACATGAAATAATATATTCAGAGACATCTTTTTATCTTAATCTCATTTGTGAGCTTGGAATTTGAAGCATAATCCTAAATCATACATAATATGAAATTCATCTAAAGTACATATATATAGTGGCATGACCCTCTTACCCTGGAGCAAAGAAGATCTTAACTTATTTTCTTTGATCTCAAGTCAATTGTAAGTTCCTGAAATTAACATGCATAGATCATAAAATTAAATCAAGATGACCTAAAACCCTAATATTAGGTCTTTAGAAAATCGAGATCTTATTAAATTGGATTAAGGCATGAAATTGATGAAATTAATTTCTTTGTTTCAATACCTTTCTAATGACTATTTATACATAAACATTTGACAACAAATGTAGTTATTGTGATTGCTTGAAATAAAGACTAATTACAAAATTGAACTGGTTAACCTTACCCATTTTCTTCTTTTGGTCAATAAGGCCTCACTGCAGGCCCGCATCCTTTACAGTCGGTGTCCCACAAACAGGGTTCCGATGCCTGCCTTCCTCCTCAACAACGTGATGTGCCGCTCCTCTGTTTCCCCTACCCAAAATAAAGCAGCGCCCGGTGTGGCCTCCAGAAAGCTGGCGAGTGGACCAACCATCCCATACGATGACGCCTGGAAAGGAAGGACAGTTCTTGATGTTCCACATGATCATCTGACCAAGCAAATCGCTCTTGAGGATGCTAGCAGTGAATCTGGAGATTGGGAGCATATCAAGCTATAGATAGGGGTGGAAAACCTCCATCGACCAAAGCAGGTTGGCCGGAGCAAATTGGAGTCAGAGTTTGGCTTCTCGGAAACGTCCTGGTCGATCAAAGGCAACATGGACAAAAAGTGACAACGGATTTGGGTTTGTCTTTGTGACGCATCAATTTTAGGTCTATAAAAGTAGATGTTGGAGCTAAGCTTTGTAGCATATGTCTACAGCGATCTCTAGTGATCGGATCCGTATGGGACAGGGGGTCGCGGAGAAAAAGGGAACCAGAGTCCCGCACTAGAGGGAGTCTGACAGATGAGAAATACAACATCCTGAGATCTAAGAGTCTAAACATAGGATGAGAAATGCATAGGATGCATGTACGGATTGGATGTCATTGGATATATGACATATGAAATGATATAAATTTCCATCTTGTGTTTGGACAGGCCAAGCATTAGATCGTGTGATTAGACCTTATTTTAAGCCCTTCTTGTTTAACTGGAGCCACTGATCACCACGAGTAGGGAGTACAATTCTGCTGGTGATCGTCACGGTACTGACCGAAACCACATGCCTGTAGATACTGCTGCGATAGAAAAATAGATTGCAAAGTTTGATAGATTATACAATTTCTTGAGCAAATTAATATCTGACCAGAGCGGAAGATATGAACTGCAGCTGGATTGCTCCAAAGTGAATGGTGATCACTGTAGAGATTTCCGACAATGGAGTCTGGAGTGCAGCAGTTGCTCGTCCGACTGTGCTAGTCGAGCATCCGTTCGAAGGTTCTACAGTGACTACCTTGTAGTTAACAGATCAGTGATCTAAAAGACGTGATGGAAGGGAGGCCAAGCTGAATCGGGCAAGCAACGAGTATCTACTGTCTTATTTTTGCCATATATGAGAGACTGCTTAAGGGAGCCGCTGGCCGGATTAGAAAAAGCTACCCTCATGCGGGTTTAGTTAATGATGAATACAGAGGATGTGAATCTGCTACGGATTTTCATCCTAAATCATTTTAGTCAAACCAAACGCAGGAATAGAATATTACAGAGGATTACAATCCAACCCCGCATCACATCCTTAGAACCAAACATGGCCTAAAAGACAGTTGACTCTTTCTCCGTTACGTGACAAACACAAAAAAAACCCCATAATCATTAGATGAATCGTGGAACTTAGATGCATTATCAACATTATTATTGAGGTAATGATTTAAATTATATAAGTCCTTCCATAATTGATTATAGGGGTCGAATATACTTCTATTGACCACAAGTTTGGACCATAGGTTAATCAAAAAGTCTAGATTCTTCTTATATGGTTAGAGTTAGGCTTGCACAAGTTTTGTCCATGATTTCCATGCATGCCATTTAACTTCAATTAAATGCATTAATACATTAGATAATAGGAAATTACATTCGCTTTGTGAGACTTTTAGTCCAATTTTGAGATCGACATTAATTGTCTCCTAAAAATTCATATCACATATCTTTCACACCTTTTTGAGAAACTATCTTGGAGGAGAGAGAAAAAGATAATATATATATTTTCCTCTTATATTAAAATTCATAAATGAAAAACATAAACTTATTGCCCAAGGTTTCTACTCCACATGTATATTTTCGAATTCCAAGCCTTTTCTCTTTTCCTTTTATTTCTTTTAAACATTTCCAAGAATAGGAGAGAGAAAAAGTGCGAGGATTATACTAGTTTTTCTTTTGTGTATATTGAACTCATTTAATCATAAAGAAATAAAGGAAACATATATTGTTTTCTTTCTTTCACATAAAGAATTCAATAGTTGGTAAAATTAAACTAAATTTTAGGTTTTAAATTTTACAGTTTGAAATTTGCAATTAAGAGCATAAATTTATTTTATTAAAAAATTTGGGATGTTATAATTATAGTCGTCAGTTCAATAGAAAGGAATAGATAACACAAATCAATTCATCGATTTGACTCTAAAGAACAAACAACACTAAGCGATATTAGCAAACATTTAGGTGTCAGTTTGTCTGAAGTAACATACTTGTACTTCCTTATCAGTGGAAATCTTAATTGAGAAGGATAGCTGTGTTGTCTGATTTTGTAGATAACGGATGACATATATCTACAATATTGGTTTTTCTTATAGAAAATGACGTCTTATGTATATTTTTTTATATAACAGGTCTGTAGAATTGCTATTTAACTGTTCAACAACACGCAAAACATGTAGTTTATTAGAATAGGAGGTTCCATCTTGTGTTCAACTTAACACCATGCCAATATACCTACAAAAACCTACATTTAATGCATACAAGAGTTCACATCTACACAATTCATTCACACATGCATTTGCATTCTCATCAACACTTAATTCAGTTCTCATGCAAATACACAATTCAAAAAAACACAAACAATTCCATTCTCATCACATCAAAAAATACAATTCTTATCGTATTAATTCATTTTCACATTCATTCACACATATATGCATATAGACACACACCATTCACATATGCACCAACAATTCACTTACATCAAATTTACATTTGCAGAATGTCGTAAACATCACATCTATATAAATAATGACATCAAAGTTTAGAAAACTCATATTTTATCCCAATAAAATACAAAGTTGACTTCCTTAGTGAAGGAATATGCCCACTCTTCTCACATCTCATCCAACTCTTCTTTTAATAGGGATTTGTCGTGTTTGACATAGCTATAAAAGAATCACATAATTCAAGAGTTAGATTTGATTTTTTATATTATCAAATGAGACTATTTACTTATGATGATCAAGGCTATACAAATTATCTTTTATATACACTGGATATCTTACGACGTCTGTTTGACAATTAGGTCCACATACCACATCACATAATATTTGCATGCCCAACTATTATCTTGTATAGGAGACTATAAATTTACAATTATGCAATAAGTTAATAAATAAAATTAAGCATAGTTGGCATATATATGCATTTGGAGGCACAAAACTTCCTAAACAATTTTCTAAGTTAATACTTTTGTTATCTACATTTCATAAGGCTTGTTTGAATGCTTTTGTCCTCCTACAAGTTAAACTAAAAATATATTAGTATATATTGACGGATAAAAAAAATCTACTCTACTATTGTCACTTTCAAGTTTCAATGTGAGTCCCCCACTCCCTATTTTGTTACTTGAAGGATCTACTAGATAATATGGAATTAGTGTCTCGGGGACAATTACCAACAGTTCCCAATACTTATTAATGAGTGGAAAGAAGGTAAATAAAAGAAAACTAAAATTCCACAATGAATATTACTCATAAGTCAAAATTATATGCAAAGTGCCTGAAACTTAGTTAACATTGAAAGGATCTATAATCACACTCTTTCTCGCAATATCAAAATATTGACATGCATTGAGAAGTAATCACTAGCAAATGTTTTGATTCTAATTAATTAGCTAATCAATGATGGAACTATAAATATCACATTGGTTAATGTGAACTCTTCATACCGTATATAAGTAGTTGCAAAACATATATGTATGAAGTAATAAATAACAAAATAATTCAACATATATTATCATCTACACAAAATGAGGTATTTAGCCGTAAAATCTCACCATATCCAATATTATATGACAGTTTTATTCAACCACTCATAATTTAATAGCTCTGAAATATCTGTAAATAATATACTAGTATTGTAATCTTGACCTGCAACGTCCTTTTGGATACAGACCATCATAGTCAACCTTTTTTTTAAATTGCTTAACCATAGTACCAACCCTCCTACACTTAGGACTTAAGATTTGAATAGGTCATTTGCTATCCAAGCATGTAATTAAGGAGGAATTGGAGGAGGAATTGTAAGGGGATTCTTATATACTATGATATGCATGTCTTCTCATATCATTTGCCAATTATATACACAAATAGAGAAAAATAACAAATACAAATACAATACAAATTTATCATACATTCTCATAGAGAACTTTGGATTTGGGCAACACAACCATGACACCTTCTGCATCTCCTATCGTGTCATGCTCGGGGTGGCCAAATGGTAGTGTTGTCTATTTCCATTATGGATAGACAAGCATGATAGTCACACAAACTACATTTTCATGCATTGGAGCATCATGAATCACATCACCTATAAGGGGTGGGAAAACGTCACTCTATGCAACATAGAATATATGTTCTATTAGTGTAATCTATTCGTGTAAGACAAAATGACCTCAACATCTAATATTTTCTATATAGTGTTATATATACCCAGATACAACATATAATAAATTCACCTGAGAGACTATTATCTCACAAAGAAACTTATACCGGACATGCCTACAGAGTCCATGGGATTACTCCCAATCACCTTTATCCGAGGAGGGTCCACCTCATAAGAAAAGCAAAGCGACTGAGGTACTGTCTGAGGAGGTTGAAATTGAGAAGCCTGAAAGTATCTCATTGCTTATTCTATACTCTTTACAATCATGTCCTCTACCTTCTCTTTTGACATTCTTGATAAATCTATAGTTTTGCTCTAATGTGCCAAAAAAGGTTATACCTACACCAGGCCCAATGACCCTAACACAACCAGGATGCTCTAGAGTACCCAAAGCAACTATTAATTCATCCCTATGGCCCTCATGAACGAACTTCCCTTCTTTTCTTTACTTGTAGGGTTTCCTTGAATCATCAACAATAGTAATTGGTCTGTAAAATATAACAATCAAGGTAAACAATGAACATGCACTCTAAGAGTTGAATTTTACCATTGTTGTAGCCACGTCAACAATTGCGAAACTGGGTATTTCTCTAAAGAGGCTTGTCCTCACATCTATTCACTCCTTGTGGTGAGGTAGAGGTGTAGAAGTAGTAGAAGACTAAAAAACACATCAAGATAGGTCCATTTCTCAGTGGCGAGCTTCTTCCTCTTATCACTCACTTGTCAGATTTGCCCTATAAACCTCAATATCCTCCCACAACATAACACCATATTTTATGATGCATTTTTTTATGAAGGCCAAAGATGCTCTGTAAAAGTTCATATACTTATCGACATATTTTGAAAATAGAAATGTGAATATCTTAAAAAAATAGAATATCTCACAACTGTGTGGTTTTCTATGAGGTCTTTAGAGACAAGATCAACTTTAACAATATTCTATTTTTATTTCAACTTTTTGGCAAATAATAACCTATAAATAACTATGATTATTCCCAATAGAATATCCTATTTCATCAAAGTCAACGACCAACTTTAGACCTTTTCCCCTTTGCACTACTATCTTATTCATTAAATTGATGCCTCTTTTATGTGCATGATTACAATGCTCCTCAGTAGACCCAAAAATATCCTTAGGGTGCACATCCTCAGGGTGCATGTATCTTCTTAGCCTCCATTCTCATTGGACACATAATTTTTGTTGTCTCATTGTTTAGACTGGAAGCTCATTGCCTTCAGGAAGAATTTGTTTACACAGACAATATAGACATGAATCTTTTGCCTCTTCATCTATTGTTAGCCTTTAGAGGATACAATCTCAACACGATCCTCAGCTTTACAAACCTAATAAACCTAAGTATAAGGTCTCTCAACATCATGCAAAATGTTTCTAAATAAGAAAGATGGATAAGTAAGTTTTACCCCACAATTATATAGCATCAGATCAACTATGTCTATCAGAATCAGTTTGTTTACCTCAACACCATCAAGAATTTCTTCTTCAACACAAATGCTGCTATTTGCATCTACTAATATCACGAATCAATCTATTCTAATATCAATTTTGATATCCATGTACAATTCGTTTCACATGACATGACTTTTGATTTTTTCAAAAATGTTGACTTTCAAGTTGTTACTGCAATTCCTACATAAACAATAGAACCTATCTCCATGTATTTTCTATGTTCCTCTATAAATCTTATAAACTAATTAGAATGCACCTCTATGATTGATCCATTCTATGATCACAAATAAAATGAGTATTGAATCATATGGTTTTAGATTACAATTAGAAAATTGGTTTAGAGATGAGGGTTTATCATTTAGGGTTTATGGCTTAGGGTTTAGGGTTTCAAGATTAGGGTTTAGGATTTAGTAATGAATGTGTACCAATTATCCCAATCTTGAACACCTAATATCACTAGTAAGTATATATTGTGTATTTGATTTTCAAGAATATTTTCACATAATTTCCCCATAGTTCTCCAAGTACACTGATGTAGATGAGAAAATTCCCACCTACATATGTACTTAAAGAATAAAGAAGGAAGTGTGATGAAACATCTTGAAAACGAAATACACATCATACACTTACATCCTAAGTGAGACTAAGATACAATCACAAACTAGAGACTATCCAAGATTTACTCCTAATGATAGACATGTATACCGATCAAAATATAGAGCAAATACAACTATATCCAAAATTTGAATCTGAAAAAAAGTTTGATGCAATGTCCGATCCAATGTTCAATGGATATGAGGTGATAACATCCAGATGCATTTAATAATATCTAAACTCAGAAATATCTGATCCAAACCAACATTTAATGTTAATAAATATACAATATACAAAATATTCATATTATATTAAATATATATGATAAAATGTCTATATTTTCATACCTTCATGTATATTAATAAATATTTAACAATATATGTATGTATTTATCGAATTCATATTTTTTCAGAGTTTATATATCAATATATGATGTATGATTTGTAATTTTCAAATCCAAAATTGATATTCAAAATCTGATCCAAATTCAATTGATGTCACATTTTTTTTAAAATTTCAGACTCAAACCTGAATCAGATGTGCAGATTATAGATATCAATTTATAGGCCCAACTGATGATTAAATCTTGAATGGATTTCTAGGCCAACAGATAATGTTTCCATTTATATACCTATGATCTTAGTGTCACCATTCATGTTGTAGGTGCAAAAAGTGTACATTAAGATAGGCATATTCTATTTCTAAAACCTAGATAATACTTAAATAAGCCAGGTAAGCAACCATTCATGCATTTTTGTAAGCATAATTTTAAATTCTAATCATATATACAATTAGAATTTAGTGGCCGAGCATAATAAATAACATATGATTTTCATAGCACATCATAATACAATTTTGTATTTACTGACTTAAACATAATACATGCATTTTCATAACAAATCAACAATTACAACTAAAAGGTTATGAAAAGGAAACTACCTCATTGGAAAAAGGTGGTCACGGAGAGTGATGAGAAGTAGAGAAGCAACACCAGTAGTAGCACCAGCTGCCAGTAGTCCAAGTAGCACATATGGTGACAGAGACGATGGCAAGGTCTAAGTAGCACCAGTGACGATGATAGTTCTTTTCTCAGGAGAGACTAACAATGGAAATGACAACATAATGAAAACTAACGAGTGGCAATAACAATGATGGTAAAAGGAGAGATTAGAAGCAATGAAAGCATATCATGATGATCTCCAGGGAGTTTAAGGATCAAATGATAAAATAGAGTATAGGGGAAAGAAATTTCATTGTTGCTATTAAATGCGTTATTAGTCGATTTAAAGAAATCGACAATAAGTTCTTAGCTGTCAATTTCTTTAGATCGATCAACGACATTGTTCGCTCTTTATCACTAACTTGCCATTAATAAACCAACAACACATGTACTTATTATATAGTAAAAATTGATAACCTCACTAAGACCTATCTCATTGATTTTTTTCCCGCAAAACCAATAGTATATTTCACTCTCTATCGTCTATTTTTCATTAAGAAACTGATGATGTATGTTCTTATCCCTATTAAAAAATAAGACCTTGTCCTCAATTTCAAGAACAAACCGATGACATAACCGAATTTGAGGGGGGGGGTAATTTTCACGGGGAACGTGGCGTGGAGGGAACCTAGTATCATCAGTTTCGATTGAAAGAACTGACACCAAAAGTATTTTATAGGTAAAATTTGTCACGGGTTATGATACCTACGACGTCAATTTTTGTAGACATAAACTGACAATACACACTTTTTGGTAATTTTTTTACTAGAAGTGTCAGATCGTCAGTTTCATGTCAACTAACACAACACATGCTATATCAAACTTTTTCTAGGAAAATTTAATTTCAAAGTCAGTTTGTGACGTCGGTTTGGCCCCAAGAAACCAACATTAAAATAAAATTGGTACTCATGTTTTTTATAAATAGCAAGTCTTAACCAATTATGTCGTTTGTCCTTTAAGAACCAATGATAGATGTCTATGGTTTTAATATTATTTGGAAACCAACATTAATAAAAGTGATATCAGAGGTCAAAAATATACTAGTGATAGAAAATAAGAATAGGTAATTCAAGACTATTTGTCGAACAAGGTTACATTTTGTTCCAATTTGTGGTGTACTCCATGTGAGTGTTAACCACACCTCACACTCATAAGGCATAGGTGAAGGTCCTATAGATACCACCTAACCCCAAGGGAAAGACCTATATTCATAGATACAACTTGACCTCTAGATGAAAGGCCTCTATATACAAGATACAAACTGAACCATATCCAAGGATAATAGAAAGACAATAAACAAGCAACAACAAGGTTCTACATGATTACACTGACACCTTTATATTTGAATGTATTTGAAAACTATGTATAACAATATAAACCTTACTTTGTAGAAGGTAAAGAAGCTCATCCAATTGCACAACCAATTATTTTTTAAAGAGGGATACATAAAAGTATATTGTGCAAGACAAACGACCAGGTTAAGAGAAATATTCACAGACATTTCATGATTTTAAGAGTAAAAAGATCCAAATAAGAGTAGTTAATGATTAAGATCATATTTTGATAAAGGAAGATATAAATAAAAAAAGTTAGGATTGGGTACTCAAGAATTCAAATTTCAAATTAAAGGTTAGGTATTTGTTCTTTTATTATCCCTATAATGATCATTCATCTCTAAATATAATTATAGCAAAGTTTCAAAGTTCATAATTGATTTTATCATCAAGCATATATGCATGGATGATTGATCTATCTAGGTAAATTTTTAGGGAATCAAACCAACCCTAGTGATTCATGTCATCATTATGAGCATTATCATAAATTTTTGAGATTTAGGTTTCAAATGGCTTCCAACTTTTGACCTAATTAGGGTTCAAGCCATCAAGATCAAGTTCTGTCAACAAGGATTGTTTTTCCTTTTCAAATAACCATAAGGAAGCATATTTGAAGATCATAGTAGATAAGGATCAATATTAGGCCACAAAAGAATCTTTAGTGGATTCCTCATATTTTTCTAATGAAATCTGGGTATTTAAACTTAATAGGGAAAGGAATCATTTTATATGATCAGATGGGAAACGAGTTAATTTTAGGAAAAAATATGTTTGAATAGTTGATCCCTAATAATTTAGTAGCATTCAGATTCATGAATGTGTACCACCTATCCCATTCTTGAGCACATCATCTCACTAGTAAGTGTATAATGCATGTTTGATTTCACTAAATTTCAGCAACATTTCCCTGTAGTTCTCCAAGTACACCGATGTAAATGGGCAAATACCCACCTAAATATGTACCCAAAGTACAAAGGGAAATGCTGAAAATTGAACACACACTATACACTTACATCCTAAGTGAGATGAAGTGCTGAAGAACAGTGCTAAACCAAGGACTATCCAAGGTTTACTCCTAATGAGTAAATATCAGACGGGTTCGTAGGCCAATGAAACATTTAGGGTTTATAGACTAGAGTTTATAGATTAAGAATTCAAAAATTAGGGTTCGCTCACAGATTACCATGTTACATCATACAACATGAATTATAAACTAGGTCACACATGTTCATTACCATGTAAGATTGCTATAGAAAGCCCAACTCAAACTAGGTCAACTTGATCATTATAAATGCACAAACTACGTACATGAGCTCTTATAAGGAAAATATAGCATATTCATATAAGATCTCGGTGTTCAAATGGGTAAAAGACACAAGTTGAGTTACTAATTTCAAAGTTCAATCATTTCATGATGATAAATTAGGTCCATGAATCACATATGATTGAGTTGCAACACTTATAGTCATGGTAGCACATATTAAGGCATATAAGTGGTCCAAGGCATCAATTATAGCGTAGTTTACTGATTTAGGGATAAAAAATGATCATTTTCCAATATGAAACAAGAATGAATGGCAGAGGAGGAAGAGGAGAAGAACAAACCTGAGGAGGAGAGAAAACAACAGAGGAGGAGGAACAAGAGGAAGGCTAATGGCCGGTGGTGGTGGTGATCAACATCAAAGTAGAGGAGGAAGGTGGAGGCAATCCGTAACAGAGCAATGCCAGTGAGTCTTGGTGGTGGCAAAACTTTGGCATCAACGACTAGTAGAAACATCAGTGAGCTTTGGGGGTGGTGAGCAGCAGTAGCAACGATGAGCAGTAGAAATGGCATGACAAAGAGGAGATAGCACAATCGCCGTCAGCGGCGGCGATCAAAAGAATAACAGAGGAGGAAGGAGGTGACAATCAATAACAGAGCAATGCCGACAAGCTTTGGCGACAAGCTTGGGCGGTGGCGACCAGCAACAACAACGACGAGCTTTGGTGGCAGCGAGCAATAGTAGCAACGATGAGCATCAGTAATGTCACAACGGAGAGGAGATAGAACAATAGTCAGAGCAACAATATCACATGGAATGCGGGTAGGACAAAGTGGAGAAAGGGTTTGTCTAGGGTTTAAGTAAGACATATACCAATGGTTATAAGTCAAACTGATGATGAAATATAGTTGTCATCGATTTTTCTTAACATGAATTTTCTCGACATTTTGTTTCACAAAAACCAAAGAAATCTCAATTGGGGGTGGAAAAAAAAATCCACATGACACTTGGTGCAAACACCTTTATCACGATCCCTTAGGAAAGAACCACCGATAAAGGTCAATTCATTCCCACGGGACAGATGGCACACACATATTTATCCTATCCATTTTTTAGAAACAAACAACTGATAAAGGTTTTCTAGTGGCAAACAAAATGCTCCCAATTTTTTTTTGAAAAAAATTCCATTTTTGCGGGTGATATATAGCATCAGTTCCTTAAAGAAGAGACCGATAACAAAAAGAAAGCAGAGCCGATATTTTCTTAGGTGCGCAAACCACAACAGTTGCTGACCCACATTCAATTTATCTTAAAAATATAATCGACGTTGTATCCCCAATCTGTAGCAGTGAAATTGTATGTAATGTGCAAAAATATCACATATGTGAACGTAAAATTCTTTATAGGACATAAAAAATTGTTATGAAGTATCCATATTAGATACACATTAACTAAATTTACAAAAAGGCTCATTTAGTGGGTCATTTTAGGTTACTCTCGGGTTGAACGGGCCAAGTTTAGGTCATTCGGGTCCCTACAAACTATATATTTTCCCATGGATGAATATGAGTTTGGAACTAAATTAGCATTTTTAGGTTTAGTTTGGGCCATTTTGGGCTGGGTCGGATCAAGTCCATTGAATTGACTAGGAAATGTAATGAAAATGGGAGAATGTCACCATGAATTTCCTGGTGGGTCTACCTTAGGGCTTACAATGGTGATATGTATAACATAATGAATCTTAAATGTAATATCCATGTAAACCTTTTTTCCCAAGTTTCCCTTTCATTTCTGTCCTTTATGTCGTTCAAGTTTGATTAGTGGAATTTATAGTGGTTTAGTGAACATTTATTAACTAATTGTACCAATATAAGGGTTTATGCACAAATATCTCAGTGAAAGCTTAATTACCATAATTAGATGCTATAGACCTTAATATAACTTTTTGATGTTATTTGAAAATATGAAATGGGCCTAAGTTTCAAATTTGGTTCAAATTGGATGTTATTTGTGCAAGTTATGCAATTTTAGTTACATTCTGGACTTTTATGCAATTTACCCAATTGGAAGATTTTATTTGCAATTTATCACCTGAATTTTAATATTTACATATTACCTTACCATTATCGAGATTTTTAACCATGGGGAACCTGGTTGCACCTTGGTTTGAAGGTGTTTCTCTCTAAGGCAATAATAGGGATTACCCTCTTTATAAATGAGCTTATCTTTAAAAGCTATCAACTATTGGGGTTATTTCTTTAATTGGAGGACAGTGGGGATGGCCTAGAAGCCTCCATGGGCTTTTAGGTCTGACCTTGGATATACAATAAGTCTCTATGAGCTGTACTCTTGTATGGCCATGAAGCCTTAGCTTAAGGACACATGAAAAGTCCCATAGACGCCTCATGCTTGCCCCCTTCTTCATAAAGCGAAGCCTACCCCTTCCCGCCTTCAAATACAAGAAGAAATCCTCTCCTTCTATTTCCCCCAGCTTATATCACCGTCCCTTCTATGTTTGTCCATGAAGTTTCTATCCCAAGGTAAAAGAGGGTGCCTACATTGGTGAAGAAGGCTCCTAGGGTTCCAAATTTCTCTATTTTAGGATTTCTTAAGCTCCTCCTTGGTGATTTTGACCAAAACTAGTAAGTATACTCCTTTCCTTCCATTTTTTCATGCTGTTAGTATTCCTCCCACCTTCTTACAGGTTAGAACCATGACCTTCCAGGATAAAACTCCACCTAGAACCCTAAAACATCTCATCTCCATGCTCTTTTGCTAGGGTTTGCACCTATAAAGTGGAGAAGGCAATCTTTGCTCAAGAAAGGAGCCTGGATTGGAACAACCAGACCTTCTAATCTTGGGATCCTTTATGTTTGTACCTTATTACCTTCCTAGAAGCAAATTTTGTTAACCCCCTTCTCATATATTGCTTACTACATGCTTAAAACTCATGCTTTTATGTTTAAAATCGATGATCTCCATCTCAATTTACCATGTTCTTCTAGGGTTTTGGTTTCTTACTGTTTTACCTTCTCTAGAAGCTCTAGTTTGGTTACCTATGCAACTTCAAACCTGATATTAGGTCAAATGGTGTTTTCTCCCTCTCCCTCTCTCTTTCATTATCTCGATTGGTTTGATGATGTGGCAATTTCCTATTGGTCATTATTGAAAAATTCATATCTTCTAACCCACTTATCCAAATTTGACAAATAAATATGTTTTGGAATTGGAAAATTAATATATATCTAATAAAAATATTTTCAAGGTATGATTTCATGGTTTAATGAAGGGTGTTTTTTTGTAAAATGAATTTGATGCATAAAACCCATAAAAATTCCATCTTGATAATCATAACTCCAAAATTAACATAAAAATATGTTTCTTCATCAGGAGAACCAAATAAGTTCATTGGTGATATTTTCAAAATCTAAATCTGAGTTTTTCTAAAAAGTTTTGAAATTAGGGTTTCTATACATTAATGTGCACTATGTACTCTAATACATGTTAATACATTGAAAATAGGCAAAGTGGATCTTGGACCCAATTAAAGTGGTGAAAGTTAGTAATTGATATCAGTAAGAGAGGTATGTGCATTCCTTACACCCTATGTTGGGATAATTGCAGACAAACCCTATATTTCCCTAATGAGGCTTAAATGAACCCTAAATCTTCTATTCGTGATTCATGCCTCAAATCAGATTATGATTTCTTCTTGTTTGGGTCTTATACCCCACTACCATGCTTATTGAATATTATGACTACTCTTTCCATGACTACTTTCCTCGAATGTAGATTTATGTTCTATTTAATTTAAAGTAGCGATACTTATGCACAACCACCCACATAGGGCATGTATTTAATCACCCTGGGGAATGTTTTTATTCTCCCCTATATAATTGTGTAGGTGGCTGGGAATGTCTTATTCTCCCCTCATCTATAGATTAGAGGTCCGATAGGTGCCTCAATCCTACTTAGTTAGGTAGACATAATTATCTTACATGCAAATCCTTTTTAATATAATTGTTAATGGCAAGTTTCTTTTGAATATAGCCTCATACTCTTATTAACTTCATTTTATGATGAACCCTATCCTGTTCTTATTTGCTTTACTTATCTTGTAATCCTAGACTAGTTTTATGACACATACCTTGTTTTATTTCCCCTTTTGCTGGGTGCTTTCCCAACCACCCAGGTGCTGGTGCTGAGCAAGGAGAAGGACAAGTTTGAAGGAAGTCATCTCAGTTGTAGATCTCAAGCTATCTGAAAGGATGTCTAGGTTTCTATAGCTAGATCCTTTTCTCTTATATTTTTCTTTTGGGAACAATCATGTAATGCACAATGAAAGCCATGTAATAGGCTTATTACTTTTATTTCCACTGCTATTGAGATTTTATAATGTATATGGTGTATGCTTATTTACTTGGAATATTATACATGCACCCCTCAATATCTTTTATCTTTCTAAAAAGATGGATGTTTTTAAGTTCCTCTAAATTTTAGTAAGGAGGTGATCTCACCTCTTTATAATATGACCTTTGTGTTTTTCCATTCAATGAAAAAAAACACACTTCATTTTCTTCCTACTAAGAGCATCAGCTACGACATTGCCTTACTAGGGCGTAGGGAATCATGAAGTCATAGTCCTTGAGGTATACTAGACACCTTCTTTGCTTAACATTCAAATATTTATGTGTTGAGATTTCATTTAAAGTTTTATAAGTAATCATGATGTCAAAATTAGCATGGAACAAATAACGTTGCCCAATTTTCAGGGCATATATGGTGGCGGCTAACTCGAGGTCATGGGTCGGGTAATTTTTAGGGAAATATGGCTGTAGAGCAGGCAATAGAAACAAAAAATTAACTACCATATTCTTCTTATAACATAGATTGTGTCAACAATTATATAATGAGAAGGATGGTTTCAAGGATATACCTAGCCCTAGAGCAAGTCCAATGACAATATCCTCATAGCAGTTCATGACTTTCTTCAAGTTGCACTTGAAAAACGCCTGTAGTATCTCCTTGTTGATCACCACAGACGACGACCTAATGTTATCCTCCTAGTAGTAGACAACGACATCCTCACCTATATGGTAGTCCACACGGCCCATGAGGAAATCCTGTTGTTCTAGAAGTTCAGACAGGAAGGAGTTGTCCCTCCACATTGGTGTACTGACACCAACTTGCTCTCCCACAATTGTTCTCCCTTGCTACACCTCCCTTTATTGGGTAGGACTTGCTTGGGTTCTCCTAGTTACCATAACTAGAGAAGACAACAATTGCTAGAGGCAATTTAGTTGCGTCTCTAGGAAGTCCCCAATACCCCTCTACTTATAGGAGGGTTAGGGTCAAGGTTCCCAGTCTGTGTGGGAGTGGAAGGGACCAGAATTTCATGAATTTTCTCAACCTTCAAGAGGAAAAATGGGCGGTTTATAGGTGAATGGGTTGGTTGGCGTGCAATACAACCCTTGAACCAATCATTTCATCATGTTTCCCAATTGCAATTGGGTTGGCAATTATAATCTGATTAATTCACAACATGACGTCAACACTAATACTTGATGCAACCAAATTTAATCCATGAGCTAGGTGGTTTATCACATGAAATAGTCATTTGATGACCTTAATCCAATCGGTTCACTCGCTGAACCGGTTGGTTCATGTCTTGACTCATCCAAAACTCAACCAATGAAATTTCCAATCAACCTAACATTCTAACTGATCGGTTCAATGCTTGAACTGATTGGTTTAGAGTCTAGTCAGTCAATTGTTGTTTAAACTGAATACCTAAACATTTTAGTAATCAAGTAAAACATCATTCATGAACAAATGCCTATTTCAAGTGTATCCTATGTGTGTGACTCTATAGGTTCCATATTACTTTGGTAGTGAGTGTCTGTAACTAGTTTATGGCATCACAAGCAAAAAGTGGTATTTAGAAACTCATCATTTCTATGGGAAAGTTGGAGAACAACTTCAACCTATAATCTGTGATCAGATTTATAGTGTTTGTATATATCATTTGATACTGATATCCAAAGTGAACTCAATGCATGGATTAGTCATCCCCTTCAACATTCAATCTTTGTTTCTTGAACTAGAGCAAACTGTTTGATATATATGTAAGCTCAATATTACATATTGACTCACATGTGCATGGGCATGCATTTCTTAGTCTCTCTAATCAAGTGGCCAGGATATCACACTCCCTAGGATGGAAAAATTCCATCTATAGCACTCATAGTCATCCCCATGTGTCACAATGCACCCAATGATCACCTTTATGACAACTCTTATTCAAGATCACAATGGATGATGTTAAAGTACATCGAACTACATCAAGAGACAACCCAGACCAAACCTAGATGTGTCAATGAAGGTTACAAACCCATCTCTCCTTGATAGAAGTGTCAATACAAGTGTGGTGATCAACTTTGTCTTCAAATCCTAAAAACCAGACTTGCACTCCTTTAACCATATGACCAATTCTCCTTTCCTTGTTAGCTTGGTGAGGGACTAGGAAGTTTTTCTAAAGTTCGATATGAAACCTCGGTAACAAGCAACAAGACTAAGAAAGCTCTAGATTTTAGAAATGTTGTTAGGGGCTTGGCACTCAACAATGATTGAGACTTTGACAGGGTAAATAGAAATTTTACCACGTGAGATGATGTCATCCAAAAACACGACCTTATAAATCCAATAACTCACACTTTAATTTAGCATAGAATCTTTTAAATTTGGAGGATATAAAGGACTTATGAGGTGGATGTGATGTGACTCAATATCATTTGAGTATAATAGGATATCAGTATCAAAGACCACAAAAAACTCATTTGGGAAAGGTTGGAAGACACCATTCATCAAGTTCATGAACACCTCAAGGGCATTGATTAAGTGATTTGTCATGACCAAGAATTCATAGTTACCATGCCGAGTTTGATAGGTGCATTATGGATGTCTTCATCCTTAACCTTGAGTTAATGGCAATAGAACTAAGGTCAATTTTGCAAACACATGAGATAAACAAATTTGATCCAAAATCTCATCAATTCATTGTAGTGGATATTTTTTTCATGGTGATTGGTCTATCATGTGATAGTCGATACAAATGGAAAGGGACCATCCTTTTTCTTTAAAAAAACAATAGGTTCTCCCCAAGAGGAATAACTAAGGAGGATGAAACCCTTGAATATAAATTTCTACAAATGTTTCTTGAGTTTGGTCAACTCATTGGGATCCATTTGATATGTGCTTGGGAAATTGGTGCATTACCTAGGGCTAACTTAATCTAAAATTTGATATTATGTTCATACAATAGATAAAGGATTTCCTCAAGAAATATATCTATGTATTCATGCTACGTCAATGTTTTCTTGGGAAATCATATCTGGCTTCACCATGTTCACAGTTTCCAAGTATAATTTAGATTGTTCAGATATCAAGGATTGGGGTTTAATCGAGGAAATGATAATGTTTTGATTTTGATCCTTTCTTCCATGAAATTTGAAGAATTGGGAGATCGACAATGAATATGATAATTTCTTTAGTAAGAGAACTAAAAACAACATGGAATTGTACAACCAATCCATATGAATTATAAGACCAAAGTCTTCCATGTCTAAGAGAATAAATTCAAACTCCAGCCGACGACCAAGATATGTTATATATACTTTTTCACAAATGTAGTAAGAGGTTTGTAGTCTGTCACTAGGGGTATATATGTTCAATATGTACCCTAAATCTTGTATTTCTAGATTTTGTATGGATTCTAGACTCCTATGACATCAAGGTATTTGTAGATCCAGAATCAAAGTATGTAATTATATTATGATCTTAGATAAACATCATACCTCGATACACTTATAATTGGTATAAAGATTTTGCAAGACAATCTGAGTGTAATATTTACATTAAGAGAAAGAATGAACTGAATACTTACTTTCCATCATCTTATTTTATTTGCATTTGCCTCTACAACATTCATGATAAATATACAAGAATTCTTGTGTACATCTTGCTTGGCCCATTATGGAGGAGGAAAGGGGAAGCTGGCCCGACATGTCCCTACTTCTTAAAGAAGCGGCACACTGGTGTTGGAATGGGCATGACTAACCATCGTGTTAGTTATTTCATTTGTAGCACTTAAAATCATCATGATTCTAGGCTTGACCTTGATTGAGCATGACTAACCATCATGTTAGTTATTTCATTTGTAGCACTTAAAAGCATCATGATTCTAGACTTGACCTTGATTGGGCATGACTTGTGATTCTATACAGGGCCTCTATTGTGATAATGATTCTACCCTAGTTGTTGTTTTGATTCAATTTGTGATTGCAAATTCGTCTTAGGCCAAGATTATGGTTATGAGTAGGTTTTTTTGGGACCATTATTTTCATTCTTATGTCGATTGGCATGTGGTTTCCCTTTCTATTTAGTCTTATGGACATACCATACACTTATTTCCATGCATGCTCCTCTCCATCTTCAAGACACGACCAGAAGCATCCTGAAATTACAGGTTTGGAAGTGGACACAAGAGTTTGTAGAGTCACATGGAGCCTATCAATGAAATGATCCAACTTCTCTTATGTGGTCAGATTTGTGGCATGGAGATCTAAAAGTCAAAACTATCAACTGTATATAGAAATTGAGTACCTTGGGTGAGACTAAGAAATTCTTTATTGTTCTCCTCTAACTCATAAAATGCATAAAGTAGACAGTACATATGGGTTTAAAAGTTTTACAACTCTAGAAAATGACATGTTGGGAGTGAGTATAGTTTCCCCACTACAATTTGGCTATCTGTTTGAGCTGGTAGATAGTGAAGGTCACTTTGTTGTTCTAAAGACACCCTAAAACCATGAAGGTATTATATATTGAAGCTAACCACATGTCTTCCTTATCCAACACATTCCCAACGTCCTCCCCATAGAGAACTTTAGGATTCAACTTTAGGAAGTCTTGCATGGTGCTGAGTTTTTAGTGTAGGTTATTCTTGTTACCTACCCCATAGAGAACTTTAGGGTTCAACTTTAGGAAGTCTTGCATGACCTACATAAGAACATTTTTCTATTTTCCCCATACCTCATAATCAAAAGTCTATTTAGGAAGAGGTCCCTCAACATTATTTTCCTCAACATCTCTATCTCTCATTTTATATATGTGCTTACCGTCCTTTACCCCTATAGAATTTTACATTCTTCTTAATGTGTCTTATCTTTCAAGGAATGTGATGCATATTTAATTCCATACTTCTTTCATAATGTAAACTTCAAGTTAATATATATGGATTATTACAAAATTACAATTTTAATCCAATTTTATAAATTAATTTGAATTTGAATTTTTATCGTACTTAAGCTACCCACAACCAAGAGAGTGTATAGATCAAGTAAAAGCATCCTACTAGAGAAAAAAAGAGAAGTTACCCTACTTCTTTCTAATAGGTGACTTTGGGTAGTTTTCAAATAAGAGATGATATTTTAGATTTAGTCTCTGGGTTTCTATCCATTTTTGGATCTACTAAGGTCAAGTAGAGTGGGGAATCTCAGCCACAATAGTCAGACAAATAGGAGATGATTTCTAAAAAGAACCCTTCATCTCAATTCATGACATCTTAGTTTTTCCATTGTGAACTTTTGGGTTTCCTTGGTTTAATATATTATAAATATTCTTTAATTATTACATATGGAAGTGGGGTTGCTCTAACAACAGTGGTCACACTTTCTATTTATAACCATATTCCAATTCTAGTGCTTGGGTACATGGTGTTAAAGGGATTCAAACATCCATCACTAAGTGGCCCTAAGGATCACATACAATCATATGAAAATGATGACATAACATCTCACATTATCAAATTGAGCCATAAAGTCTTGCACGAGGGCCTGAAGGCGGTATAGAGTAAAAAGATAGGAAATAAAAACTATCTAGATAGGAGACACATCCCAATTACTATTAAAATTCCCCATGAAGATATGTTTGGTGTAGCATTTCTTGAGTACAATAGATAAAATAGTAAAGATGTCAAGGTGAGCATCAAAAGAGTTCTTCAAGATTCTCATTTACTAAAAGATCATAAAAATCAATCCAAAAAAGCAATGAAAAGCATGGTACTAATTTAGAAAACCATATAACAGTTTACATTGAGAAATAATGACTTGGAAAGAATTATATATAAAATAAGAACAAACGATTCAAACATCTATTTGTTTGACAAGGTTACATTTTATTCCATTTTCCAGTATACTCCAAACAACAATCAACTATTCACCTCCCACTCACAAGGTCTGGGGGAAGATCTCATAGATACCACTTAACCCCAAAAATGCCTCTATTCATAAATACCACTTGACCCATAGGGGAAAGGTGTCTATGTATGAGGTCCCACTATATAAATATCCAAGGATAAGCAAAATTCATTAATCAAGCAATGACAAGATCACAATAGGAGTACATGAACATCATTATCTGTGTTTGTATTTATTTTCAAAATCTACATAACAAATAAGACCTTACTTAGTAGGAAGAAAAGTATCTCATATTATTACATAGCCAAGATGTCTCAAGAGGGATGCATAAAAGTTCATGCACTTTTGGATACGACGAGCACAATGGAAGGAACATACTTCAATATATCCATTTCATGAGGAAATCTTATCATTAAAAATATACCAGGAAGGAAATCGAGATAACCTTTGTCAAGGAGTAGATTCTTTTTTTTGGATAAGGTAAAATATTACTATGTCAAAAACTCATATAGGTAAACCTATACTATATAGAGGGTGTAACTAACTACAAACACGCAATTGCTCTCTAGTAACTAGGTCCAAACATTTATAAAGTGTAGGTTTGGCCCTACAAGCAAGCCCCAGTCTCTCGGACAAACGGTCAAAGAGCATAAATTTATCTATCTCAGCCCCACCATGAAGCTTGGTATTCCTCTCATGCCAAATGCCAAAAACTATAGCTGCAATTCCCAGTGCCCCAAACGCCCCCATGTTCTTGCTTGCCTCTATCTTCTGCTTGATCCACTCCAGCCCAACCCCAATCATCGCCGGCGGGCACCCCCCATCCACACTTCAGTGCCCATCTGTACTAGACATAATGGGAATAGGTACATCCGAAGAATAGGTGATCGTGCGTTTCCTCGACCACTTTGCACAACTGGAAAATTAGGTTGATACTAAGTCCCCAAACTCCCATCCTGTCCGCCGTTGGTAGCCACTGCAGCAAAGCCCTATACAAGTAGCAACCCCATTTGGGCATTTGCTGCTTGTTCCAAACAACATCGGCCCAGGGGATCAGAGGGCCATACATCTTCTGTGTCCATGGTATGGGGTCTGAGCACACCCACGTACCATCCAGGTAGCACTGGTAAGCATGGCAAACCCCACTCCACTCCCTGGACATCCTCCTCCGCACCACCGACCCATCCACACTATCCGTAGCATCCAACGTGTTGCCATATATGCTCCTCATCTATGCAGCCATACCGACTCAGGCTGCGTGATGAACCTATGGATACACTGGAGGGTAGTAGCTCTCGCCACCCCACAAGGATCAACCACACCCATCCCCCCTTGTAGGGGATATCTTGTAATGGTTTCCCAAGCAATCCCATGTGCCTTCCCCCCACAAAAAGTTACTCACCAGGCACCTACATTTTTCGATGATAAACAACGTTAGCTCTTCTTGTCTACACCAGAATCTTATCTTAGCCAATAAGACCGAGTTACATAACACCAACCTCCCTACAAAAGAGATAGCCAATCCGACCCACATATCAATCTGTGATCTAAGTTCATCCACCAATTTACCATAGTACTTCCCCCTCCCTTTTCCCCCAGATATAGGAATGCCCATGTACTTTGTTGGAAACCTCCCCCACGATATGCCCACTGTTGTCCTCAACCTCCCTCATCTAGCATTGCAAGAGCGAGACAAGAACACTCTGGATTTGATATCAATGATATAGAGCCCTGTCATACGTCCAACCTCCAAAAGAATGTGCCTCACTTGTATGAGGTATTTTCTATGGCCTGCTGTGAAAATCATCACGTCATCCATGAAGACCAGATGCGAGACTACGTGCACGTTCTTGGTCTTGAAGACCTTAATTCTCCCTTCATTTTCAGCATGGTTTATCACAAAGGAGAGAACTTCCATGACAACCATGAAGAGCATGGAAGATAGGGGGTCGCTCTGTCTCAACCCATTGGAGGTAGAAAAGAAACCATGAGGTACTCCATTCACAAGGACAGAAAATGAAGTGCCTTCTACACACTGAATCAATAGGTTTATCCATCTATTGGAGAATCCCAACGCCTCCATGATACTCCACAAAGTAGGCCACTCAACATGGTTATATGCCTTCGTAATATCAAGCTTGAAGCAAGCCTTCCTAGCAACATTCTTACCTCCAAACTTATTGAGAAATTCAGCAGGCAACATCACACCATCAATGATGTCTCTGCCTTGTATGAAGGCCATTTGGTTTTGGGACACCACCTTTGGTAGGAATTTCTTAAGTCTTCTTGACAAAAGTTTAGCAAATATTTTATATAACACTAAACAACAGGCAATAGGTCAGAAGTTAGCCATAGAAGAAGCAAGATTTTTTTAGGGACGAATTTGATGAAAGAGTGCTTCGCTTGCCGTACCATACTATCTCCCACCATGAACTACCTCACCTCCTGGAAGACATCCTCCTTAATGATCTCCCAACAACATTGAAAAAACTTCCCATTAAAACCATCTGGACCCGGGGCCTTGGACGAGCCCATGGAGAAGACTGTTTCCCTAATTTCATTCTCAATCACCGGACCATACAACTCCAAATTCATCTCCTCGCTAACCTTAGCACTAGGCAAACACCCCTACTGAATAACATGCTCCTTGTTATAGAGGTTTTTGAAGTAGCTAATGGCCTCATCCGCCACCTCTCTTGGTCCCCTGGAAGCAGTTCCATCTTCCTTAACTAGTCCATGGATGCAATCCTTCATATGGTTCTTCTTCATTGCATTGTGGTAGACCCTAGTATTCCTATCACCATATTTTATCCATCTCAATGTGCTCCTTTTCCAATGATAAATTTCCTCCTCCTTTTCCAGCTTAAGTAATCTGTCCGCCCTTTCTTCTTCATCTTTAATTCTACTGGCATCTAAAGGATGACTCCTTAGCTGTTTGGCAACCTCCTTATACTCCTTTTTATCTAGACTCACCATGTTAGGAAGGTTAACTAGCTCAACCTCTCAAATTTTTATAGCCTTCTTTGTTCTCTTGAGTTTTTCCACCACATTGAATATCGGGTTGCCCTCCACCCTATCATCCCAAGCTTCTTTGACAACTTCCCTGAACCTCGACCGTTCAACCCAAAAGTTCAGGAAGCGGAACGGTGTATTCTTCTTCACCTCCTCTACTAAGGCCACCTTCATCCATGAATGCTCACTGTTTGGGTGTCCTCCCAATGACACATGAGCCTCCGAGAAACAGTACAACCACACCACATTAACCAAACCTATGTCAAGTTGGCTTGCAATGTGATGCGTTGGGCTTCTCTTATTCTGCCATGTGGTCAAATCCCCATTCATGTTCAACTCCAGTAGACAAGCAACATCTACGACATCATTGAATCTGCTCAGAACTGAGTCTGGAATGGGAAAACCCCCATGCTTCTCACTTGACTTCCTTACATGGTTGAAGTCCCCAATTACCAATTGGGGTACCTACTGCTGTGTGGTATCTTTGATTGTCTCCCAACATGTCCTTCGTCTCCCCTCATTATTGTGGACATACACCCCCGTGATGATACAGTGGAAGTTGCCCACGTTGATGTAGCTTGAGACCATGGTCTGATCAGTGACACTGATGACCTGAACATCCGGTACTTCCCTATTCCAGCCCAGGGCCATATGTGTAACATACTAGATCTCAAACCCTACCCTAGAAATTGACATTTTGGACTTAGCCAAACAAGGTTGAAGGTTAGACCTAAATATATGTTTAGTATAATCTCAATGAGCTAATGCATTTATAGATCACCTTAATATAACCTAATGCTCTAACATTAATCTTAGGTTTATAATGGATACATAAAATATGCCACATAACTCATTTTGGTGTAATATGAAGATAATAAACTTAATTGGATGAATAATTTAGATAATGAGCCATATGACATATCTCATAAAAAGAAGTCTCAAAAGTGGAAACAAACTTCAAATTTGAAATCTACATATCAAAATTAGCCCACATGTCAAATTTCATCTAATTTGGACAACCTTGAAATATTAGGATAAGTTTAGGAGAGAGAATGAGTAAAATGCATAAGTAATAAATAATATAATTATATAACTTCAAAATATGAAAATAATGACATATTCATATCAAAGATAACTTGTGGATAAAGTTTGATCCAATTTATATGTTGTTTGTGCAAGTTATGCAATTTTAGGTACATTCTGGACTTTTCTGTAATTTACCCAATTCAGAGGTTTATTTGTAAATTGTCACATGCATTATGATCCTTATATGTTTCCTTATCATACTCGAATTTTTTGGGCTTTGGGGCTCCTAGTTATACTTGGTTTGGAAGTATTTCTCTTCAAGGGCATTTTAGGGTTTTTCCCTATAAATATAAGGATAAAGATAAAGATAAGGATAAGGATGAAGATAAGGATAAGGATAAATAAGGATAAGGATGAAGATAAGGATAATGATAAAGATAAAGATAAGGATAAAGATAAAGAGAAGGATAAGGATGAAGATAAGGATAAGGATAAAGGTCAAGATAAGGATAAAGATAAAGATAAGGCTAAAGATAAGGATATGGATAAAAAAGAGAAAGTGTGGGTAGTAACTAAGGGATGTGTTGCATGGACATAGAATCTCTAGGCTATTGACACATGGAAAACTCCATGTACACCTCAAGCTTAACCCCTTTCCTATCCATGAATATATATATATATATATATATATATATATATATATATATATATATCCCTTCCTAGCTCCAAATTTGAAATCATTGCTCACTCCCTATTTCCTCTAGCTTAGAGCATCATTCCTACTCTATTTTGCCATAAAAGTGTTATCCCAAGGTAAAAGGAAGTACCTACCTTGGTGAAGAAAGCTCCTAGGGTTCCATATTTCTCTATTTAGGATTTGTGAAGCTCCTCCTTGGTGATTTTCACCAAAACTAGGTTTGTACCTATAAAGTAGAGAAGGTGATCTTTGCTTAAGAAAGGAGCTTGGATAGGAGCAACCAAGACCTTCTAATCTCAGAATCCTTTCTATTTGAACCTTCTCACCTTCTTAGAGTCAAAGTGAAACTTGGACTCAATTAAAGTGGTGAGAGTTAGTAATTGATATCAGTAAGAGAGGTATGTTGTATCTCCTATTCCTCTATAATGGGCAATTCACCTATTTTACCATTCTCTTGAATTTGACCTACACAATATGTCTTATCTCTTGTTATCATGGTTCGTGTGAACTATATTGCTTGTTATGAACTTAGATATTTTCTTGGTATCTATCTTATGCCTTGGTGCATGTTGGTCTCTTATATTGATATGTGTCACTTTGAAGTGGATGTTATATGGTTGTGTTGTCCATTGTGTGATGGCAACCTTTGTATCATCTTCTAACTAAACTATTTACTTGCCTCTATATTTACATGCAATGTGATTCAGTAGCACTAGAGTAGTGTAAATTACTTTGGTTTTGGGGCAATAATCCCCTATTGTTTATTTTGGAGGGTGGCAGTAAACCACTTCTCTATACCTGAGTGTGGTAGTAATCCATACTCAATTATATATATTTTTGGGAGATTGGCAGTATTCCTTTCTCTACCAGGTACAAGTTTGTGCTTGTCCACCTTTGTCTTGATATTATTCTAGGGATATGCTTACCTCACATGCATGCAAGTTATTGATGTGGATTGTGGGGTGTGTGTCCTACTTTCTTTTGTGCTAGTATTGCACAATATTTATTATTTTGATCATGGCAAGTATCTTTTTTCATGATGATGATGATGCTTTTCTTTTATCCCCATGTGGGTAGTTCTTATCTCTTGTATGGGAAGCATTTTACATTTTAATTCCTTATTGCTTAAATTGCTCAAAGTTCCTTTAGCATACCCATACCAACTTTTTGCTGATGTATTTCTTTTCTTCTTCTCTTTTGTGGGGTATGCTTCCAACCCCATGTTAGAATAAGGAGAGGCAAACTTTGACATCAACCTTGTAGCTGAGCTTTTGGGAGACTTGAAGAGGTGGTTAGATGACCCTCAGCTTGATCTTTGGCTTATATGATTAGATTTCCTTTTTGACACCTATATGCAGTGAAGTGTTGTATCATGTTATCGAGCATTGTAAATTGTTAGATAATGATCTTTTCCACTGCTACTCCTTGTGTAATGATACATATATGTTGAAAGAATTGGTCTCCATCCATTTGAGGAAAAATTTGATGTGGTGTTTGGTTTTAATGGATGTGGTCTTTTCTTTTTAGTAGAGAAGTGGTTTTACTCCTTTACATCATGGTATCAGAGCCACTAGCAGTCAGTTATCTAACTATTTCAAACTCATCTCCCTTTAGGATGTTTACCTTTATCTTAGGTTTCTTACACCTAGTATCCTTGCCTTGTGCGAGAAAACCTTATGGCTGGACAGAACTCCTTTGTTGACAACCTAGGAGGCTTTGAGACACCTCAGAACCCTAAGTACGGGATGCCAAGATAAGACCCTCATGTTACCGCTGAGAGTCAAACTTCTGATCGGGATACTCCTGTTGCTACTAATCTTACTCCTGATCAAGAGTTGACCCATAGTTCCATAGTTAATCTTTCCTAGTTATGTTTCCTTTTTACATGTTGCATATGTAGTTGGATGTAAGAAGTATAGTTGAACTTTTTGTATCTAAATTTTAGTTTGATATAATAAGATGAACCCTTTTAAGGGGTAGTGGATAATTTTTCTTATGGATGTTTTGATTTTGAGGATAAAATCCCTTTAAGGGGCGGTGTGATGTAACATACTAGATCTCAGACCCTACCCTAGAAATTGACATTTTGGACTTAGAACAAGGTTGAAGGTTAGACCTAAATAGATTTTTAGTATAATCTCAATGATCTAATGCATCTGTAGATCACCTTAATATAACCTAATGCTCTAACATTAATCTTAGGTTTATAATGGATACATAAAATATGCCACATAACTCAATTTGGTGGTAATATGAAGATAAGAAACTTAATTGGATGAATAATTTAGATAATGGGCCATATGACATATCTTATAAAAAGAAGTCTCAAAAGTGGAAAAAAACTTCAAATTCAAAATCTACATATCAAAATTAGCCTACATGTCAAATTTCATCTAATTTGGACAACCTTGAAATATTAGGATAAGTTTAGGAGAGAGAATGAGTAAAAGACATAAGTAATAAATCATGTGATTATATAACTTCAAAATATGAAAATAATGGCAAATTCATATCAAATATAACTTATGGATAAAGTTTGATCCAATTTGGATGTTTTTTGTGTAAGTAATTTTAGGTACATTCTAGACTTTTCTATAATTTACCCAATTTAGAGGTTTATTTATAAATTATCACATGCATTATGATCCTTATATGTTTCCTTATAATTCTCGATTTTTTTGGGGCTTTGGGGCTCCTAGTTATACTTGGTTTGGAAGTATTTCTCTTCAAGGGCATTTAGGGTTTTCCCTATAAAGATAAGGATAAAGATAAAGATAAGGATAAGGATGAAGATAAGGATAAGGATAAAGATAAAGATAAAGATAAGGATAAAGATAAAGATAAGGATGAAGATAAGGATAAGGATAAGGATAAAGATAAAGATAAGGATAAAGATAAAGAGAAGGATAAGGATGAAGATAAGGATAAGGATAAAGGTCAAGATAAAGATAAAGATAAAGATAAGGCTAAAGATAAGGATATGGATTAAATAGAGAAAGTGTGGGTAGTAACTAAGGGAGGTTTTGCATAGACATAGAATCACTAGGCTATTGACACATGGAAAACTCCATGTACACCTCAAGCTTAACCCCTTTCCTATCCATGAAGCTATATATATCCCTTCCTAGCTCCAAATTTGAAATCATTGCTCACTCCCTATTTCCTATAGCTTAGAGCATCATTCCTACTCTGTTTTGCCATAAAGGTGTTTTCCCAAGGTAAAAGGAGGGACCTACCTTGGTGAAGAAAGCTCCTAGGGTTCCATATTTCTCTATTTAGGATTTGTGAAGCTCCTCCTTGGTGATTTTGACAAAAACTAGGTTTGCACCTCTAAAGTAGAGAAGGTGATCTTTGCTCAAGAAAGGAGCTTGGATAGGAGCAACCAAGACCTTCTAATCTCGAAATCCTTTCTATTTGAACCTTCTCACCTTCTTAGAGGTAAAGTAGAACTTGGACTCAATGAAAGTGGTGAGAGTAGTCCTTATCTCTTGTATGTGAAGCATTTTACATTTGAATTCCTTATTTCTTAAATTGCTCAAAGTTTCTTTAGCATACACATACTGGATTTTTTCTGATGTATTTCTTTTCTTCTTCTCTTTTATGGGGTATGCTTCAAACCCCATGTTAGATCAAGGAGAGGCAAACTTCGACATCAACCTTGTAGCTGAGCTTTTGGGAGACTTGAAGAGGTGGTTAGATGACCCTTAGCTTGATCTTTGGCTTATATGATTAGATTTTCTTTCTGACACCCATCTGTGGTGAAGTGTTGTATCATGTTATCAAGCATTGTAAATTGTTAGATAATGATCTTTTCCGCTGCTACTCTTTGTGTAATGATACATACATTTTGAAAGAATTGGTCTCCATCCCTTTGATGGAAAATCTGATGTGGTGTTTGGTTTTAAGGGATGTGGTCTTTTCTTTTTAGTATAGGAGTGGTTTCACTCCTTTATAATATGCCCCCTTCCACCTGCTTGAGATTCAAATCAACACCCCATCCTTTAGGGAACAGAACCCTAATCTTCTCTTTGTACTCTCTTTTAATCTTGGTCTCTAGGATGAACGTTAAGGATGCTCCCTCCTCAGCGATAACCTTCCTCACCCTCCTCTACCTTTTGGGCCTCGATGCTCCCCTCACATTATAAGTGAGGACAAACATTCTATCTTCTGTTGTGCCCACCCCTTACCGGGGTGTTCACTCTGGGTGACATCCTCCTTCCCCTCATGCTGCTATCCGTCTGTTGAGTCCTCCTTCTGCTACCCGTCCCAGTCATTTCATCGAACATGTCTTCTGTATCCATGTTCTCTAGAATGGAGAACTGATTGGTGTTCCCCTGATCGCCTGTCACAACCACAACATCCATAGTGTCCGCGACAGCTGCTTGGACCATGGCCACCTCCACTGACCCCTCCAGAGCTTCCTCCTCCATCGAGTTCACCGCCGCCTTCAATCTCTGCCCCCCATGGGTCAACGACCTTAGCATAGTCCCTTCAGAATTCAATTGAGAAGGGGTAGGCTCTACTTTAGTCACTGTCTGTTCAAACACACCGGTAGCCACTCCACCCAAAGGCTCCACCACAACCTCCCTGTTGGTCGTCCTAGTATCAATGCCATCCTCCTGTGCTCTCCTACTTCTCCCGACCCTCCTCTATCCCGAACTTCGAATCAACTCACGACCACGAACCAGGGGAGGGGATTTATGCACGTTTCTCGCACCTGGGCAGTCACCAGAAGAATGCCCAAACACTTTGCACTCCAGGCTGTGTTGGGGGAGGGCATCGTAAATCACCATGAACTCCAACTCCTTGCCATTCGACATCTCCACCATTACCACCTCTGGTGGTTTCTTGTCTGCCTTGAGATCCACACAGATGTGTGCCACCCCTTCATATATCCCCTCAACATGGAAATCTACAACCTTAGGTTCGCCCACACCACAGGATATGACGGTGATGTCCCTTCTCGACCAATGGTGCCCCACCTCCGGAAGCGTGAGCCAGACTGGCACCGATGTAAGCGCCACTCATCGGATGTCATCTTCTGGCATCTACCTTCTCGTCAGGACCAACTTCCGATCAAAGAACCAAGGTCCCTTCTCCAGGGCCGTCCTCATGTCCTCCTCACAGGTGAAGCATGAAAGGAAGATGCCTCCAACCAGCGGTGAGCACTACAACTCCCCCCTGGGCCTCCAGCTTCTGAGCATCCGGCTGTAGAGCTGGTTGATGACACACTTGACTCCCAGAACCTGGACGATGATAGAGAATTTGTGGAATTCATCCATCTCTACCACCACCAGTGTTGGCATCTTCATCCATGGCCTCCCATCATTGACCCTAAAAGATGGGGTTTTTGGATCCCCCGTCACCGCCACTGGAGCTAAATTGGGGCGCACCGCCAACAGTCTCGCCACCACCGCAACCCATCCTCTGCCCAAAATGACGTTTGTGGCCGGATCACCCCAGGCACCCACCTTATCTATGATGGAGGATGGGGTGGTGGAATCCTCCCCGCCCACATAACACACCATGGATCACCTCAAGAAGAGAGAAGCCATAGCCCGCGCCTAGAGAGAGGAAGTCAAACAATTATATATGAGCATTGTCAAGGAGTAGATTCACAATGGTGCTTACAAGAATATAGAAGAAACAATATGCCTATGACATTTTACCAAAATAGTTACAAATTCCCACATGTCTATATCATCTTTGTGAAGGAATGAGAACTCCACGTCGTACTTCTAGATCAATTAGGGAAGGAGCAACCTTTCTGTGAGAAAGCTGATAGCTTTGCACAATCTCTCCACGTCTCCCCCTTGCAGATAATTATGTCTAGGGTTCATGCATCCAATGATGTAAAAAACCTAGTTGTAATGCCCCTTTATATAGGAGATGTACAGAAGTGATATTTCTAATAAACCCTTGAAAATAAAAATACAACGACAACTTTTTATCAATCTGCTCATGGATAACCAATTGGGCAAAAGGTTTAGTCTAGTCAAGGAACTGGATGGGTCATGCTACCTTTTAGCGGCCTACCTGGTACAAAAATTGGATGACTAACCACTCTAGTCAGGTGACTAGAATGGGAAATACCATACTAGATCTGATCATCTACTTCACTGATCTAGTGTAGTCGAGTGACTAGACCAACCAATGAACAAATTGGATGATCTTATCTATTCAATTGATTGGGTAATCTTGGCCTGGTCAATCATCTAGATCTTTCAATGAAATGACCGTTTTGTCCAGTATAGTGACTACACTTTGCATTCGGCCTACTGGGATTCTAGTAAGTCCATCAATGATCAAATTGATTACCTAAACCTTTAAGTTACCAACATGTTGTGTCCATGATTATACTCCTCTTCCCTATCCATCCTATGTGTGTGACCCAATATGATCCAAATTATGTTCATAGTTATGTCTATAATCATAGTACAATTTCACATGAAATGATTGGTATCTAGAAATATTTCATTACCACCCAAATAATTGGAGAAGTTGGAGAAAAAATCCAACCTAGTATTATGACTAATGTTACAATGATTGTATATCGGCTTTATCATCGATAACTAGATTGAATATGAGGTATGGAAATATCTTCCTCTTGATGTTCAATCTTTTTTCCTTGATCTAGAGTAGATTAATCGAGACACATAAAGATCATTATAATATATTGACTCATATGAGCATGTCCATGCATTTCATAGTCTCACTCATGAAGTGACAGAGATGTCACTCCAACTAGAGGGACAAATTCCATCCACATCACTCAAAATAATCCACACATGTCACAATGCAACGAAGCACTACATGCATGTCAACCCTTATTCAAGGTCACATCAGATAGTGTTAAAGTACACTTAACATCATATCATCATTGTAGTGACTATAAGTCTAAGGATCACAATCACCACTTTCACATGAGATATGATTATGACTATTATTTATGGCTTCCATGTATCATACTCAAGTTGGGTTTGTCCAATATAACAAGTACCTATGTTTTTGACTTGATATCCAATGTCATGCCTAATGAAACATAGTCATCAATCAACTCATACTAGTCTTATTGTATTATTGTCCACAAAAATATCCAATTAGGGACCTAGACAAGAATGTACACTTCTCATATACATATGATCTCATGTTCATGTCAACCCAAAATCACATGTCATTGAGTCAAACATGCTTAAGACATTGGTATATTTATTTAATATCTCATACTAATCAAACATAAAAGTAGAATTGATTTTTTTTTAAAAATAGAATTAATTACAAGGTGTTCAATTACAAATCATCATTTGACTGGATCTCAGGGCATACTACCAACCACTTGCACTAGAGCCAATCACTTAAGAATCTAAGTCCAAGTGATCAAACATGACCATCATGATTTTTTTATAAGAGCTTTCATCAGAGGATCAATAACATCTCTTTTGGTTGGTACTCTACAAATCTTCAGATATCCTCATTGTACAATTTACCATATGATATGGTAGCTCCATATAATATGCTAGGAAGACTGATGTGATTTGGGTTCCTTATCTTGTGTAATGGCTCCATTTTTTCACAATTATGATATACTTAATCATTAATGGATGGGATTACTCTTAGTTCACTAATGATTTTTATGATCAATATAAATTCCTTTTCTACGTTGTAGGCAACAATGTACTTGGCCTTTATTTTAGAATCAACCATTATCTCTTTCTTAAAACTTTACTAGCTCACAACACCTCTGTTGAGACACAACAAAAAACATGATTGTGATATGTAGTAGTCCTTGTTGGTTCAGAATCTTGCATCACTATAACATTTTACAACCAATTCCCCTCACCACCATAAATAGGTAATTGATCATTAGTTCTTCTAAAGTACTTAATGATTTTTGCTGCATCCATCCAATGACCTTCACCAGGATCTGAGACATACCTACTCACAATGATAAAAACATATGAGACATCAAAATATGTACATAACATTGCATACATGATAGATCAGTTGCATATACATATGGAGTCTTATTCATGCTCACAGTGATATGTAGTAGTCCTTGTTGGTTCAGAATCTTGCATCACTATAACATTTTACAACCAATTCCCCTCACCACCATAAATAGGTAATTGATCATTAGTTCTTCTAAAGTACTTAATGATTTTTGCTGCATCCATCCAATGACCTTCACCAGGATCTGAGACATACCTACTCACAATGATAAAAACATATGAGACATCAAAATATGTACATAACATTGCATACATGATAGATCAGTTGCATATACATATGGAGTCTTATTCATGCTTACCCTCTCTTCATTAAATCTAGGACATTAAACTCTAGAGAGACTTATATAAGACATGTCTAGGTTTCCTCTCTAAACTCTTGCATGCTGAAGCTATTCAACACATTGTCAATGTGTGTACTTTGACTTTGACCAAGAAGCCTTATATATCTATCTCTATAGATCTTTATTACTAGTATATATGATGCTTTCCCCGACTCCTTCATGGAGAAGGCATTTTTCAACCATGTTTCAACCAACTATAGAGTAGGAATTTACTCCAGTAGTATGCCATCTACATATATTATGAGGATTACAATTATGGTCCCACTAACCTTCTTGTAAACATAAGGGTCAAATTAATTTTGAACAAACACAAATGACTTTACGTCTCATCAAAATGAAATTTTCTGCGTTGAGATGTTTTCTTCAATCTATAGAATGACCTTTGCAACTTAGAGTCTTTAAGGTTCCATCTGGAGTGGTAAAAGCTTTGGGTTGTGTCATATGCACAACCCCAAGGATATTCCCACTAAGTAATGTAGTTTTAACATCTATTTTACATATTTCACAGTCATGATAAGCTACAATGGAAAACATGATTATGTTGGATTTAATCAGTAACTGGTGAAAATATTTCACTAGAGTCAAATCTTGTTTGAAGCCTTTTTCTACCCGTTGTTGATTGGTCTAAATCACACATCTAAAAAGAGGTGAACTCAGAAGGGTCAAACTTTAATTTTATAACCCAAAACCTTCAAGGACCCCCGCAACTCAATATGGTGTCGAAGTAGATATACAAGGTCAAACACATGGACATGGGGACATTTAGGATGCTTAAGATCTCACTCTTAAGTCATTTAATCCAATTTTATAGTTGATACATGTATGGAACTAGAATGAGTCTAGAAAAATGTCACGAAATAAAATAAAACCAAGTAAAGAAAAATTAGAGTTCGTCAGATTCTACTAATCAGAGAGGAGTTCATGGCTATGTAACCACAAGTTGGGTTGTCTATGCACCTGTTCTCGAGCGTAGACGACCCTAGAACACCCAAGCAAGCAACCTACGTCCAAACAAAGCACACACCATGATCGTTGTTCTTGTGGGGGTCATCCAACTTGCTCTCACTCAGTGTGATGAAAACCCCATTGACGATCCCAAACCTCTCTCAAGGACAATGGATCAACACCTCCAAATATCCCAGATACCCTTTTAGGTCCAGAACATTTAGAGATATTAGGAACCATTCCCTTGGACATCCTCCTTTTATATTCGATCCAAACTACCTTCTCTCATCCATTTCTATAGCCAATCTCTCAATATTTGTAGAAATGGAAGTTCAAGCAAGAAGGAGATCAACCATACCAACAATCATAACTAGAAAGAGAAGATAGAATAGAAAACATACTAGATCTGAAATAAAACTACTTTCTTAAGGTAAAAGTACATAAAAATGCCCAAAATAGGATACATAGCCAAGAAGGAGCTCAACTAGCCATGGACAAACATAATTGTCACTAACAAAGATGCAAGAACATCATTTGTATAGAAACAAAGGAGTGAAGTAGAAGAAAGAGGGAGAAGAAGAGATTTATCCCATAGAGGAGAGGTGGATCTCACTCCTTAACCTCAAGAAGGGGCTAGATGTCATCCTTTGGATAGTCCTCCTTGGTCTTCTAGACTCTTTAGCCTCGTTTCTCTTTGATTCCACCCCAAATGGCAGCTTTGGTGGATGTATGGAGGTGGAAGGTGGCTGGAAAGTGGGTGAATGATGGTGGAAATGGTTGGGCAGGGGTAGAGGATGATGGGAAATGATGGTGGATGGAGGAAAACTATAGGGATGGAAGTAGGGTGTGTTCTTTATCCCTCTTAAACCTCATAACTCTCCCACAATGCTCTAGGGACCTCTGGTCATTGAAGGGAACCCAAAAAGTCAGAGTGAAAAAACCCAGATCGGAACCCCTACCTCAGTAGTAGTGGGTGAGTATTTATAGGAATAGGTTGTAGAGACATCAGTCATAGAGGATGTAGGTTCTCAGTGGTCAATGATCTTGAGGTCGCTGATATAGGGTTGCTGATGTTGGTCGCTGATGCTACAATCATTGATGATCTTCATTAGTTGCTAATTTTCTAGAGTCCCTTCAATCATCGAGATCGGATGATTCTCAATGGTCCCTGAGATCAGTGATTCTCATCGGTCACTGCGAACACTGATTCTCAATAGTCACTGAGATCACTGATTTTCATCGATCGCTAAGATCACTGATTCTCAATGGTCGCTAAGTTTCTATCCTGGTGGTCGATGGTTCAGTGTTATTTGTTAAGAAGAAGGATAGATCCATGAAGTCATGTATCGACCAACAATAGTTGAACAAGGTGACGATCAAGAACAAGTACCCTTTGTTGTGAATAGATGATCTATTTGATCAGTTGCGAGGTGCCACAATATTCTCAAAGATATATCTAAGGTTATGATACCATCAATTGCGGATCAAGGCAGATGACATACCCAAGTCAGATTTCAGGACTAGGTATGGTCACTAGAAGTTCATGGTTATGCCATTTGGGTTAGCCAATGCACCATAAACTTTCATGGATCTGATGAACATGGTGTTCCAGACTTATCTTGATCAGTTTGTAGTTGTGTTCATCAACAACATCCTGATATACTCCCAAGACAACTAACAACATGAGAAGCATCTACGACAAATGTTGACTTTTGTTGAGACAACATAGGTTGTATGCTAAATTCAACAAGTTTGAGTTCTGGCTGAGAGAGGTGTCTTTCCTTAGATACATGATATCCACTGAGGGCATCCATGTGGATCCCATGAAGGTTTAGTCAGTTCTAGAATGGGATTAGTCAAAGATACTGATAGAGGTTTGTAGTTTCCTAGGTCTGACAGACTACTACCAAAGGTTTATCAAGAACTTCAGCGTTGTGGTGTTACCCCTAAAAAAGTTGACAAGAAAAGGTGTGACTTTTGTTTGGGATGAAAAGTGTCAATGTTCTTTCCAACTTTTGAAGGAGAATCTAACTAGTGTACCAATGTAGGTCCTTCTAGATCAAGGAAAGGGTTATATCATCTTCTGTGATGGTCGAAGTATGGTTTGGGTTGCGTGCTAATGCAAGATAAAAATGTGATTTCTTTTGCTTCATGAAAACTTAAACACTAAGAGATATACTCGACATATGATATGGAACTTTCTACTATGGTCCACACCTTGAAGATTTGGAGACACTACCTTTATGGTGAGAAGAGTTATATCTTCACCAATCACAAGAATCTACAACATATCTTTTCAAAGAAGGAGCTAAATATAAGACAATGATGCTGGATGGAGTTAATCAAGGATTATGATTGCACCATAGACTATCATCCAGGGAAGGTGAATGTGGTGGAAGATGCTTTGAGCAGAAATTCATCTTCTTCATCATATGTAGAGAAGGAACAATTATGTTCCTTGGTGTGCCATCAACAAGACATGTTAGCCTCTCTTCACTAGATGAATGTGAAGTTGGAGGTCTCCTTGTTGGAAGGCTTGTTGGCTCAGTTACAGGTGAAGCCTACATTGAGACAACATATCAGAGATGTACAACATGATCTGTAATATAGAAAATCCAACCAGAGTTTGGCAGTGAGAAGTGTGATGACTTCTACAAGTTAAAAGATGGGACATTGTGTTACCATGGTAGAGTAGTGGTTCCTAATGTTGACAACCTGAGAAAGTTAATTCTAGAAGAGGCTCACTCTTTGATGTACACTATGAATCTAGTTAGTGCCAAGATGTACCACAGTCTCAAAGATCTATATTGGTGGCTTGGCTTGAAGTGTGACATAGATGAGTTCATGGCAAAGTGTCCTATGTGTCAGTAGGTTAAGGTAGAGCATTAGAAACCTGTAAGGAATTTGCAACGATTTCCTATTCTGTAGGGGAAATGGGATCATGTCATAATGGACTTTGTGGTTGGACTTCCTAGGACAACCAATAGTGGACATGTTGACCAAGTCAACACATTTCCTCCCTGTAAAGATAATGTATACATCTAATCAGTTGTTACAGGTGTATGTTGATTAGATAGTATGTATGAACGATATCCCAATGATGATTTGCGAGTGTCTGCACAGTGCGATGGGTACACAGTTGAGGTTTAGTACAACTTTTGACCCACACATAGATGGACAATCTGAGAGGACTATACAGACATTGGAGGATCGGTTAAGAGCTTGTGTCTTACAATTTTTGGGTAGTTGGGATGTACACTTTAGTTTGATAGAGTTTGCTTACAACAATAGTTATTAGCAGAGTATTGCCATGGCACTATAAGATCCCTGACCTAGCTTAGTGCTTGATTGTGCTTGCTCTACTTAATGAGATGCTTGAAACTTAATATAATCTCTTGATATGCCTTAATGACATGTGGAAAGTTTATGTTTTCAGTTTGGTCATGTTTGGTTGATGTTTGAGCTAGTTATGTTTGTTTTGGATAAAGTTGCAAATTACCCATTTTGAGGGTTTATCTTGCAATTTGTCATATGTAGGTTGTGCCTTGGAATCATGAGAGATAAGAATGATGCATAGGGGTGCCTTGTTGAGCCTTGGTTGATGAGGTGGCATCATGTGTACCGTTTTAGGGTTTTATATGGCTATGCATGAGTTGCATGTATGGTGGTTTCGAACGTGTGTGTTTCTTGAGTGTGGCGACCTTGATGTTGTGCCTTCAGAGTGCTTCGACCAATACATAATGTCTTGGTTGATTTTCTTTGACCTTAATGCCTTAGCATTGTTTTGAGCCACTAGGGTTTCTCTGGTGGAGGTGTGTTGCGGTCGATGCAACTATTTTGTTTCGACCTAGTTGAGTTGAGGACCAAGTGGTCGATACACTACTTTGGTTTTGATGATCCTCTTGCATGTATTCTTTCATGGCCGATCCTTCATGGTACAAGTGTGCTTGTTATGATCTTATGTCTTGACACCTCATATCTTTACCTCCCTCCTACCCCTTGAGTATATAAGCTCTCTCTTTTACATGCAAGCATATCTTTTAGTTTTTTCCCCTCTCTTCTTCCTTGAGATCGCCCTAGAGCTTGGTGGATATAGAGAAGGTGCTGCTCTTGAAGTTTTGGTGGCTGATCATCCTTACATGTGGTGATCTTGATATTCATCATCTTCTTTGTGGTGAAATGACAAAAAAAAGATTGTTGTAATTTCTTGCATGTTACTTTTCTATATCTAAAACATAATACTAAGATGTTAGATGATGTTATCATGATCCAGGGTTTATGATATTGAAGTATTCTTATATGGACTACTCTTTCTCCTAAACTCTAATTTCATGTACCTGATTTCTAAGTGATGGTGAGCTAATGTTCCTTACATGCACCTTCACCTTTGGTTTCTTCACCATGTTCATGGTTCGGCCATTATGTGTTGGATGAGGTTTGGATCGATTCTACATGTGTTCAAGGTCTGGTTTTCTCTCTCCTAGCATGGTGTTCTTGATGATCTTGGTGATGAACTTTTTAGGGTTTGATGCTCAACATTTTCATGGAGTTTTTACCTTGGTGACGTTCAGACTTCTTGGTGCTATGCACCTATTTCAAATGACATGTCTTTTTAAGTTCCTTTGAGTTTTTTTGACCAAGTTGATGGTCTCTACATGCTATGATGTGTCTTGGTCGAAATGGCTTTGTTTTGGGTGTGGGTAGCTACATATTGACCCTTGTTGCAGTCGCTACCCTTAGTTGATGGGTGTGTTGTGGTCGAAACAACCCTAACCCTAGAAAGGTTGGTGGAAACACATGTTGATACATCTACTTTTGTCATTATAACTTGTTTTGTTGTGGTCGCTAGGGCTGACCATGATGGGTGTTGGTCGCTACATATGCATGGGTGTTGGTCGCTACACATGCATGGGTGTTGGTCGCTGCATATTTAGTATGGTCACTATATGTGAGATAGCTCATGGTAATAATGGTAATCCCTAATATGGTCCAAGAATGTGGGAAGATGATGCACCTAGGGTTTGACATTTGGTGTTGTGATAGAAACCCTAATAATCTATATGTGAAACCCTAACCCTAATTTTCAAGTGTATGATATACTTGTTGAGCTTGCTCAAAGTGACTAACATGTGATGATGTTTCCTTTCTCCTACTTGTAAGAACCTAATCTTGGAGGTTGAATGAATGTTATAGCTAATGATTGCTATGGTGATGTTTGTATGACACATGGTGATAAATATGAGTCTTGAAAGGCATGATGAGATAGTGATGATCATGAACTATGTGAATTGGGTCTTATTACCTGGCAGAGGTTCAATGCCTAAATGTGAGATGGTATCCTCCAGTGGTGTGATGAGGGATTGTTATCCCTTAATGATGTGACAATGTTGATTGCCTTGTATGGTAGTGTCATAATGAGATGATGTGACAAGTATACCTCATACATTTTATATCTTATGACGTCGCAACATATCCTTATTTTGTAGACTTTGTTTAGGGTTTATACACTGCAACTTGATTGATGCAATAAAAAACACTCAATTGGCATAACTAATCAAGTGAAACCCTAATCATGTACCTTCCTTGTTTCATAGATATATTCCTATGTCAGTAGTTGTTGGATGGCAAAATGAGTAATTCCTATAGGAGTTTGAGAGCGCATATATTGAAATATGTGGGGGTGCAAGTTGAGTATATATCCTTGCGCCACAAGTATAGGTGATGGAGGATGGATGTAGTCATGCCTCAGGATTTGTGTGACGTATGATAGGCAACAATACAACTGCATAATGCCTCTTATAGAATGACCATGTGTGAGCCTATTCTCTATCACTATGATATGTACCAAGACATGCTAGTTGTTTTTAAGCTTCACTATATGTCACTGTTGGCAGTTGACTTTTATGTCTCTACGTTGCCTTTCATATTGACTAGGAGTTATGTGGAGAGATCATGGACTCTGGCTCCTCCATTGGTCTTGTATGGCACTGATTTTGACTTTGTAGTGGTCAGTTGGATTTGAGTGGCATGACTCAATTCCTCAGGGCATTATAAAAGATGTAATACAACCATGTAGTATATTTGCTTAGGGTCAAATATGATTCAAATTGGATGACCCCATGCCTTGTTTCTTGTACCGTTTAATTGATTTATAATGCGGTAAAAGAAATCAACTATTATACATGTTCTTCATATTTCTTCTAAAAGTATAAGATGTTCTACTGCTCAGTGGTAGATTCCTAAATTGCTTCAATAAAGTTAGTTGCTTAATTCATATCATTTAGCTGAATCTGTTCAACTTGATAATAATGTTATTTACCTACTTTGGCCTATCTATGTTGATAATAAATATTGGTAGAGAGTTGTATCTCTTGCTGGCACATTAGTCTCACTCTATGGGTTTCACATCTTTTAATTAGTTGTGCATGAGGAGGCAGAGATCGTGCGGTTGAGGTTGAGAAACAAGAGGAGCAGTAGCTGTTAAAGGTTGGACATGTAGCTAATGTTTTGTAGTAGAGTCCTATGTGTCATCCCTGTACTCTCAGGTCCTTGGGGGTGTTTTGTAGGTGTTGTATATCTATGAGAGTTTTGGTAGTATGCCATGGTTGTATAGATATGGCTTGTATATATATGAATAGGTTATGATATGTGAATAGGTTGTGGTAAGCTGGACAAGGGAACAACAATATGTATCTTCTTGTGGCATAATATGTATTACATGTGGCTTCATGTGGACCCATATGTAATATGTTTTTGCTTTTGTGCTTATATGGAATTGGTTTTAATTTACTATGTTTTCTGGTAATCCTAGACGTCATTTTAGTTCCACACTTTGTTTTGAGTAATCACATTCCATTGTGATCAGTGTGTCACCGTTAGGTTGGTATCAGACCTTTAGGTTATCTAAGTATACAAGGACGTAGGACTAGGGTTTGTGTCTGTTCTAGTGTCCTTGAACATGTTTAATGGTAACTTCTACTTATGTAGAAGAAGAAGAGAAGAAAAGATATGTTTGGAGAACATGAAGAACATGGTGAGAGTAGTGTTGCTACACCAAGTGGTGGTACTAGGAGGCAGGAAAAAGATGATGGAGTTCCTGTTATGCCCCAATTTGACCCTGCCATGGTGGCCAATCCTGCTTTTCAGTCTATGTTTGGATAGTTCATTGCCACGATGACGCATATGGTGGATAGTATGCCCATACCCCAAGTAAGGGAAGCAGTACCCAATGCGAAATCCTAGGATTCTAGGAAAACCTTTGAGAGGTTGAGATGTGTGGGGAGCGTTGGAGTATGTCGGTACGACAGACCCAAAGGACGCTGATATGTGGTTGACCAATCTAGACAAGGCCTTCAAAATCCTCTATATCACTGAGGAGGATAAGGTAAAGCACACGATGTACCTATTGAAAGGGAGTGCTGGCCACTGGTGGGCCACTGAGGAGGGGAAAAGGCCTGGTGTTGTGATCAATTGGGAAAATTTTCTACAAGAATTTGTGAGTCGATACTTCCTAGAGACTTATTTGGATGATAAGATCCGATAAGGATGTATGATAATCAATGAGTACGAGGCAAAGTTCATGGAACTTTTGAGGTTTTGTCTGCACATGGATGATATAGACAAGGAGATGATCAAACGATTTGAGAAGGGTTTGATCTCTAAGTTGACAACTGTGGTGTCAGCTTTAGAGAATAAAGAGCGGTTTGACCCATTTGTGGAGTTAGTCAGGAGGATAGAGTGGTCAGTTGTGGAGAAACAAGAGGTGAATGTCAAGAAGAGACTAACACAGGATCAAGGATAGTCGTTTGGAGGATTCAAGAAGCCTAGGTTTTCAGCACCGCCATCACAACAGAGGTCTAGAGAACAGTCCCAGTGGTCTCCAACTGAGGTAGAGGCTGTAGTTTTCCACTAGCTGGAGCTCACTATACGACATCAGTTTTAGTGACAAGGCCATCTAGGCCATTGTATGAGAGCAAGACTTGTTTTAAGTGAGGACAAACCAGGCATACAAGGTCGTATTGCCCAATGAAGGATGAAGAGGTGACCCAACAACCAAAGTAGAATCAATAGGGTTCTCAGCGGCAACAATTCAATAGTGGCAGAGGATGCGGTCAAACATCAAATGCTATTTCTTTTGGGTAGACCAACAGAGGACATGGGCGACAATAGGAAATGACTCAATTTGATGCTATGAGTTAGCCGGAAGGAGTAGTTAACCTAAGGTTCAGGATAGGTCAGACGGAGTTATTCATTCTAATTTGTCTTCTTCATGTTTTATATCTATTTTGGTTGACCTGGGTGTGATGCATTCTTTTTTCACTAGAGAAGTGATTGCTAGTTGTTCCTTGCCTATTAGTCATAGATGTGATAGTCTTTGCTTAGAAACCCCTTTGGTTGGTTCCGCCACATTGTGGGAGGTGTGTCCATCTCACGTTCTTTGTTTCTTGGGATGCATCATTCCAGTGGATCTTGTACCACTTGATATGCATGGATTTGATGTGATCCTTGGAATGGATACTTTAGAAAAGTATCGAGTAGTCTTGAACTATAGTGCCAAGATGGTGATGTTTCATGACAGTGATGTTTTGTGTATCTTCCAAGGGGATAGGAAGATTCTTCTAACGTGTCTGGTGTCAGCTATGAGAACAAAGAGGTTTATGAGGCAAGGTTGTGAATAATTTTTGACACATGTGGTAGATAACAAGGCAAAGAGTTCTAATATCCAAGAATTGCCAGTTGTTTGTGAGTTTGAAGTTGTGTTTCCTGATGAGTTCCCAACTGTTCCCCCACCCCGAGAGATTGATTTTGAGATCAATCTGGAACTTGACACATAGTTCATAGCACAAACACCATACAAGATGGCATCTGCTGAGATGCAAGAGCTGAAGAAGTAGTTGCAAGAGCTTCTTGAGAAGGGATTTATAAGATTGAGCACGTCTCCTTGGGGTGCTCCAATGCTATTTATGAAGAAAAAGGATGGGTCCATGAGGTTGTGTGTCGATTACTGACAACTAAACAAAGTAATGATCAAGAATAAGTATCCTTTGCTACAGATTGATGATTTGTTTGATCAGTTGTGAGATGCCACAATATTCTCAAATGGATGGAGTTGATCAAGGACTACAATTACACCATAGATTACCATCCAGGGAAGGCAAACATGATGGCAAATGCTTTGAGCAGGAAATCTTTTTTATCATCATTTGTGGATAAGGCACATATATGTTCTTTGGTATGCCATGAGAGAGACATGTCGGTCTCCTTGCGTCAGATGAATGTGAAGTTGGAAGTGTCCTTATTAGCAAGACTATAAGCATAGTTACAGGTGAAGCCTACATTAAGGTAGAAGATCAGAGATGCACAACGTGATGATATTATGATTCAGCAGGTCTGAGCAGAGTTTGGTAGCGAGAAGCATGATGGCTTCCATGAGTCAGAGGATGGGATGGTATGTTACCATGGTAGAGCAATGATACCCGATGTTGATGATCTAAGGAAGTTGATTACGGAAGAGATTCACTCTACAATGTACACTATGCATCTAGGTAGCACCAAGATGTACCACAATCTGAAAGACCTGTAATGGTGACCTAGTTTGAAGCGTGACATATCTAAGTTTGTTGCTAAGTCCACAATGTGTCAACATGTTAAGGCAGAACATCACAAACCTATAGGAACCTTATCGTTGCCTATACCATAGTGGATATGGGATCGTGTAATGATGGACTTTGTGATTGGACTTCCTAGGATAGCCAAAGGACATGATTCCATATGGGTGACCGTTGACATGTTGACTAAGTCAGTGCATTTCCTTCTTGTGAAGACAAGGTATACAACTGAGAAGTTGACACATGTCTATGTCAATGAGATTATTCATTTGCATGGTATCCCAACTACCATTGAGTCTGACAGTGGTCCTCAATCTACCATTTGCTTTTGGGATCATCAACATACAATGATTGGTGCACAGTTGAGGTTTAGTACAATGTTTCACTCACAGACAGATGGACAGTCATAGAAGAGGATATAGACTTTGATAGATTTGTTGAGGGCGTGTGTCATGCAGATATTGGGAAGTTGGGATATACCCTCAATTTTATAGAGTTTGCATACAACAACAGTTATCAGAGGAGTATTGATATGGCAACATATAAGGCTTTGTATGAGAGATGTTGCAGATCTCCATCGTGTTGGTATGAGATCGAAGAATATTAGCTTCTAGGTCCTGAGCTTGTACAATAGATAATAAAGACGATTAAGATGATCCAACAATAGTTTAAGGCAACACATGATATGCAAAGGTCCTATGATGATAACCGTCATAGGTCTTTGGCGTTCCAAGTGAGAGACAAGGTGTATCTCAAGGTATCTCATTGGAAAGGCATGTTGAGGTTTGGGAAGAAGGTTAAGTTGGAGCCCAGGTATATGGGACCTTACCCTGTGATGGCACATGCTGGGAAGATGGCTTACAAGTTGGATTTTCCACTTGAGTTGCACAGGTTGCATCCAATGTTCCATGTTTTTATGTTAAGGAAGGGTCACCTTGACACAGATTTGGTTTTGAAGCCAATAGAGGTTAAGTTGGATGAGGAGGTGACATATGTGGAAGGTCATGTGTTGATCTTGGATAGGAGGATCAAGAAACTGAAGAAGTGGATATTATTTTAGTTAAGGTTTTTTGGCATCATCATGGCACGGAGGAAGCCACGTGAGAGCTTGAGGAAGAGATGCGTAGGAAATGCCCGTCTCTTTTCACGTAGGATTTTGGGGAAAAAATCTTTATTAAGGGTTAATGGTTGCAAGACCCCTGACCTAGATTAGTGCTTGATTGTACTAGATTTGCTGAATGAGAGGGCTTGAACCTTAATCTAATATCTTAGGATGCCTTAATTACATGTGGAAAGTTTATGTTTTCAGTTTGGTCTTGTTTGGTTGATGTTTGAGCTAATTATGCTTGTTCTGGGGCCAAGTTGCAAATTACCCATGTTGAGGGTTTATCTTGCAATTTGTCACATGTAGGTTGTTCCTTGCCATCATGAGGAAGAATAATGATGCATAGGGTGCCTTGTTGAGCCTTAGTTAATGAGGTGGCATCATGTGTATCATTTTAGGGTTTGCATGGCTATGCATGAGTTGCATGGATGGTGGTGTCGACCATGTGTGTTTCTTGAGTATAGAGACCTTGATGTTGTGCCTTGAGAGTGATTAGACCAATACACCATGTCTTGGTTGGTTTTCTTTGACCTTGATGGCTTAGCCTTGCTTGAGCCACTAGGGTTGCTCTTGTGGATGTGTGTTGTAGCTGATACATGTGCTTTTACTAGTGTTGTGGCTAATATAAGTGTTTTGTTTCGACCTAGTTGAGTTGATGACCAAGTGATCCATACACTAATTTAGTTTTCATGATCCTCTTGCATGTATGCTTGCATTTTTGATCCTTTTGGGGACAAATGTCCTTGTGATGCTATTATTCTTTGACACCTCATATCTTCACCTCCCTCGTACCCCCTTGAGTATATAAGCTCTCTCTTTTACATGCAAGAATCTCTTTTAGTTTTTTTCCCTCTCTTCTTCCTTGAGATCATCCTAGAGCTTGGTGTATCTAGAGAAGGTGGTGCATTAGGAGATTTGGTGGCCGATCATCCTTGCATGTGGTGATATGGAGCTTGATCATCTTCTTTGTGGTGGTCCTTGGTGATCTTCCTTCTTGATAAGTGGTTCTATACCTTTGATCTTGTTTTTACATTGGAACCCTACCTTCTTATCCTTTCTTGTCTATGATACTATGGACCACCATAGTGTCTATCTTGAGAATCTTCTCTTCACAAAGGTCAGAGACAATGGTAGACTACGGTAGTACCTAAGTGAGATGAATATTTCTTCTTTATTTCTTCCTTCTTCTCTCTTGTTCGACCTAGGGTTTGAGTTTTCTTCACCTTGATATTCCCTTTGACCTTGGTATGTTTTCTTCTTCTTAATGTGACCTTGTTTTCTATAGAGTTGTTCCAAGTTGGAGTTTCTCTTCTCTCTTTGGAGCTCGTGGCTTTGGAGCTTGATCTTCATCATAGGCGGGTTATATAACTTTCCCCTTTTCTATTATTGCACTATTTAATTGCTTGCATGTTACTGTTCTATATCTAAAACTTGATATCAAGATGTTACATGATGTTATCATGATCTAGGGTTTATGATTTTGAAGTATTCTTATATGGACTACTCTTTCTCCTAAACCCTAATTTCATGTACCCAATTTCTCTATGATGATGAGTTGATGTTCCTTACATGCACCTTGACCTTTGGTTTCTTCACCAAGTTTATGGTTCGGCCATTACATGTTGGATGAGGTTTTGGATCGGTTCTACATGCGTTCGAGGTTTTTTTTCTCTCCTAGCATGGTATTCTTGATGATCTTGGTGATGAACGTTTTTAGGGTTTGATGCTCAAAGTTTTCATGGAGTTTTTACCTTGGTGTCATTTGGACTTCTTGGTGCTATGCACTTGTTTCGGTCGACATGCTTTTCTAGGTTCCTTGGAGTTGTTTTGACTAAGTTAAATTTTGCTACATGCCATGGAGTGTCTCGGTGGAAATGGCTTTGTTTTGGGTGTGGGTCGCTACATATTAACCCTTGTTGTGGTTGCTACCCTTGGTTGAAGGGTGTGTTGCAGTTGCAACAACCCTAACCCTAGAAAGGTTGGTCGCTACACATGTTGATACTTCTGCTTTGGCTATTATACCTTGTTTTGTTGTGGTCACTAGGGCTGACCATGATGGGTGTTGGTCTCTAGATATGCATGGGTGTTGGTCTCTATACATGCATGGGTGTTGGTCGCTACATATCTAACATGGTCACTATATGTGAGATAGCTCATGGTAATAATGCAAATCCCTAATATGCTCCAAGAATGTGGGAAGATGATGCACCTAGAGTTTGATGTTTGGTGTTGTGATAGAAACCCTAATCGGCTATATGTGAAACCCTAACCCTAATTTTCAAGTGTATGATATACTTATTGAGATTTCTAAGAGTGACTAATCAGTGATGATGTTTCCTCTCTCCTACTTGTAAAAACCTAACCTTGGAGGTTGAATGCATGTTATAGATAATGATTGCTATGGTCATGCTTATATGACACAAAGTGATAATTATGAGACTTTTAAGGCATTATGAGATAATGATGATCAAGAACTATGTGAATTGGGTCTTATGACCTAACAGAGGCTCAATGCTTAAATGTGAGGTGGTATCCTCCAGTGACGTGATGAGGTACTATTGTTCCTTAGTTATGTGACAATGTTTACGAACTTGTATGGAAGTGGTATTATGAGATGACGTGACAAGTATACCTCATACATTCATATTTTATGATGACATATCCTTATTTTTATAGAATTTTGTTTTAGGGTTTATATATTGTAACATGACTGATGCACTAAAAGACACTCAATTGGCATAACTGATCAAGTGAAACCCTAATCATGTAGTTTCCATGTGGCATAGATCCATTCCAATATCAATACTTGCTGGATGGTGAAGCGAGTAATTCCTATGGCAAGCTTGGAGCACACATTGTTGAATATATAGGGGGTGCAAGTTGTGTATATATCCTTGCATCCACAATTACAGGTGATGGAGGATGGTTGTGGCCATGCCTTGAGATTTGTGCAATATGTGATAGGCAACAATACAACTACATGATACCTCTTATAGAATGACCATGCATGAGACTTCTCTCTAGAGCCATGACCTATACCAAGTCGGGCCAGTTGTTTTTCAACTTGACTATATGTCACTGTTGGCAGTTGACTTTTATGTCTCTCTATCATCTCTCATACTAGCCAGGAGTTGTGTGGAGAGATCATAGATATTGGCTCTTCCATTGGTCTTGTAAGGCACTGATTTTGACTTTGCAATGGTCAGTTGGATCTGAGTGCTACGACTCAATTCCTCAGGACATTATAAAAGGTGTAATACAACCGTGTAGTATGTTTCCTTAGGGTCAAATATGATTCAAATTGGATGAACCCATGCCTTTCTTCTTGTAATATTTAATTAATTTACAGTGTAGTAAGAGAAATCAACTATTATACATGTTCTTCATATTTCTTCTAAAAGTATAACATGTTCTGCTGCTCAGTGGTAGATTCCTAAATTTCTGAAATAAAGTTAGCTGCTTAACTCATATCATTTAGTTGAATCTACTCAACCTGATAATAATGTTATCTACCTTCTTTAGCCTATATATGTTAATAATAGACATTGGTAGAGAGTTATATCTCTCACTGGGATGTTGGTCTCACTCTGTGGGTTTCCACATCTTTTAGGTGGTCATGCACAATGAGGTAGAGATCGTGCAGTTGAGGCTGAGCATTAAAGAGGAACAATAGCTATTAAATGTTGGATTTACAGCTAATGTTTTTATAGTAGAGTCCTATGTGTCATCCCTGTACTCTCAGGTCCTTGGGGGTGTTTTGTGGGTGTTGTATATCGATGTGAGTTTTGGCAGTATGCCATGGTTGTACATATATGGCTTGTATATATGAAAATGTTATCATATGTGAACAGGTTGTGGCAAGTTGGCCAAGGGTACAATAATATGTATCTTCTTGTGGCATAATATGTGTTACATGTGACTTCATGTGGACTCAGATGTAATATGTTTCCACTTTTGTGGTTATATGGATTTGCTTTTAATTTACCATGTTTTCTGGTAATCCTAGACGTTAGTTTTAGTTCCATCCTTTGTTTTGAGTAATCTCATTCCAATGTGATTAGTGTGTCATAAGCACCTTATGAGGCCCTATATGGGAGGTATTATAGATCTCCGTTATATTGGTATGATATGGGAAAGTATCATATTTTGGGTCCTGAGCTCGTACAACAGACGACAAAGAAGATTAAGATGATGCAACAGTAGCTGAAGGAAACCCAGAACAGGCAGAATTCTTATGCTAATAATCTTCGGAGGACCTTACAGTTCAAAGTGGGAGACAAAGTGTACCTCTAGGTCTCTCCTTGGAAAGGCATGCTAAGGTTTGGGAAGCAGGGTAAGTTGGCTCCCAAGCATATGGGACCTTACCCTATGGTGGTTAGGTATGTGTCTTATAAGTTAGAGCTGCCACCTGAGTTGCACATGTTGCATCCGATTTTCCATGTTTCTATGTTGAGGAAGTGTCACCCTAACACAGATCCCGTACTGTATCCTATTGAGGTTGAGCTGGAAGAGGATGTGTCGTATGTGGAGGGTCCTGTGTTGATCTTGGACCAGAGGGTGAAGAAGTTGAAGAATAAGGATATTGTGTTGGTTAAGGTTTTGTGGCATCATCTTTGGCATGGAGGAATCCACATGGGAGTTGGAGGACGAGATATGTGGGAAGTATCTATCTTTTTTCATGTAGGATTTTGGGACGAGATCCTTGTTAGGGGTTTATGGTTGTTAGACACCTGACCTAGATTAGTTCTTGATCTTACTTGCTTTTGCTTAAAAATATCCTTAAATATTAATCTAATCTCCTGAGATGCTTTAATGACATGTGACACGTTTATGTTTTCAGTTTGGTCCTATTTGCTTGATGTTTGAGCTAGTTATGCTATATGTGTGTTTGTTTTGGACCAAGTTGCAATTTAATCCATGTTGAGGGTTTATCTTGCAATTTTTCACAAGTAGGGTGTTCCTCCTATGTTTTATCATCATGAGAGAGAGAATGATGCTTAGGGTTGCCTTGTTGTACCTTGGTTTGATGAGGAGGGAAGTGGTGACACCTGGAGTGTTATTTCTAGGGTTTACTTGGATGCCCTAGTTTGGTGTTGACCATGTGTTGACCATTTGAGTTCTTGGTCCTTCAGAAACCACCCTTGATGTTTCTTGATCCTAAACTCTGTGGTCGAAGAGATTTTTGGTTTTGGTTGAGTCCCCTTCGATCGAAGAAGCTTGGAGCTCTCTCATGGGTCGAAGAGAGAGCTAGGTCGTTGAGATGATTTGGTCTTTGAACGATGAGCCTTATAGGCAATGTTGTCTTCGAACGATGGTCCTCTAGGACCAAGTGAGGTTTCTAATCTACCTTGGCTTTCACGATCTTAGTTTCATGCATGGTTTTGGTGGTTATGGAGAAGAGGCATGTTTAGTTAGACTCCTATCCTTCTAATCTCTCTCCTACCCTTGAGTATATATACCTCCATCTTTGCATGCATATGATCATTTTGCATCCTCTCTTTCTCATCTTTGGAGTTTGTACCATTTGTTCTTGGAAGAGAAGGAGCTCAACCTTATAGAAAGGAGGTCAAACCTTGCATGTGGTGATCTAGGACTGGAGCATCTCTTCTTTCTTGATATTTTGGTGATCCTTGTGCTTGGTAAGTGGTGTAACCTTCTTGATCCCATTTTTCCTGAACCTTACCTTCTCTCTTCTTCTCTTGAAACCCATGGAGTTTCCATGGTGGTTCTTGTGTGAGTGTAACATACCAATTTTCTAAAACATGAAATTCATTGAGCGGAAGCATGATCTTTTGGGGAATGTCACAAAAAGGATAATCATTGCATACATTGCATAGTTTGTAATATATCAAACTCACAACATAATACTCACACTCTAAACTAAAATAAATGTCTCATAAATAGAAATTAAAATCTAATCTATTAATATTTGGCACTCCACCAGGTCTGGTCTCAGATATCCTTGTTGTTGGCTAAATTGGACATTATTATAATCCCTTTGTTTTGACGATGACAACCATTTCTTTCTTGTGATTTTAACTTGCTATTTGAGTGTTTCAGGGACAAGCATATAAGGTGGTGGATATCGAAGACTTAGAATATCAATTTGCTAAAATTGCTTTATTTTCATGATTGTAATCAATATAAAAACTTGTACAAGTTTATAATGTACAAGTACTTAGATATCATGTAAATCAAGCATTTAAATCTTCCCTATCCACTCACAACACTTAGACATGTCACCCCCAAGATAGTATCACAATTACACATTGATACACACACTTAGTAAATGAATACATTGAATCAGTGATATTCTCAGTCGACAAAAACTTCGACCGAGACACTCTTGGTCGAAAAACTCCTCGATCGAGAATAGACCCTCCTAGCTGTTAGACCGAGTTAGAAAAGTGGTTGGGAGTTGGAATCAAACGTTACAACATATTGACTCATACTCCCACTCGGTCGACAAATTCCTCGACCGAGAAACTCTCAGTCGACAAATACTTTGACCGAAAATGGTTATGTCTGCACTTTTTAGAATTAATTAACTAGTCGTTACAAATGCAATTAGTGGACACTTAATGGCTAGTTGAGCACTAAGAACACCTGATAGAGTTACTGTCTTAAGCCTACAAAAACCTGATAAACAATCTTAAGCCTACAAAAACCTAATAAACGGTCTTAAGCCTACAAAAACCATTAGTGGATACTTGATATAGTTACTATCTTAAGCCTACAAAAACCTGATAAACGACTGATCGACAAATATTTTGACCAAACCTCACTCAGTCGAGAATTTTTTCGACCGAGTGAAACTCTGACATAATTATTCAATAAAAACAAGATACTCAAATTGTAGTTAACTTAAGTAGGTACATTACTTTAAATATTTGAATGATCCTAATCAAAAGGAAGAATATATAAGCATCAAAACTTTATACTTTTCATGATTAAATTGTATCCATCAAGTATACAAGAGGAAAATATTGATTTTACTCAAGTTGCTGCTTACAAAGGAAAATGATGCTGATTGGAAATTTATACTCTTACTGCAAGAAGACATGCTTTATTGCAAAAATAATTCATAAATCTTGAAGACAAAACGTCTCAAACATATTAGTAGTTTGCATCATTACATATATGTTAATGACATCCTTATTGAACTTGGTGCAAATTAGAACTTGTGTGATTTTGAACTTTATGCAAATCAAAATTAGACATTCTTTCTTTAAAAATTCAAATGTTATCAAATTTCAATTGCTACTTTCTTGAAAAATGTGATTAAGCATACATGGTCAATCTTAAATCTGAAAATTATGAATCATGTTTTGAGAAAATTTAATCACAGAAATTATGGATATGTTTCTATTGCTTCATCATGATTATTGTGTTCCACATGGTTTGTCTAAAATAATCCGTGGTCTATATCTATATATAAACTATGTGATTAGAAATTGCTCTTATCATCAAAATGATTCAGCTCATTGATGATGCTATAATTGAAAATGCCATTATTGCATTAAGGTAAATCTCTATGGCACAAATGCATCTTGACATATCAGTTAATGATTATCCTATGCTTAACTTATGGAAAAGAATACCATCTTTGTGATGCATGAATATTTTCACTATGGAATTCAAGTTTTATGTTTTGCATATGAAATCTTCTATGAAGAAAAAGGCAAGCAAAATTGTTTAATTTTGATATCTGGCTTAGAACAAGAATATTAATGTTTTATCAATCGTTTGTTCTAAGAGCAAAAATGTTACAACTCATATGAATTAAAGATCTTGCTTCAAGTCATTAAATACTATAAGAATCAAACCTGATTTTTAGGTACAAACTTTTTCAATTGATATCCACCTATTTAAGATACATAAAGGCTTTATATTAAATCAAATGGATCATTGTGAATGCTTAAATTATAAATCTGTTGAAATTGCCTCTCAGTCGAAAACAAATTTGACTGAGGGGCTCCCAGGTCGAAGTCAAGGTCGACCTAAAATAAGCTTGACAAAATGCTAAATTGTAAATCATTTCCTTGCACTCAATCTTAATATATTAAAAACAAGATTTTAGTGCATAGCTCTCATAAAAGGTTAACTTATTATGATCTAATGCTTATTATGACCTTAGAATCCTTAAATTATCTTGATTATAAGATTAAGGGGGAGTTCACAAAAACTATCTTGACTATAAGATAAGACGGAGTTCACAAAACTTTGTAAACATCATAAAGAAAATTTGAAACTAGTTATGACCTTAGTATCTTTAAAGTAATCTTGGTTATGAAAATAAAGGAGTCTACAATATTTATGAATATAATGTATATCTTGTCCTTAATGGAATTCTCAAAACAAATTAGGGCTTAACATCATGTGCATTTGGTTAGAGATACATTCATTGATTCTACTATAAGCTTAAAAGAATCTCATATCATTTTAGGGCTTAAAATCCCTTGTAAATGGTTGAGAAACTATTAAATATATTCATGAGCTTAAAGGATTCTCATGTAATTTTTAGGGCTTAACATCCCTTGTAAAATGGATGAGAAATCAATATATGTATCCATCATGAGCCTAAATGGATCTCATATCATTTTCAGGGCTTAACATCCCTTGTAAAATGGATGAGAAATCAAAACACATATGCCATGAATCTAAAAGGATCTCATATCATTTCAAGGATTAACATCCTTTGCAAATGATTGAGAAATAAATTGTGGCTAAATTTGACATAAAAATAAGTGGTTTGCATTAAGTATCAAATTATCAAATTAAGGGGGAGAAATAAAAGTCATGATTAATGTTTAGCTTGGTTATCTTTTTGAAATGACAAAGGGGGAGAAATAATATAAAATCAATAACATAAAGTAAAATGAGTTTTATAATCTCTCGGCTAGCACATACTTGCAAATAAAAGAATGGCTGCAAAAGGTAAACTTCAGGTATGAAACTCATATGATTTATATTTCATTGATTTATATTTTGGAAATGTTTGTCATCTTCAAAAAGGGGGAGATTGTTGGCTAAATTAGACATTATTAGAATCCCTTTGTTTTGATGATGACAAACATTTCTTTCTTGCGGTTTTAACTTGCTATTTGAGTGTTTCAGGGACAAGCATATAAGGTGGTGGATAGCGAAGACTTAGAAGATCAATTTGTTAAAATTGCTTTATTTTCATGATTGTAATCAATATAAAAACTTGTACAAGTTTATAATGTACAAGTACTTAGGTATCATGTAAATCAAGCATTTAGATCTTCCCTATCCACTCACAACACTTAGACAGGTCATCCCCCAAGATAATATCACAATTGCACAATGATACACACACTTAGTAAAGGAATTCATTGAATGAATGATATTCCCAGTCGACAAAAACTTCAACCGAGACACTCTTGGTTGACAAACTCCTCGACTGAGAATAGACCCTCCTCGCCATTATACTGAGTTAGAAAAGTGGTTGGGAGTTGGAATTGAACGTTACAACATATTGACTCAGACTCCTAGTCGGTCGACAAATTCCTCGACTGAGAAACTCTCGGTCGACAAATACTTCGACCGAAAATGGTTCTGTCTGCACTTTTCAAAATTAATTAACTAGCCATTACAAATGCAATTAGTGGACACTTAACGACTATTTGAGCACTAAGAATACCCTAGAAGATGTCTAGAACGTCCCCAAGTATTAGCAAACCTCTCCTATAAATAGGACAGCCATAGGACACCTCAAGGTATCACTTGCATATACAATTCACTTGAGATCACATTGTAGAAAGCCATTAGCAAAGCTTTCACTCGCAAAAAAATTCCACAAGTTGTGAATTCGTGTCCTATAGGCTGATATCTCCTATACACTATACATACACGTCCATCCACTTTGGTTAGGAGATCAAACACTTGATATAGGATTAAAGCATTGTACTTAATTGGTAACATTGTTTCTTTCTTCCAATCTTGTTCCCTTTTATTGTGTTTTGTTCTCCTTTGCTACTCCTAGGTTCGAGGCTATGGAAAGGAGGTTGTTGGAGCTTCTTCGGTGGTGAAGGTAGCTCGGCGGACTTAGGATTACTTCGAGAAGGCTGTCTCAATGGGAATCTACTTCAAGAGTAAGGCTACTTCAAGGGGGAGCTTGGAGTTACTTCAAGGAAGGTTGCTTCAAGGTTGGTGAGACTACTTCTAGGTGAAGGCTATCCTAAGGGTAAAGGTATTTGTATCTTATGTAACATCCTTGCAAGGTAATAAAATACAAGTACTTTCAAAATCCGGGTTGGGGATCAACCGAGTAGTGGACTGACTCCCTTAGTTTTTTCTAAGGGTGGAACTACTCTAAACTCCGTGTCTCCTTCTCCAAATTTCAATTGTAGTTGTATGGTTGAATTAATTTTAAAATCATTATAAAACCCTATTCACCCCCTATAGTGTTTTTCACTTGTATATCGTGCACTCCTTTATGACTTGGAGTTGTTTGAGGAGGATTAGCACCCAACGCCTGATGGGTCTGCAAACTCAGTGGACAAAGCAGAGCCATTCAATTAGGCCCAAGTTAGGAAACTAGGAAATTAAGGTGCACATGACACATCGGGATCATACACGCCTAAGTTTGAATCCAAATAGGAACATTATTGATGAATTTTATTCATTTTCTTTTCTTAATATAATTAGTGGGTCTATAACCATCTAAATGAGGCCAAAATGGTAGGTTACCCAATTAGACCTGAGGAATCCAAAAAGATTGTTAGTTTTCTTATTTGACAGTCCCAAATGTATGTTTTCTCCCTTTTCAAAATAAATATGAATTACTCATATATGACAACCTAAAATAAATTTGAGAATAATTTTTAGGATAAACCAAATATTACTAATTAAAGTCCACATGAACATTATTAGGGCAAATTCTTCTTGTTAATAGCATCAAATTCTCATTAATCCCCCATGAATCACAAATTTACTAATTAGGGTTACATTTGATGAAATTGAGTTTATATTAAGTTGATAATAAAAAAATATCACTGAACATGATTTAGATCCCAAATGTATGTTTTCTCACTTTTCAAAATAAATATGAATTACTCATATTGGACAACCTAAAATAAAATTGAGAATCATTTTTTAGGATAAACCAAATATTACTAATTAAAGTCCACATGAACATTATTAGGGCAAATTCTTCTTGTTAATAACATCAAATTCTCATTAATCCCCCATAAATCACAAATTTACTAATTAGGGTTACATTTGATAAAATTGAGTTTATATTAAGTTGATAATGAAAAATTATCACTGAACATGATTTAGACATTATAATTAGGTATCTAAGATTCAATCAATTATATATAAATCATCCATATTTTAAGTTAGAGTTTTCTAATTTAGGATTAAATATGAAAAAAGCTAGGGTGTTAAAATTCTACCCAACTTAAATGAATTTCATCTTTTTTTATTTCATTCTTATTTCATAAAGAACAATGAATTTGTTTTATGGTAGTGGATAATCCCTATAAATATGGATTCGAATGAGATTATAAAGAGATTAATCAACACAAACTATTTTGGATTCAATCTATTCTATAGAATTTCATCCTCAAAATTCGACAAGTCTACCCACCTTATGGTTTTGCTTACTAGTAACATGAAAATTCTAACATCTTATAACTATCATGCAATCATACATATACCTTTATCGAGGGAGAGACTAATCATAAATATAGTCCATACAAAGGTACTAAAGGGGATTAATCACTAAATCATACCTTGTTTATTCTCATCATCTTCATCACCGTCCACCATGGTGAAGATCCTAGTTTGTCGTTTCTCCTTAGTCTCTTGGTTGATTTGGGAATTTTTCTTCTGTAAGATCTTAGGGTAGTTGGACCTAATATGGTCAGCCCCTCCACAATAGTAACGAACTCCAGTTCCATATCTGCATTCTCCTATATGATATCTATTACACTTGGTGCATCGAGTCTTTGCATGAGGGTTTGGATAAGGTTCCTTTTAAAGTTTTCTCTTCTTGTCATTATGGATTTTGTGCTCTTTCTTGCTTCATGAGGGTCCTCCATTCATCTAGTATCGTCCAGAGTGGTCTTCCAGTTGGCTGTGTGTGCAAGTTTTAATATTTATAAACTTGAACACTACTCCACAAGTATACAGGTGTGTGTAGTATTATCGAGGTCGTCCAAGGAGCAAGGTATTTTTAGGCACAAGAGTATTAAAATTCAACAATCTAGATCTTTTTAATAAGAGAGGTTTCATTTAGTTAACTAAGCAATAAAAAGGAAACAAATTGAAACATAAATCACTTGTATTAAGGATCAAATTGGATTGGAAATTCTTGAGAATAAGGTTTCACATCCATATCATAACATGAAGAACAACGATGGTAAAAAATTCTAGAAATGACACAAGGGATGTTTGTATCCTACACCCACCTCCCGGTAGTGTGGAACATTCCTAACCCACTCCCGTGGATATACTAAGTTTCAGACTACAAACCTTTTCTCCCCTACACATCCCAACCACTGTCGTGGTCAAGATAGTGCAGATAAAGCACATATCCTTACTCTTATGCATATCTTCCCAGATTATACAAAGAGTTGAAACCATACATACAAAGTGGCCAGCAAAGCATGTAAGAAGAATTAAACACTGATGAATCTTAGAATAGTGAAACAACTAGCATTATATATAAAATTCATGTTCAACAATGCTATGAAATGGGAGTTACTGCCCCATGCCCAAGAACAAGAGATCTACTCATCCATAGATGTAGAAAGTTGTGCTAGACATCATAATAGAAGGAAGTAAACTTGGATGTCTATGGAAGAAGGAAGATAGACTTGGAACTCCAGTCAAGGAGTCACAAATCCTTTCTTGCTGTTGGGAACTCTTTAGAAAGCTTCACTTAGGAGTGGAGAGAAGAGAATGATAGAGATCCCTACTGCAATTGTTGAAGAAGAAGGAAGAAGTAGAAGTTTTCCTCCAAAAAAACCACCTTTTCTCCCCTTAGACGCCTCCAACTTCTCCTCCTTGTTCCTTGCTCAAGTCACGCTCCAAATGGTCCAAAGCATGTCATGGTAACTATCCCAAGATGGCTTGGGGTTGTATATGTAAGTGTGAGTCAGTTAAATTTGTATCTGAGTGAAATCTGTAGGTCACATAGCGTGTTAGATGGCCAACATGGTGTGTTCGATGTGGTAACTAAAGTCTGGATTGAGTTCTAGAAAGTTACACAACGTGTATTTAATAAGACATGATGTGTTTCTACAAATCTGGGAGTTCCGGGTTCAATTTTTTGACTGGCACATGGGGTGTCTTCAATAAGACATAACCTGTCTTTATTAAGACACGGGGTGTCTGTATCAACTTCAACAACATTGATTTTCTGAATGTCTAGATGATTGGGGAATGTATTGATAGATGTTATGATGACATTTTCTCCCCATTTTGATGCCAAATTGTTGTACCTACAAACCAAACCATAGAGAAAGTAAAGATAACAATAAAGTGGAAAATATATCATGATTAAGAGTGATTATTGGGTGAAAATGATTTGGAAAGGCAACCAAAAGTGGTCCAAAAAATGAAATCAAATATGCACATCACCTCCATCTCCAAGGCAGACTTGAGTGCCTATTGAACTATCATGATATTAACAGATATTACCAATTATTATTGGATATTACCAATTAAAGTCCACATAAAATTAGTAGGTCAAATTATTCTTGTTAACGGTGTCAATTTCTCATTAACCTCCATGAGTCACTAATTTACTAGTTAGGGTTACATTTGATGAAATTGAGTTCAAATTAAGTTGATAATGAAAAATCATCCCTGAACATGATTCAAACATTATAATTGGGTCTCTAAGTTTTAATAGGTTTCATATAAAGCATCAAGGTTTTAAATTAGGGTTTTCCAATTTAGGATTAGATATAAAAAAGAAGTTAGGGTGTTACAGTGAGGATTGAGGAATTTCTCTTCAATAGAAGTCGAATCCACAATTTTCCATGGTTGTACATATGTGAGATGGAGATCTCCTGTTTCCTTCTTTCCCCTTTCTTTTTGGATTAGAGTTTTTACCCTCTTCTATTGAGCTTTCCTTTGACTAAGGTTTCCTTTTCTTCTCTTGAGGTGATCTTGCTCGCACGTGGAGTTGATCCAAGCTATGGTTTCTTCTCTCTCTGGGAGCTTCTTGGTTTTTGTAGTTAGTCTTTGCCTCAAGGTGGGTTATATAACTCTCTCCTCTACTATTCACTACTACAGAAATGGCTTATAACGTCACTTTTAAAGGCGTCAGTTGTACAAATACACCAACACCTAAAACCTTAAGCGTCAGTTTAATAAAAAAACCCGACATCTATTTGTAAAGGGCAACTAGACACGAGTATCACTTTTATTCAGCGTCGGTTCCCTAATAATAAACTGATGCCTAAAATTAACTTCCAAATCCAAAATTTCCAGTGAAAAAAATTACCTCCAAAATTTAACATATGGCGTCGGTTATTAACTATTAAACAAACAATGAAAGGTTATTCGTGAGACACAAATTGGGCATATTTTGGTCGTCAGTTTTAATACAATGACCGAAGCTTATGGGTTTTCCCGCGTTGTTCTCGGGAAATTTTCCACACCCTTTGAGCGTCGGGTTTCTAACGAAACCGACGACTATGGTCATTAATCGAGAACAATTTTTTTAATCGGCATATGTAGATAGGCGTCAGTTTTTTTCTAGTAAAAACCGATGAGTATCATTGAGAATAGGTGTCGGTGTATTTGTAGAACCGACACCTATAGTTTTATGTGTCAGTTTTATTAAAGAACAGACACCTAATGTTAACTTAATAGCACCCGCGTGAGCCCGACTCTTCCCCTTCCTATGTTTCATTCATCTCGATTGAGGGTTTAAGCTCTGGGGACGATTCCTCTGCTCATCGCTCCCGTGCTGCCACTCACCTCCACCGCCGCCGTTTGCTGGTCCTCAGCCGCTGCGCTCTAGGACGGCCACCGCCCTAGCTCGATCAGCTGCTTGCCCACCCTCCCTGCTCGCTGCGCCTGTTCTGCACCTACTGGTCAGCGCCGCCACTCTCTGGAGCTCCTCGCCGGCCGCCTGAGCCTGCTCTTGCTCCTGCTCCTTCTCCTGCTCGCCGTGGTTCACACGTTGCTCTGGCGCCTGCCCCTGCTCTCCAAGCCGCTACTTTCCTACCCAGGTAGGCCGCTGGCCTTCTTTTTCCTCCACCTCTTCTTCTTCCTGCTCCCTCTTCTTACCAAATGGATTATAGCAAGGCCACGATCATGTGGGCTGGTCACGACCGTGGCTGTGTTGGCCGACCACGGCCGTGCTGACCATCACGGCCGTGCTGCCCTTAGGAAACATGACCATGCTAGACATCACGGCCGTGGTAGGCCAACACAACCACGGTCATGACCAGCCCACACGGTCGTGGCCTAGCTTTTATCCATTTGGTAAGAAGGGAGAAGGATACATTTGCAATTGAATACAAATGCTTGACCTAAATCTGTAAATTTTGATGCATGTTGAATTAAGATATTAAAACCTAATACACATTTCACCATAATCTTGAATTAACTATATTGCAGAAATCTTATGATCAATCTATGTAAGATATTAAAACCCTAATGTTAAATATCTGATTTTGTAGTGATGTATCACCCTAACATCTACATGAATCCCTATTGTATGATGTATATTGATGATAATGCATGAGCTAGTTTGAAATTTTGAAATCAATTATGAATCTCTCCATCCCTAGGTCATACTAATTTATCTGTAATCTTTATCTTGATGATGAACATGCATGGACACTAGAAATGTTGAAATCAATGTTATAGAATGACAACACATGTATTTGTTGGCCTAGAAACCCGTCTAAGATTTACTCATTAGGAGTAAATCTTGGATAGTCCCCGGTTTGGGACTGTTCTTGAACACCTAATCTCACTTAGGATGTAAGTGTATAATGTGTATTTGGTTTTCAAGAAAATTCCGATAGCATTTCCCCGTTTGTTCTCTAAGTACATCTGTACTTGGAGAACAACGGGGAAATGCTGCCGAAATTTTCTTGAAAACCCAATACACATTATACACTTACATCCTAAGTGAGATTAGGTGTTCAAGAATGGGATAGGTGGTACACATTTATTATATATAAGAGTGACAACACATGTATTTGTTGACCTAGAAACCCGTCCAAGATTTACTCATTAGGAGTAAATCTTGGATAGTCCCCAGTTTGGGACTGTTCTTGAACACCTAATCTCACTTAGGATGTAAGTGTATAATGTGTATTGGGTTCAAGAAAATTTCAGTAGCATTTCCCCATTTGTACATCTAGGCCTCCACCTCCACCTCCTACATTACCAAGTTGGGTTCCACAGGACCTACCTGTCCCGTTAGGTCCTAAATGTAGGGGTATATCAATATGGTTAGGCGAACATGATATAAATTGCCCTATAACTATTTCTATAGATGCGGATCCTGTAGGTCAATCATACGAAAGCAACCTATTTATACAAGATATTTTGGAGTTGTTTCGATATGATTGGCTGAATACATCTGTGATAGAGCTATGGATAAGGTGAGATCTTCTTTATACATCCATATACCTTGTGTAGGATCTAGTGATCTAGTTTCTTATTTATTAATGCATACGTAATACATGTTTTGCAGCTACTTAGACAAGATATGTGCATATTTTTCATTCAAACATGTAGGATTTTTGATTCCATCTTTGATTAGTCTAGTATCTAAAGACCCTCCATCAGTTCAACAATACTACTGTGATGCTTTTACAAATTTTGGTCAAATAAGAAGACAGTGATAATAGCTCCATTCAATGTGGAGTAAGTTTACTTTTCTTATAATTTGGACTTAAGGAAATTACATTTTTATTGTAGATTTTAAGTTATTAATTTTTAACTTTTTTACCTCTAGTGGTATGCATTGAGAGTTACTAGTTATTGTCCCCGAGACGTTCATTGTCTATTATCTAGATCCTAAGGGGACTAAATTGAATTCAAAATATTGACACAAAATGAAAATGGCATTATTCCGGTGAGAAATATTTCATTTTCATATCCGTTAACATATGTTTTTACATTACTATTTAATTATGCAATGTACTGTGTTACATTAACATGTAGGCGTTTAGATGAGTTCAAAAAGGCTGGAGGAAAGGTCCCTAGGAAAAAAAACCAACCAATAATTAGGAAGAATGTGGAAGTAAGTTCCCGACTGCAATGTATATATTATTTATTTTAATATTTTGTATGTTTCAATTTATAGTGTGCTACACAAGACGACGGATGGGCATGTGCATACTATGTGATGCGATTTATGCACATGATTATCAAATATGCCACAGTGGACATCGATACCATTCCTGAGGTATTATATATAGTCTCATTAATTAGATAATATGAAATATATCAATCTTATTTATATATTATTAATTATATATATACATCATTCTCTTTGCAGGTGTTTAAAACTAACCACACTATAGGAAAGGCCTTATCAGATGTACATGCTCCCTATACGACGGCAGAATTAAATGATGTAAGAGAAGAATGGGCAACGACCATACAAGTAGTGGGGTTTTTAACATATAATTGGGATGTTGATAGCGAATAATGACTAAAGAATGATATTTTGTAAATGAATTTCTGAATTATAATATGTGTGCATGTTTCTACATATCTGAATATTTCTACATGTGTCTGAATGTTTATACATGTGTGAATGTGAAAATGAATGAAACTGCTGGTTGCTATATGAATGTTTCTACATGTGTGAATGTGAAAATGAATGGAACTACAAATTGCTACATGAATGTTTATACATGTGAAAATCGAATGGAACTGCAGGTTGCTAAATGTGTGAAAATTAATGTTGTTAATTTTGTAGGTTTATGGCCTGTTGTTGGCTGATATCAATGGATGTCGTAAAACCTACAGTTCATAACTGAACTGTAGGTTTCTCATCCTACGACCAGCCACAGCAGGTCTGTAGACTGACAGGAGAAAAAACTTGCAATAGGCGTCAGTTATTTGTTTAAAATCGATGACAAATGATTACAACGTCGGATAAATAATTATTACCGACGCCTAATGCATGTGATGTGTCGTCAGTTATCAATAATAAACTGACGCTGATGGTTCTAGCGTCAGTTTCCCTACTAGAAACCGACATGTATTTCCCTAATGAGGCCAGGCACCACGACCGTGCTGACCACCTCGGTCATGGCAGCGGACCAGACACCACGGTCGTGGCAGCTGGCCAGACAACACGGCCGTGCTGGCCAACATGACCGTGGCAGCGGGTGATATGGCGTCAGTTATCACTAATAAACCGACGCTGATAATGCCCCAGATAGCACCCTTTCTGTGGTGCGAAGGTTTATGGCATCAGTTTCAAAGCTAATAACCGACGGCTATACCCCCCTACTGTCGTGTTTTCGGTGGCGCACGAAGGGTTGTTGCGTCGGTTTGAGAACCGACGCCTAACGGTTGGCCTTTTAGCGGCACCCACATAGGTGTCACATTAAAACCGAAACTAAAGGCCTTAAATAACCGACACTAAAGGCCCGTTATGTACTAGTGATAGTTGTGCCTTAATCTTGGATGCAAAGCTTATCTATAAAACATGATTATATGTTGCTTGATGATGATACCTTATTCTAGGGTTTCTGATTTTGTAGTAATCTTGCATAAATTAGCTATTTTTCCAATACCCTAATTCTTGATCTTGAGTTTTATGGATGGTGGGAAGTTGGTGCTTGCATGCACTCCTTAAAATGTTGACTTTAATCCCCATGATCATATTTCAGCTATCTTATGAAATATGGAGGTTTTGGTTCTCCATTGCATGTGTTTGACATATGATTTTTTCTCTCCTATCATGGTTTAGTTTTCTTATGTTTTGATGGTTCGATTCTAGGGTTTGGATGATGTTTTCCTTCATGGACCTACCTTCATGTTTGGTTTTGATTTCATGATGTTGATCACTTTGTTGATCTTGGTTTTAAAATGTTTCCTCTCTCTTGATCATTCAGAGTAGTATCTCCTTCGGTTGATGAGGTTTCGTTTGCCTTTGGGTTTCTAAGATGGTCTTCTTTGTTTGGTCAAAGAAGAGACCATGTGTCTTTAGTCAAAGAAGTCGTTGTCTTGTTTGCTTCTGTCACCATAGTTGTTTCCCATGTGTTGTCGATGGTTGATTTTCCCCTTCGGTCGATGAAGTGGTGGGGAGATCCTTAGTCGCAGGAGTTGTCTTCGACCTAGGGTTTCTCTTTGGTCGAAGGTGTGGAGATGTTCTCTTTGGTCAAAGGTGTAGAGACGTTCTCTTTAGTCAAATATGTGGAGATGTTATGTTCGGTCACTTGGGTTGATGGTCTTCGACCATAGTAGTTACTTCTCTTTAGTTGCTTAAGACTTGTGGTTTGATTTCCCTTCGGTTGATGGAAGTTCCTGATCATGTGTTTAGTTTGTATGGTTGACCTATAGTGATGATGGTTGACATTAATAGGTGTTATAAGAATCTGGGAAGTGTTGGATTAGGGTTAGATGTTATATGCTGTTTGGAAACCCTAATTAGTCACATTGTTGAAACCATAACCCTATTGAGTACATGATGTAATGCTTACTTGCTTGGGTGATTAGCATGTAATGACATACTTTCTCTCTCCTACTTGAGTAACTGTAACATTGCATGTTGAATGAACATCATAACATTTAATTGTTGTGATATCTTATGTAACACATGTTAATGGTTATGAGCCTTGGTGAGGCATGGTAAGAGAATGATGATGTGATTGGGTTTTATGACCTGGTAGAGGATTAGTACCTAATGTTAGCAGATATCCTCTAGTGATGTGATGAGGGATAGTTATGCCTTGATGACATGGTAATAGTGATGGCATGGTATCAGTGAGACAATATCATGTGATAGTGTGATCATATTTATGTTTAATATGTTCTATATCTTCTAGAATTGTAATCTACCCCTACCTTTGTAGAATTTGTCTGAGGTTTGTATGTTGTAACTTGATTAGTGCATTAAAAGACACCCAATTGGTGATAACTAATCAAGTGAAACCCTAATCATGTAGTTTCTCTGATCCACAGATCCATCTTCAACGTCACTACTTACTGGGTGGTGAAACGAGTAATTCCTACTGGAAACTCAGAGCTCATATTGTTGAATATGTAGCTATACACGTTGAGGGTATATCCTTGCATCCACAATCATTGGTTTTGAGGATGGCTTTAGTCATGCCTCGACAGGAGAATGGTCAAGACTGAATATTAGATGACATGTTTTCAAGGATGGTTGCGATCATACCCTGGTAGGAGAATGGATGTTGTTGTATCTCACTAGCGCCATGCCTATATACCAAGGCAGACTGGGCTGATGTGTAGTTTGACTCTATATGTCAGTATGGTAGACTCGCGCTGACCGAGGGTGTGGGAGATAATAGGAGTCTGGCTCTCCTAGATCTTATATGTCACTAATTTCAACTTCACAGTGGTCACTTGGAGCATGAGTGGTATACCTCATTTCCACATGGCATAATAAAAGACGTAATACAACCATGTAGTATATTTTCTTAGGGTTAAGCATGATTCACATTGGATGACCCTTTTCCTTGTTTCTTATACTACTTAGTTGGTAACAATTATAAATGTTCTTCATATTCCTTCTAAAAGTATACTATGTTCTACAGATCATTTTATAGCTATTTAAACTGCTTTATATGTGTTATCAGTTTAAAGTATTCATTTAGCTGAACCTTCTCATCTTGTTAATAGTATTACCTTCATACTATACCTATCTGTCTTAAAAAAAGTTGTTGGAAGAGAGTTATATCTCTCGCTAGGATGTTGGCCTCACCCCATGGGTTTCCACATCTTTTAGGTGGTCATGTGGCCATGTACAACATAGTAAAGATTGTGCAGTTGAGGAAGAACAACAAGGAGAGCAGTAGTTGTTGAAGGTTGGGATATGCTACTAGTGTTTTGTAGTGGAGTCATATGCGTTGTCCCTATACTCTTAGGTCCTCGGGTGTGTTTTTTAGATGTTTTACATCAATACGAGGTTTTTGGCAGAATGCCATGGTTGTACATGTATGGCCCATATATGTAAACATGTTATCCTTTGTAATAGGTTTTTGGAAGGGAGGCCACTGCACAAGTGATGTATATACCCTTTTTATATGTTATGTGATTGTGGTGGAATAGTTTGTGGACTTCTATAAAATATGTTTCCGTGTGAGAATGTTATAAGCAATCAGTTTTAATTTCCCATGTTTTCTGGTAATCTGGATGTTTAGTGTTAGTTTCACGCTTTATTTTCAATAATATCACTTTGGTGTGATCAGTGTGTCACAGTTGGTTGGTATCAGAGCTCTAGGTTCACTGAGTCTACAGTGACATATGACTAGGGTTTGTGACTATTCTTGTTCCATCCAACATATCTGATTGTAACTTCTGCTTATGCAGAAGAAGAAGAAGAAGAAGGGAAAATATATGTTTAGAGAACATGAAGAACATGCTGAGAATAGTGTTGTTGCACCAGGAGGTGGTGCGAGGATCTAGGAAAGGGTGACTGAAGTGCATGTAGTGAATGAAGTGCCTCAGTTAGACCCAACAACCATGGCTAATCCCACTTTCCAGTCCATGTTTGGACAATTTATGGCCATGATGACGCATGGTGCATAGAATGCCTGTATCTCAAACCAGGGTAGCTGTTCCCAATGCAGAATCCCAGGGTTATGGGAAGACCTTCAAGAGGTTAAGGCATGTGGGTGTGATAGAGTACGCTGGTATGGTGGACCCAACAGATGTAGACATGTGGCTGACAGAGTTGAGAACGACTTCAAGATCCTCAACATCTCATAATATGATTAGGTGAAGCACGTTGTGTACCTGTTTAAGGGTAGTGCTGGCCATTGGTGGGCCATTGAGGAGGAGAAGAGACCCAAAGTGGTGATCAGTTGGGAAGACTTTTGTTGAGAGTTTGTGAGCTGATACTTTCTAGAGACATACCTGGATGAGAAGATCTCACAGTTTGAGAAGATCTGACAGGGATTTATGACGATTAATGAATATGAAACCAAGTTCATGGAGTTGTTGAGGATTTGTCCTGGTTGTGAAAGATAAGGAGAGGATCAAACATTTTGAGATAGGTTTGAGCTTTGAGTTGACGACAACAATGTCAACTTTAGAGAATAGGGAGTGGTAAGCGATGTTTGTGGAGTCTGTGAGGTGGATAGAGTAGTCGACGATAGAGAAGAGTGAAGCTAATGCTAACAAGAGTCTGACATAGTATTAGGGACAGTCTTCTAAAGCTCATGATTCATGGAGCATAACATAAGAAATTTGATGTCTGTGACGTCTTCAAAGTGCTTATGATAATTTTCCCTTTCTGCCCTATACACATTCATATCTAGTTCATATGGTATTAGTGTATCTAGGAAATAGAGCTTGCGCTCGTGTGTGAGAACAATTCTCAAAGCCCTAAACTAGTCACATAAGTTATTCACATTAAGCTTTTCCTTATCAAGGATATATCACAAATGAAAAGTTGTTGTTGTTGGTTTCCATTTTCTCTATAAGTATTTGTAGGAGTTAATTAAATATTGCTCCCACTATTTCATTTAATAAGAATCATCAATACTAATTTGGTATTTAATTAAGTATTTCTCCCAATATTTTATATAAAAGTATTAACCCTCACTATTTATTTAGGAAATTGCATCATACAGTCTTCTAGTGAGACAAGATCCATATTTCATCAAATCATGAGTCAAATTTGGTTGATCACCCAAAACTTGACTTTTTGGTAGGAAACACTTGCTAATTGCATCTAGTGCAAATCTTAATGGATGGAAGAACAACCATTAGCATAACCATCTATATGGCTCTACATTCTGAATCCTATTAAGATCACCTAGTTGAGTCTAACCCAAAGGCCAATACAATAAAATATGAACCCTACTTCAGCAGATCCACATATATATTCTCACACTTCCTCAACACAGACGATATATCACACTTTTGCATGCCCACACTTTTTTGATCAAGGTTTGTTACATTGGAAATCATCTAAAACTTGGCATTTTTTATTTGAGGGATTTCATTTATATACATATACATATCCAAACACCTCATACAAATAATATGTATCACAAAAACAATTCACAAATACAAAATTGGTTATTTATATGCTAATGTAACCATTTGGAGCACACATGATTACTATCCACCTAAGACTTATTACATCATATGCATAATCAACATAAGAACCTAGATTTGTGTTTCATCACATCAATGGATCCATGGATGCTCCTTAAATCTTCATGATTTCCTCATCATGCCAAGTCCTCAAAAACTCATTCTATTCCTATCTAATATTACATGATATGTAGGAATCTCAAATTACTATTGCATAGATTAATAAGGAATGGAAACCATTACATATGGAATATAATATGAGTCTCATCATGCAAGCCAAATACTTGTCAAACAAAAAGACTCCATTCACATGCACATCGTGCACACACGAAATGGGTCTTGGGCCATAATCTTACACATTTCCACCAAAATAAACATATTTCAATGACAACATGTATGATTGATTGATATACACATATATTTACATATACATACACATACACACACACACACACACACACACACACACATATATATATATATATATATATATAAAGGTTAGAATGCAACTGGAGTATTTTGTGATCAGAAGATTCCTCTAGATTAGAAATCAACTTTATAGAACAACTATACAACCAACCATGCTCTATGGAAGTGAATGTTGGACGATGAAGAACTAAGGTCACAACAAGATTAATGTGTATGAAAATCATATGATGAGATGGATGTGTGGGAAGATAAGAAATGATCATTTGAGAAATGACTACATTAGGATTAACGGAGGGTGGCCAACATTAAGGGGAACTTATTGAAGGGTCGACTTAGACGGTATGGACATGTGCAACACAACTTGACTAATGAACCTATACAAAGCAATGCTATTGATTCAAGAACAATAATAGAAGAAGAGGAAGACCTACATTAACGTTGGAAGAGCTTATAAAGAGAGATTTTAAATCTTTACATCTTGATCAGAATAAGACCCATGATACAACATAATGGAAACAAAAGATTCATGTAACCAAGACAACATGGTTGGGATAAGGCTTAGATAATGATGATGATATATTAAATATTTATCCCTTTTATGCATGATAGTCCCCATGAATTATTCTTTAACATCCACACAAACTACGTAGGTACTTCCCTTACGTGTGGATCCCACTGCCTGGTCAGCAAGCTGGAGTCAATGGGATGTCAACACTCAAAAGGTCTACAAAATTTTAGTTTTGTGCACTGTCAAAATCACATTTCCCCATAGTCGACCCCATACCACACAAAAAAATTTCATTCCTATATATGTGTAATTAATAAGATACATATATTAAAATTTTATCATTCACATCACATGTAACAAAACAAGTGGCATACAATCAAATCCAATCATATCGATTGTAACTCCTGATGTACCCTAGATTGATGTGTCTTTGATACTATTGTAGAGATTTTTGGATGTGGAAAATGCATCAAATGCAACAAAATTTAAAATATCTACGTTCCCATGATAGATTGCATCATTAACAATATATCAGGAAGGAAAAAATGTGAGATTTAACTTTATCATGGAGAATATCTGGAAATGGTTCTCACAAGAATATAGAAGAAATAAGACATCGATGATGTTCTCCCAATATAGTCACAAAGGTGTATACCTCTTTATACTGTCCAAGCAAATGAATAGAAACTCCATGCTATGATCCTAGATCTGGTGGGAAGGAAATTTTCTATTGTTAATGTGCTAAGATTGTATAATCTCTCCTTCTCTCTCTCCTTGTGGTTAATGATAGCTAGGGTTCACTAGTCCAATATTGTAACTACATACTTGACCATCATGCCCTTTTATATAGGAGAGGTAGGGAAGTAGGATTTCTAGTAAAGCATGGGAAACAAAAAGACAACATCCACATTTTAGTAGTCCACTCACTGGCAGCCAGTTAGGTGACTTGTTTAGTCTAGTTGGATGGTTGGACTGGGTTAAAACATTCTTGATCTAATCAGTTGATTCTCTAATCCATTCTAGTTGGGAGACTGGACCAGCCAATTGACCATCTGGTTGATCTCATCCTATCAAGTGAATGGGCTTGGCCAGTTGAATAACTAGGAGAATGTAAACCTACTCAATAACCCATTCCAATCAATTGACTAATTTGTGCACTCAGGCTACTAGACTTTCTAATAGGCTGAATGGGTTTCCATTCAATCCTTTAGTGATCTAATTGATTGCCTAAACCTTTAAATAACCAATTAATCTAGCATGATTATACTCCTCTTCCATGTTCATCCTATTCAGGTTATATGATCCAACTTATGTACATAGTGACATTTTTAATCATATTATTATGTCATAGAAAATTATTGATATCTAGCAAGACTTTATTCCCACCCAAGTAATTTGAGAAGTTAAAGAATAACTTCAACCTGGTATTGTGACCAGATTTAAAATGATTGTATAATCATTTTCCTCTGATATCTATATTAAAATATGAGGCATGAAAATGTCATCCACTTAATGTTTAATAGCTTTCCTTGATCTAAGGTAAACTATGTGAATATAATGAGTTCAATATCATAGGGAGACCTAGGGGACGGCGGGGCTCTGGCGATGGTGGTGGCAGCTTGCGAACCACGAAATCTGAGGTCGATTGAGGAGGAGCGAGAGCAGAAAACCATGGTACAGGAGATCGGAATGATCAGGAGGAAACCGTAGAGATACACAATAAACAAAAGATGCTACAAAACGACGAGGGAATCACGATCGAAGAGATCAGGTTGCATATCAATTATGCAGGCATGAAGGGCAGGCAGGGCGATGAAGACGATGCAGTAATAAATGTGAAAACGACCCACACACAACCGATCCACACAGAACAGCTGGGCGGGAGGAGATCAACCCAGGAAATGGGGAAGGAACCCACGCCGCCATACTCTAATAAGGAGAATGATCAACAACGGAACATGGCTATGAATATACCACCACTAAACTATAGCGGAGCCATTTCAGGAACTCAGGCCTCGTCGAGGAATGATACATTCATCGATAAACTCTTTGTTGAGGATCTATCAGTGAAAGATGTAACCTTGGGGGAAACTGAAGGGAAGCCGACCATATCCATAATTCCTGTAGCAGAAGACACGCTAATACAACAGTGGAGATACACCGTGATTGTCAGACTCCTTGGGTTCGATATCAGATACATGACACTAAGGGATCGACTCAAGCTTATGTGGAAAATCACTGGACGATTTTATATGTATGAAATGGACACGGGGCACTTTGTTATCCAACTCTCATGCAAAAGGGATTTCGATGAAGCTCTCACAGGAGGACCATGGAAGATCTTTGGACTAAATCTGCTTGTATGGGAATGGTACCCAACGTTCAAACCAAGGGAGGAGTACCCAGAATTATTTGTGGCATGGGTGAGAATTGTTAACCTTCCACTACATCTGTATGTACCAACTATGTATGAATACATAGGTTTGGCATTAGGAAGGATTACAAAAGTGGATGACCATACTGCTAGCAGAACAAGAAGCTGTTTTGCCAGGTTAGCAATCGAACTAGATACCACGAGGGACTTGGCAACGCATATAATAAAAAATGGTGAGGAGTATGAAGTGATCTATGAAGGACTTCCATGGGTATGTGCTCTGTGTGATGAAGAGGGACACACATCCAAAACTTGCAATGCACAACAGGCTGTGGATGAAATAGAAATTACACCCAACAGCAAAGGCAGTGGAACTGCTACAACGGAATCCAAAAAGGCAGATGAAATCTGGCAAAAACAAAGAAGTAGGAAGGGAGGAAGAAGAACCCCACCACAAGTCGAGAAATAGGTATCACCACAACCCACCAATCAATTTCAATATCTAGTAGTGGAGGAAGAAGATGAGGGTACCCATAGTAAGGAGACGTCCCACAACAACGCAAGCCCATAATCTTCCGCACAGACCAAGAAGACTGAAAAAGTATGGAGGAGGAAAAAGATGACTAAACCAGTATCCGATGGAGGGGAAACTAATGCATTACAAGATATTACAAGCACAATGTCAAAGAAGGCCAAAGAGCAGAACCCGCACAATCCTAAGCACTAGGCCGTCACCCCTGAAGTTGATGAGATAATAGAAGTTAACGACGAAGAAACAGAGATAAACGAAGTAGAAACCATGGCTGTCGAAGAGGAGACCAGCAAGGAAACACTCAAAGAAAATGTATCGCTGGAGGAACTACAGAGTATAAACGAGGCTCTCGTGTCCATGGTAATTACACCAGCAGGAAGAAAATTCAAAGGGAGCAGACCCAGAATGAAAAGAACTGGAAAAAAGCGAACCACCACCATAATAGAGCCACGATGGAGAAGTTCAAGATGACCTTACCCAGATGTCCCAGTCACGACAACTGAGGAAGCACAGGAGCAAATGGACCTCGATGTAGTGGAAGAGGCTGTCACAACTCCTGCGGGGGAAATTGGGGCAGACACAACAACTATCAGCGAAGAAGCGAGCACTGTCCAAGAAGGAATTGTTGAAGGAGAGGCACCCCACATCTTTGCGCAAGTTACCCAATGCTAGACATCATGTACTGGAACATTCGCGGGATAGGGAAGAAGGAAACAAAACTGAATCTTAAAGAGTTAATGTCTGTTTACAAACCAAAAATAGTAGCAATAGATGAGCCTTGGCAGAGTGGAATTAAAGCAACACAAATGATTTCTAAACTGGGGTTCAAGAACTCTTTTCAAGTGGAAGCCCAAGGTTTTTCAGGGGGTATATGGGTATGCTGGAACGAGGATGAATGCACTGTAAAGATCATCAACTATCATAGGCAGTTTGTCACATGTTGCATCAATAACATAACACTGGCTACTTTTGTCTATGCAAATCCACATATCGTCGTCCGTAAACTCCTATGGAAACACCTCATACACATGGGGAACAAATTTAACAAACCATGGATCATATTAGGCGACTTTAATACGACCTGCAATCTGGAAGAAAGAATCGGAAGCGTGCACTATAATTACAATGAAGCTCGTATCTTTTAGGAAACTATTATGGAGGCAGAACTTTCTGACTTGGGGTTCTCTGGGCCTAAATTCACTTTCAAGCGTGGAAGGCTACAACAAAGGTTAGATCGTGTGGTGGCTAACAATGCTTTCATTCAAACTCAACACGATTTCTATGTTACTCACTTACCACGGTTACAATCGGATCATAATCCACTACTGGTCTGACGGGTTGGAAAAAGACCCGTGACCAACAGGTTTGTTGCTCGTGCTGCGTGGGCAAGAGACACTGCTTTTTCTGAGATGATCGTGAACAAGTGGGATCGGCAGCGAGACTTTAACGAAGCTCTCGACAACATTAAAGACACTATAACTAAGTGGGACAGAAACAAGAAACAAGAAACAAGCAGACGCAAGAGAACTCTTCTTCGGAACATGAGTAGACTGGAGAAGGAGCTAGCAGACAGCTACAACCCCATCACTAATGGAATTTATAGCGATATGAAGGCAAGCCTCGAAACTATTCTCATAGAGGAGGAAGAGGAATGGAAGATGTGGAGTCACATAAACTGGATGAAAAATGGTGATTGAAACACCAAGTTTATAATGCTTATGTGAACCAACGGAGGAGACACAACACTATTCTACAACTCAAGAATATGGAGGGTAGGTGGGTCACAGAAGAGACACAACTGAAGGAGACAGTAGACAACCACTTCCAAAACATCCTAACAGAACCGCAAGCCCGACAACCAGAAATTGTCGATTCCATACCAGGGAAGTTCCGAAAGCTCAAGCATTGGGAAAGAAACCATTTCGCAGCTGAGCTGAAGGAGGAAGAGTGTTTGTAAATCATAAAGAGGCTGAATCCATACAAGGCGGAAGGCCCTGATGGTATAAACAGTTTGTTTGTAAAAAGCCACTAGAACACTGTCAAGGACTCTATCATGTTAACAGTGAAGAAGGCACTCATGGAGAAGCGCTACCGGAGGAACTCTGTGAATCTACTATTGTTTTGATTCCTAAAACAAACAAGCCCACTTCCTGTGACCAATTATGCCCAATATCACTTAATAATTTCTGTCTGAAATTGGTTTTGAAGGTCATGGTGGAAAGAGTAAAAAAACATCTCCTAGAGTGGGTATCTGAAGTCCAAAGAGCCTTCGTTCCAGGAAGGCACATCACTAATAATATTTCTCTGACACAGGAGGTCATCCACATGATGAAGAAGAAGCAAGGACCTGTGTACATGGCTATAAAAGTAGACCTGTCCAAAGCTTATGATAAATTGTCTTGGGAGTTTATACACAATACTCTGTAGAAGATTAATTTGCCCAATAACATCACTGGTTATATCATGAACTCCATCACTAATGGTGAATGCTCAGTGCTATGGAATGGGACTAAAACTGAACCTTTTAAACCAAGTAGGGGGCTACGACAAGGAGACCCGTTGTCCCCATACATCTTCGTGTTATGCATAGAGAGACCCATCCAGATGATACACAAATTAGTCCAGAAAGGAGAATGGAAAACCATAAGGATGGGGAGAAGTGGTATCACTTTGTCTCACTTATGTTTTGCGGATGATTTAATCTTATTTGGCGAGGCATCAAGTAAACAAATGCGTACAATCCACAAATGCTTCAAACAATTTGACCAAGCTTCAGGGTAGGTCATTTCTATAGCCAAAACACAGATCTTTTTCTCTGCTAGCATCCATCGTACCACCACAGGTCGTATCAAACGCATATGCAAGTTTTAAGAGACTGATGACTTGGGGAGATACCTAGGAGTGCCCATCATACACTCTCAGGTAGACAAGAAGACTTACGCAGGAATTTTGGACAGAATTGAGGCCAAGACAAACGGGTGGGTGGCTAAAAAATTATCCCTTGCTGGGAGATACTGTCTTGCAAAATCTACCATGGAAGCCATACCTACATACATCATGCAGACTGCAGCTCTTCCGCTAAGCCTATGCGATCGTATAGATGGATGCATTCACAAATTTATTTGGGGCGGATGCCATAAGGCACACCCAATGGCACTTGTTGTGTGGAATAAGGTCACATGCAGTAAAGCAAATGGTGGACTCGGCCTTAAGACCATGCAGGAGTGGAACATTGCTCTACTTGCCAAGAACACATGGGATATAGCCTACAATAGGCCCTCCATGTGGGGAAGATACACGAAGAAATGCTTCGACACCCACGAGGAGGGCAAGGGGACCAATCTATCTAGACTAGCAAGGTCGACTCTCCAATGTAAACAACTCATCATGGAAAACTCCATGGTGATCCCCCGCAATGGCCAGCATGTGAACTTCTGGAGTGATTGCTGGGCGGGACCAGGAATCAAGTTGGCCGAGCATGCACATAGAGAAATTCCAGCTGAGCTATCTGACTTAGCAGTTGCGAGCCTTGTACAAGAGGAGGGACAGTGGGATGCTGAGTTCCTAAATCACTGCCTGCCCACAGGGATGATGGAGAGAATTTTGAAGCTTGAGCCATCAGCGGGATCTGATGCGACAGACATCAGAATGTGGAAAATGACAGAGATAGAAGCATACACTACCAAGTAAGTGTACGACATATTGAGGAAGGGGAAGGACATCATTGTCGACGGCGACTGGGACAAGCTCTGGCAGACAAAGGTTCCGGCCAAGGTGCGGATGTTCGGGTGGCTGGCCATGCACGGAGCACTCCTGACAAATGCGAGAAGAATGCAACACCATCTAACCACAAGTTCAGTCTGCGAGAGATGCAAGGAGACCTACGAGACATCTACACACGCCTTACGAGACTGCCCGTATTCGAGGGAGGTGTGGAAGGCACTGCTGAATAATGACCAAGTGGACGACTTCTTCCGACTAGAGGATGCAGTGTGGTTTTGCTACCAAATCAAGAAAGGTGGGCTAGCTGCGCAACATTTTCTAATTACCTGCTGCAACCTATGGAAAGCAAGAAATAAGGCGATTCTTGATGGCACTACTATCCCTGCAAACATCCTCGTCCAGTGGGTGAAGAGCGATATCCATTTAAATGAGAAGGCATGCGAAGATGACCAACCGAAGCAGTTGACAACTGTAAGAGCTAATAGAACAAGGTCACGACCACCGAAGGGATATATCAAATTGAATACAGATGCTACCTGGACCAAGAACAAGGCTACTGTGGCGGTGATTGTTCGCGACCAGGATGGGAGATGGGTTAGTGGTTATGCAAGGGAAGTGGCTGCAGATTCCGCTTTTCAAGCTGAAACAATTGCTATGGACATGGCTATTGAAGCTGCGAGAAGAAATAAACACCCCAGGGTTGTGGTTGAGATGGATTGCAAGGCGCTGGTGAACATGTTGCAGAGCAGTCCGAAAAGCAATCCCAGGCACGCGACCTTTATTAGCAGGATATAAAAGCGTAGACTGGAACATCCAGAATGGGAGCTGCACTTCGAATCACAAGAGTGTGATGAGGCAGCTGATGCCTTAGCAAAGATGCACTAGAGATATACCTTAGGGTATGTGGAATATGGCAGACCTCCATAGGATATCTGATCAGAGTTAGTTAAAGACAATTGTAATGGTAGTAGTACTACCAAGTTTATTTTCCAACAAAATCTAAACCCATGTACTACCTACCTGTATTGGCTCGCAAGAGGAGGGCGATATGAATAAAATAGCCTCCTGGCTTCCAAAAAAAAATCATATATTGACTCGTGGGCATGTACATGCATTCCACTATCTCAATCATTGATTGGATAAAATATCACTCCAATTGAAGGGACAAACTCCATCTACATCATTCATAATAATCAACATGTGTCACAATGCATCCAAGAACTACTTGTATGGAAACCCTTATTCATGGTGATGTTGGGTAGTGTTAAAGCACAATGAAAACCATGTGATCATTGTAGTAAATTCAAGTCAAAGAACCACAATCACCGCTATCACATGAGATATGATTCTAGCTACCATTTATGACTTCCATGTATCATATTGAAGTTGGGTCTATCCAATACACTTGTTCATAACAAGTACCTATGTGTTTGATTTGATATCCAATACCATGAATAATGATATGATGTCATCAATCAACAGACACACTAGTCCTATAGTATTTTTTTCATCCTAAATTTCACAATTATATGTAACTAGGGACCTAGACAAGAGTGGATACACTTAGCATACTTATGATGCCATGTTCAAGTCCTCCACAATCACATGTCATTGAGTCATACATTCTTAGGACATTATTTTATTTATTTATTATCTCAAATTGAAGCCAAGATAATAAATTGTAGCTACCTTTATTCATAATAAAATCATTTACAAAGTGTGGTATTATAATCATTCTATGAATGGATCTCATGGGATACTAACAAAATGAGTATATCATGCAAACAAATAGTTATGTTAAGACAAATATACACATAACTTCAATAATTTTAACAATTAAAAGATCTAATTAGGAATAGTCAATGGATCATATTAGATCATGATCAAGGCATATGTATTTCAAATAGTCATGGCTGGGTACTCAAGAATTAGGGAATCAAGTATTCAATGTTCGAGTATGTTTGTTGCCTTTCTTGGCCCTAGGAATTCATTATTCATATCTAAATAACAAAACTAGCAAACTTTCAAAGTTCATCATTGATTTTGACATCAAGCATATTTTATTGGTTGAACGGTCTACCTAGGTTATTTTTTAGGGAATTAAAAGAACCCTAATTGGTTCAAGTCATAATTATGATCATCATGATGAAGTTTTGAGATTTATGTTTCAAATGATTTGCAACTTCTAGCCTAATTAGGGTTTAGAACATTAAAATCAATTTTTTATAATAAGGATCATGTTTGATTTCAAAGAACCATAAAGAAACATATTTATACATCATAGTAAAGAAGGATCAATATCTAGGTAATGAAAGAAATTTGCACGAGTCCTTTAATTTTTTTGACAAAGTTAAGATGTTTACACTTACCTTTTGGGTAAAGAAATCATTTTGTATGCATTAAACAACTTCCAAAATTTTCTAGGATTTGAAGGTAGAGAGGGGAAATCTCTTTTACTAAAGGAATCTGTGACCGCTAGAGCACAATCTTGAACAGACCATGGTGCCATAATGTTGAGGTTAGACCTTCCCACTCACCTCATAGGCAAAGAGGCCAAGAGAGTGTCCACTAATCTTGGTTTTTCATAAAAGGTTGACTGAGATCCAAAATCATGATCTGCCTCTCAATCATGGCTACGTGCGCATGCAAGGACCATGGTCCACGGTGGAGCTCAGCTAAGAGGAAAGTGATGAGTGTATTTATACCCATCTTTGCATACAATTTTATTTGCTTTTCAGGACCTGTCGTGTTTTTATTTCCTAGTTTTAGTCTTAGATTTACTTAAATGCAATTATCTTCCCTTTTCTAGAACTTAATGCACTTTACACTCTTTTCATGCATAACCAACCAAAAATATTCTTCATTGCCTAGAAGGACGATCAAGCCCTCATGATGCTGCACTTCAAGGGAAGGAAATCCTCAGAAGTTTCCTATTGTCTACTTTCCAACCACCCAGTCAAGCGATAGGATGTGTCAGTCACTCAACTAAAGCCACTCTCTACCTGGAGTTTTCCAGATTCTTCAATTTCGACATGTGCTCTTCACATCCAGCCAACCGGAATTCAATTCACACTGGTCCACTAGAGAACCAGATGTGAGGTCTAGATTGAGAAATCCATGCAACTCTCCTGGTGGACTGAGTATGGGCCATGTAATTAGTTGCTTTCGACCACAAGTATTCAACATTAGGGTTTCAACAATGAGGAATGCATCTTAAAAGGACATCCTTATCATCCATTCTAAGGGTCTATGATCGGTGATTAGAAGTCGCATTTACACAATGCAAACCCTAATGAGGAGCAAGGAGGCAATGACCAAAGTGAAGAGATTGGTCTTTCTATACCAGGCATCATGGCCCCTTCCATTGTTCTACTTACCCTTATGTTGTTGTCTCTCACAATGAGAAAGTATACGTCTATGCTGGGAGATGGGGACTAACCCCAACATCCTTTATTTTATTCTAGCTTGTATCTAAACTCAACAATACTATTTCCAAATAAAGTATCATCTTATTTTATTCCATACAATTTGACATCTTGCTTTGCATATATGTTATAATCATGGATGTGTACCTTACTGTAATCATGATTGGAACTTCAGAACGATCTTATTATCCCCCTAAAATGTCAACAAGGGATAGTGAGGTGATTGGATTGCAATCTTCTAACGCGTCGAGACTAGTTGGTCATAGTGAGGGAGCCCAGTCAGAATAAACTAGGAACTTGGATGCCAAATTTGGTCGCTTCCAAGGGAGTTTAATGCATTCAATAATCTACATCCCATTAGGGTGCGGGAGCTAAGCCTATGTTAAGTAAACTATTATTTTGGAGTTAAAATCTTGCTAGAATAATTATGCAGGCTTTGGTAAGAGAAACTCCATGGACTGGTCCCTCTATTATCATTCATTTACTCCTTTAATAATTGTTTCTTCTGGAAGCAATTAGTTAATCAATCAATCAACCTACTCAGTGATAAATATTACCCTTAATACTTCTGAACAAATATAATTTCTTAAAAGGGTAGTCCTTTGGGTTTTCTCCTTAAGTACACTGCAATAAGGTTTCCATTTGTGTGGAGTGTGGAATTAGTCCACAAATTTTGATTAAACCTAAGGATTTTCTCCTTATGGTTTTTATTGGTGCAACATTCAGAGCCCCATAAAAAATGGGGCCGTTGTCAGGGACAATTGTAGTTACATATTTTTGGATTTTCAAGTGTAATTAGGGTTTTTCCTTCTATTCTTGATATTATTGAATATCCTCTAGAACTCTACTCATCAACTCACGATCATTTTTCCCTTTTTAGGTAATCTTAGCACATGCAAAGATCCAAAAGTCTTGACTCAAGATTTGTGTTTGGTCATGAAATGGAGAGAACTATCAAAAGACTTCATAAGGAGAAAACCATGACAGACGCAACAACTACGAAAGCAGCTATTCAAGCATGAAATGAAGCGACTAACATGGCCCAACGAGAATTACTCACTGTGAAATCTAGGGTGCAAGCAAAAGTAGAAATAAAGACCAGCCTAGAAGCCACTCAAGCCGCAAGGCACATCAAAGAATTAAGGGATTTATCTATCCCCATAGGCAACAAGTTGTCTCATCTAGTCTAACCTCCTGGTAACTCAATCGAGATCAGGGCTCAGTGGGTCAATCTATTGCAAAATTCTTCCATCACAAGAAGGATTTGAGATGACTTTTGAGAACATCTCCTCAAATTCATTGAACTTTGCTCGATGATGAAGACATCAGGTGCCAATGATGATGCCATATGATTGCAACTCTTCAAGTACTCTCTTACCAAAAAAGTGAAAGCATGGTACACCACTCTTTGAGGAGACCCTATTACAACATGGGAAGCTCTATAAAATTAGTTTCTAGAGAAATTCTACCCACCCTTAGTGACATAATCGATCAGAGGACAAATCACAAGATTCAATCAAGTACCCAAAGAATCTCTATATGAAACACATGAACAATTCAACAAAATTCTATGCAAGTTCCCACATCATGGGATTCCTAAAAACCAATTGTTGAATTTTTCTATCGGGGTATCGATGAATAGACTAAGAAGTTACTTGATTCCTCTTCTAATGGAAACTTTGTGTAGTAGAGATGACAACCAATTCTTAAGACCATCATCAGTTATTAGCACATTAAGGGAACAATTTAGAGGGAAAAAGGGATGTATGCATAAGTAAAGAGTGCAATAATAGAGAGGTCTAAGAGTTATATAACCCACCTTAAGAAGATCATCACCAATGATTCAAGCTCCAAGATCAAAGATCCTAGCACACGATCCAAAAGTTGAAGAAGATCCACCAAAGGCCCCAATCTTGGTCACAAAAACACCTCCAAGAGACGAAGATGTCAAGGTCAAGATAGCCCAAGAAAAGGAAAATAAAGATAACCCTAGCCGATCCAAGGAAGAAAAGGAAAGAAATGAAGAAGGAACTTCATCCCGACATGGTCTATGCCCCTAGAGATGAGGGTTATTTCCTCAAGAACAACCTTCATACCAAGGCATGATCCATGGCCGATTGAAGGGGAAAATATGGAGAAGAGAACACAAGGAAAATGTCACCAAGAAAAGTAGAACTCACCAAGGTGGAAGATGAACAATGAATCAGCACAAGCTAAGGATCCGATCACCAAGGATTCCAAGGAGACTTCTTCTTGCTCCTCAAGGCTCCAAGATAGTCAACAAGGAAAAGGGAGATAAATAATGGCCAAATGGTTTCACTTGTGTGAACAGAAAAGGACCATATACTTGAGGGGTGAGAGAAAAATCAAAGGAGAGGTGTCATCACCCTAGGCATCTAGGGGACACTTGTCCATGCAAAAGGCCAACATGCATTCATTCTCTCTTAACATGTAAGACGTGGTGATGTACTCTAGATTGGGTCTCAACCACTTGGCCACCCACCAAGGGTGCAACCCCACCTTCCCTAGACAACACACCACACATAGTTGGGTCAAGGCACACACATCACCCACACAAGCCTTAATCACCATTAAGGATGTAACCACTCACACAAGATGCAAACAAAGTGCCCACATATTTCTCTCTCATTTAGATGCTGCCAAGAGATGGAAGATACACTCTAGAGGTGACAAATTGCACATCAAATCCCTAATTTGGGTAGATGCAATTTGAACCAAAATTATCACACAAAGCACAAACATCATCCAAACAAGCCCAAACTTGAAACTTAGGCTCCCGACAAGCCCTAATTACATCTTAAAGGATTAGAGCAAGATTCTAAGAAACTTAATTAGGCAAAACAAATAAGAGTTATTCCAAAAATTAGACCAGGGGTCTTACAAGCCATAAATGCCTAATAGGGATTTCACCCCCAAAATCCTAAGAGAAACGAGAGGGGTACTTCCTCTTCATCTCTTCCTCAAGATCCCACATGCATTTCTCAACAACACGGTGATGCCATTGAACCTTCACAAGTTCTATGTCTTTCTTCTTCAACTTCTTCAGTGTCCTATCAAGGATCAACCCTGGACCTTCCACATAGGACATGTCCTCATCAAGCTCCACCTCCATAGGCTGCAACACTAACTCTATACCAGGATGACATTTCCTCAACATACTCACATGAAATAATGGATGCAACCTATGCAACTCAGGTGGCAAGTCCAACTTATATGCCACCTTCCCAACATGTTCTAGCATAGGGTAAGGTCCCATGAACCTGGGGGACAACTTACCCTTCTTCCTTAACCTTATAACACCTTTCCAAGGAGAGACCTTGAGGTACACTTTGTATCCCACTTGAAACTCTAAGGGTCTATGGAAATTATCTGCATACAACTTCTTCCCATCCTATGCTGCTTTTAATTATTATTGAATCACTTTGATCTTTTCTATCGTCTGCTACACAAGCTTAGGACCAAGAAGCTAATACTCACCTACTTCATACCAACACAACAAAGACATGAACTGCCTCCCATACAATAACTCATATGGTGCCATGTCGATGCTTCTCTGATAACTATTTTTGTAGGCAAACTCTATCAAACTAAGATGCACGTCCCAACTGCCCAAAAATTGAAGAACACAAGCCCTCAATAGATCCTCCAGGGTCTGAATGGTCCTCTTAGATTGACCATACGTCTGTGGGTGGAAAGTAGTGTTGAACTTCAACTGCGTACCCAAAGATGTGTAACCACTCCCAAAAGAGACTTGTGAACTGGGGGTCTCTATCAAACACAATAGTTGCTGGTATACCATGCAAATGCACTATATCATCAACATAGATTTTGTAAAGCTTCTCAGCTGTAAATGTTGTCATCACAAGAAGGAAATGTGCTGAATTTGTCAATCTATCAATAATCACCCAAATGGAATCATGGCCTTTGGCTATCCTAGGCAGACCAACCACAAAGTCCTGTGTCACGTAAGCCATTTCCATTGTGGTATAGGTAATGGTTGCAATGTCCCTATAGGCTTCTGATGTTTGGCTTTAACCTACTGATACACTGGGCATCATAAAACAAACTTAGCTACATCCCGCTTCAAGCCAGGCCACCAATACATGTCCTTCATGTTATGATACATCTTTGTGCTTCATGGGTGTGTAGCATACATGGAAGAGTGAGCCTATTCTAGAACCATCTTCCTAATATCATTAGCATTAGGTACCAGGACCCTTCCATGGTAAGAAACTGTCTCATCATCTGATTCATGGAAGTCATAATACTTCTCACTGCCAAAATGTGACCGAATCAGTTGTATCACGGTATCAACCTATTGTGCCTCTCCGATCTGCTGTCTTAGTGTGGGCTTCACCTACAACTATGCTAACAATCCTACTAGAAAGGAAACCTCCAACTGAACATTCATTTGATGTAGGGATTAACATGTCTCACTTGTGGCATGCCAAGGAACAAAACTGGGATCTATCCATAGGTGAAGACAAAGACTTCCTACTCAACGCATTTTCCATAACATTTGCCTTCCATGTATGGTAATCAATATGCAGTCATAATCCTTGATTAGCTCCACCCAGGACTGCTGCCTCATGTTCAACTCCTGATGTAAAAAGATATACTTCAGGTTCTGGTGATCTGTGAAGATCTAACACTTCTCTCCATAAAGGTAGTATCTCCAGGTCTTCAAGGCATGAACCACAACATCCAACTCCTAAGTCATGGGTAGGGTAGTTCTCGTTGTGTTTTTTAAGCTATTGAGAAGAAAAGGAACTACATTCTTGTCCTACATTAGCACACAACCCAAACAATTTCTGGATGCATCACAGAAGATGATATATACTTTCCCTTGCTCATGTAAGACCAGAATTTGTGTACTTGTCCACTTCTCCTTCAACGTATGATAAGCACACTGACATCTGTCATCCTAGACAAATGACACATCCTTCCTTGTCAACTTAGTCAGTGGTAGATCTATAGCACTGAGGTTCTTAATGAACTCCTGTAGTAGCCTGGAAAACCCAAAAAGATGTGTACTTATTTCGGTGTCCTCGATTGTTCCCATTCTATCATGGATTCAACCTTCTTGGGATCCACACGAACACCTTCAACAGAGATAACATGCCCCATAAAAGTGATCTCCTTCAGCCAGAACTCGCACTTGCTGAATTCGACATACAACTATTGCTGCCTTTACAGGGTCAATGCCTGACGGAGGGCTACTCATGTTGTTGGCTATCATGACTGTATATCAGGATGTCATCTATACAGACCACCAAAAACTGATCAAGAAACATCTGGAACACTATTCATCAAGTCCATGAATGATGTCAGTGCATTGGTTAGCCCAAACGACATAACCACAAACTCATATTGGCCATACCTCATCTTGAAAGCTAACTTAGGTATATCATTCTCCTTGATCCTTAGCTGGTGATACCCTAACCTCATGTCTATCTTTGAGACATTGTCACACCACACAACTGATCAAATAGATCGTCTATCCTTGGCAAGGGATACTTGTTCTTTATCATCACCTTGTTCAATTGTCTGTAGTCTATATACATCCTCATGGATACATCCTTCTTCTTCACAAATAGCACTGGAGCACCCCACGATGACATACTATGCCTGATAAAACCTTTGTCAAGTAGCTCTTACAACTATCTCTTTAACTCTACCATCTCAGATGGAGCCATCCTATACGGTGTTTGAGCTATCAGTTGCGTGCCTTGGACTAGATTGATCTCAAAAACAATCTCCCAGGGTGGAGGAACACCTGGGAACTCCTCAAGAAATGCATCCTTGAACTCTCTGACAACTGGAACCTCTTGAATACTAGGACTCCTCACCTCAGTATTCAACACGTGCCAAGAACACCTCACAACCTCACCTCAACAACTTCTCTGCCACCATCACCGATACCAGACACGTAGGAAGAATCTTCCTATCTCCTTGGAAGAACCACATCTTACTTCCATCTACAAATGTCTCCTTCTTGGAACCACAATCCAAGACCACTCTATACTTCTCAAAGGTTTCCATTCCAAGGATTATATTGAATCCATGCATATAAACTGATATGAGATCCACTTCAATGATGTGTCCTGAAAAAGAAAGGACACAGGAGGGACACACCTCCTACAATGCCACAGAACCAACCTACAGGGTTACTGATGAATGTATATTCATCATGAAATTCAATTATCATTTCGGGACCAATTCAACTCTATATATATACTATTTCACTAAAGATGAATCATAATGTGCAAAACTACTTAGTTGATTCGATTATCAAGGTTTTAACTAAATATTGTTGATTTAATGCAGGTTTTGACAAAGTTGAACAAGTAGTCGGGGTCCACCTTCATCTCTGGCTCTGATCAAGAAATCTAACCAAGTTTTTCCACCCATTCGGTCTCAAGACCGTTTGAGCCCATTCGGTCCCAAGATCATTTGAGCCCATTCGTTCTCAAGACCGTTTGAGCCCATTCGGTCCCAAGACCGTTTGAGCCCATTCGGTCCCAAGACCGTTTGAGCCCATTCGGTCTCAAGACTGTTTGAGCCCATTCAGTCTCAAGACCATTTGAGCCCATTCGATATCAAGACCGATAGACCAGCAGAGACCGATTGGAGGCACAACTCATCCGCTAGGGATCGAATAGTGCATGAATTCAAGATCTCGAAGCATAGCCTAGACCACGGCCGTGGTGGCTCAAAACGACTGTGGTCCACTGTCATCACCATGACCGTGTGATGAGGCCACGGCCGTGGTTGATCATCCCCAACCACCTAAGCTCTCACTCGCCATGACTGTGGTCTTTGAGCCGGCACCCTACCTGCATCGACTCTCTCTCACCCGCCACGCCCGTGCGAGGCAACACGACCACGTGACAACTGCCTCACCATGACCGTGGCTCAACGCCATCAGGTCCATATCACTCACCGACCACGCTCGTGCAAGGCGGCACGATCGTGGGATAGTGGTGTCACCATGACCATGGTGCCTCGCCATGACCGTGGCGCGTCGTCGTCTACCTCTGCACCTTCGCCGAGCAACACCTCTTTTCTTTGATTCCGACAGTGCCTCACTCCTAGAGCTCCACCCCACCAAGCAGCAACTCCAACTCCGTCACACCTACTGCCTTCAGCCTCGCCGCCCTCACCTTCTATCTTCCTTCTCAAGCTCATTTGCCGACGGAGCAACAACTACACGATCTAGACCATTTGAGATCTCGGTAGCAAATCATTTGGATCAGTCAACGAGAAGACCGAATGAACTTTTTGTGAATACTGTTTGTAGCAGATCTGAAGACCGTTTGTGCCAGTATCCAAGACCGTTTGGTCTCGTGCGGTTTCCAAACCGGTTGTCGCTCAAGACCATTTGGTCTTGTACGGTTTACAGACCGTTTGCACAAGATCGTTTAGAGAAGAGCAAATGGTCTGTGAGACCGTTTGGTCTTGTGCAGTTTCCAAACCGTTTGCTGCTCAAGACCGTTTGGTCTTATATGGTTTACATACCATTTTCCCAAGTTTTACAAGTCCATTTGGGCACAAATATCTCAAGACCGTTTGGGTTGGAATCACACCAAAAACATGAGGGCCAGACCCCAGCCTATAAATAGGACCAGTAGAGTCCTTGTTTGGGGCATCGGTTCTTTGACGCCGACAGGCTGCCTGTACACAGGTCCGATCCGAATCCAGTGCCTTCCACACCAATTTCATTCCCCCTACTTCCCATGTTGTAACCAAGGAGGCTGAGGAGAGAAGGAAGATGGAGCAAGGGAGACTGTCCGGTCTGTCTTGGCATCTCCCGTTCGGGTCCAGATATGTGCTCCGACATGACGTAGAAGGTCGTATCTTCTTCACTGAGCTACGACTACCTTCTGCACTGAGTTCATGGCGGATTTCTCTCTCTTTCTTATTCTTCTTGTTTCTCGCATCATGAGCGAGTAGTACCGTTTCGCTGGGGTGCAGGGACTAGCCCCGCTGCCCATGCAATTCATGATCTTTTGTTAAAATCTCCATGGAAATGTATATATCTTTCCATTTCATTGTTAATTGGTACGTTCATATTTGATTATCTACTTGTTTTTATCTTGTTCTCTCCTATATTGCGAAATCTTCTATGTATGGTATTGGATGGCAGTTTTCAATTCGACTCCTTGATGAGAACTTCCGAAAGGATTCCTTGAGGTTGTAAGTGTATGATCCGTGAGGGGACGAGACATCTAGCCTACAGTGACACTTCTATGGTCTAAACATCCCTCAGGGAGGACCACAACCTTAGTTGGATTTTTTATCGTCATGTTTATCGTCGATGTTAGTTGTAGATCTATCACCTTCTTGCTTATCAATTAATGCGGTTGACTCCCAAATGAGAAATAGAATGGGATTTCTTCGGAGCCGTAAGTAAGTGATCCAGTTGGTGATGAGACATCTGATGCCTAAGGTGATGTTTACGCGAACCTAACGCCCTAACGGGGGGTTCTGCAGCAGCTCTATATGGATTGATATATCTTGCCTGGTTTGTTTGTAATTGAAAGTGTTTGCATGTGTAGCGGTGGTGAAACCCGATACTATCCTAGTGATTCCATATCATCAATCTAGATCCTACTTTAATTCAGCTTTTACTTTCTAGCATTTAGTTTAATTAACCTCAAATCAACCAATCGTTCTAAATATTAGTTTTACTGGAGCTAGATTCGACTGAAAATGATTCTTAAAAATGTTGTCCTTTGGGTTTGATCCTTAACTATATTGCGATAAGACTCGTCCACTTGCGGGTGGTATTATAGCACTTTGGTATTGGTAAAATCTCGGGGATTTCAACCCTGAGTGAATTTGCTAGTGCGTTCAAAATACCACATCCGTTTCTAATGAAAAACTATCTTTCCTACCACTAATAGGCAAAAGACATCTGTCAATCACTTCACGAGTAATAAAAGAGTGTGTTGCACCTAGGTCAACCAAAAAAAATATGAAGCAAGAAGAAGAAAAATTAGAATGAAATAACTCTATCTGACCTATCACTACTTGTGGGCTAACCACCGCCTTCGACTGACTCATGGCATAGAATCTAGTGATTGCATGTTGTCACCCCTGTCCTATGCTTCCGTGAGCAAATGATCCAACCTGCGATGCTTGACCACGTCCTCGTCCTCCTACACCACTGAACTACTACCTCTATGAGCCCTATTAGCTCTACCTCAGTTGCTAGGTCACCTCATCGTCTCTCATTGGGCCCTCCCGCCTTAGGTGTCCTTCTTGCCCACACTTGTGGAAAGCTCTGGTCTCAAACTATGGTCTAAGCAGCCCCGTTACTGACATTGACGTTGTGCCATGGGATCCAGCAGGTGGAAGGTTGTGTCCTCTACCTTTACTTGGTGACCAATGTGTCTACACATTGGACCTCTATGGTGCTAGCAGTGCAGAAAACCTCAGCTTCTTAAAGCCTCCTGATGACTTCCCCTGGAACTCTATAGACCTCTTCTGGGCACTCATCTCCTACTTCTCTATCACATATCTCTTTATTCTCTGAACAGACTCCACAAATGTGGCAAACCTCTCCTTATTCTCCAACATAGCCACCAGGATAGGCAACCCAACATTCAACCCTTTCTCAAAATGTCAAATCTTCTCATCATCTGTGGTAGCCATGTGTGGATAAAATTGAAGAAGCTCCATAAACTTAGCCTCATACTCATTGACAGATAGGAATCCTTATCTGATCCACTCAAACGGACTGATTTTCTCATCCATATAGGTCTGAGGAAAGTACCGACTGACAAAGTCACAATAGAACTCCTCTCATCCAACAACCACTCCAGGATTCTTCTCTTCTTCTATGGCCCACCAATGGCCAACACTCCCTCTCAGAAGGTACACTGCATGCTTCACCTTATTGGCCTTCGGGATGTTAAGGATCTTGATGGCTTTTTCAAGATCAATTAGCCACAGATCTGCATCTGCTGAATCAGTAGTCCCAACATACTCTACTGCCCCAACACAAAGAAGTCGCTTGAAAGTCTTCCAGTACCTGAAGATTCCACATTGGGAACCAGTGCCCTGGGCTGAGGTGCGGGCATCCTGTCTGCCATACACGTCATGGTAGCCATGAGCTGCCCAAAAAGAGACTGAAAGGCAGGATTCTCAAGCATGGCTGGGTCAAACTGGGGGATCTCAGGCACCCGATCTTCTCGTGCCTGGTTTCTCTCACCACTACCTGGTACAGCAACACTACTCTCAGCAGTGTGTTTTTCATGTTCTCTAGAAATCTTCAAGATTTTCTTCTTCTTCTACATAAGCAGAAGTCACTATAAGATAGACTAGAGGACAAAAGAATAGAAACAAACCCTAGTCCTAGGTCCCTTAGACTCGAAAAACCTAAAGCTCTGATACCAAACAAACTGTGATGTCCCACACCGCAAACCGACAAGATAACTTCAAACTAATAGCAGAAACAAAACTAACAAGCGGATTACCAGAAAACACTAAAAATTTAAACCAATTTCATTAAGAATCATAAGTTGCAAAAAACTTTACATATAATCCCCCATAGATCACATGGTTCTTACATCAACATGTTCTTATCACATATGCCATCACCCCGTTACAAGAAAAACCCGTAACATACAAAATCTTGGATTCAATTGCAATTTAACCCATTTTCAAGATTTTATTTCCTTCTTATCCTTTTTTGTCCTTTTCCATAAATTTCCCTATCTTTTCTATCCTCTTTGTCATCAATGTTGAAATTTATCAATACTTAATGATGTGAATTATATTTGACACACATTCATTTTAATGAATGGGTTTTTGCATAAATATCTCAACTAGTGTGTTAATTAGAGTCTAATAATGCAAAATGGCCATTAACGAGAGATAATTAGTAGATTCTATTAATTTAGAGTTTTATGGCTTATGGGACAAGAAATGAGAAATAAGAAATTTTAGATCGAAATTTATTAAGAAAGGTACTAATATATTTATTAGGTACTTAGCATATGATCAAATACAAAATGTGTTCAAAAGGAGGAATTAGTATATAATTAGTCTCCACACACTTTAATTAGCAAACCCATGACTTTTCAAGTCAATTGGAATTTCTTTACCCTCCTAATTAATTGAATGAATATGCAAAATCTAATATATATAAATGTTGAATGCATGTGAAAAAGGAAACCTACTTGACTCCTAATTAACCTGCCCTTTTAAATTGCTTAAAAACCAGATATTAATAATTGTCCCAAATGAATTGGTATTGAAAACCTTAATTGCCTTTAATAGTGGTAATTGACTAAGCACTCAAGTATTTTCCTAAATGCATTCTCCCTTCAATGTAACACATCGTTTTATTACTTCCCCCCATCTCACACGATATTAGTGTTCTTCCCTTCCAAAATGGGTGACGACCCGTTGCCCCTTAAATGACAGCCGCCTCCTCCCTTCTCTTCCTTGTCCATATCCTATATCTCCCCCCCAATCCTTACTTTCCTCTCATCCTCCTCCTCATGTGAAACCCTAGCCACCCATCTTCCTCTCCTCATGTAACCTGACACATCAACTATTAAATAAAATACCATTGACTCCTGCATCCTGCTTTTCTACAATGTCGTCTGCAATTCGACAACACCACCTGATAGGACGTCGACAACCCATGCTTGGTCTTTCCAGCCTGCACACCCTTCCTTGCCTCATTGTGCCATTGCACATATCCACTTCCTAAGGAAGAATCCACCCTTGACGTCGTGTCAGTAACTACCAAACCACCGTAGACCACCTCCTTTACTAGTAGCAGAGTCATAGACAATGAAGGGGGATCTTCGAAGCTGCATCTTTAGCACTATGCACCTAGCGATGGTTGTGCCAGGAATACCATCATCTTCTCCTAGACAAAGGCATGATCGCATGACAATGGTAGATCTAGCCGCCCTACCTTGTGCACACAACCCTAGAAGTAGGGCGCCACAACCACCAACTAATGCTTCCACCGTCCAACAACCCTCTCCTGTGTCGACCACCCTAACAACAGGGCATCATAGCCACCAAGTGCAATGCCGTTGACTTCTCATCTGCAACACCATAGACTCCTTCTCCTCTATAATGCGGGAAATGGGACCGAAGAGGTGTTGTGCCCCTCCTCGTGGCACCAGACCTAGAGATGGCCCGTCACCACTTCAGTAAAGGCCTAAAACCCTGACAACCTCTTCAAACCTCACCATCAGTAGGTCCAACTCTGAGCAAATCCATAGAATCCATACCACATGAAACTCCAATTTGTTGAACCGTTGATCTGCAGGTTAGTTCATATATAATACACTCTGTTGCAAATTCAGTTTACAGGTAATCGAATAATAGTGGCTTAGATAACCATGGTAATACATGAACCTTGTAATAAAGTTAACCCTAGGTATATATATATAATTATACATATGAGTATGATTCTAATGCTGATATACTGAATCATATATAGGAAATAATCATAATAGGTCATGTATGTAAGAGTGTAGTTAAAGATGATATCTAAATCTTAATTTATGATCTATATAGTAGATCTATAACTAAGGAGTTGTTTTGCAAAATATGTTCACATTATTATATCTGTATAGTTTATACATGTATCGATGTAGTACTACATATCAAGCGATGGATTTAAGATGAGGATGTTGCCTTATTGTAATCTTAAATGTCATGGCTCAACTAATAATGGAAGATTATATATAAGATGAGTTACATTTTAATACTGCACATAGATTATCAAGAATTATAATAACCATGTTTAAAAAAAACCCTAGATACACAAATACATATTTATGCAATAGATGGTAATCATAAATACAAATATATTTATGGAATGCATCTAACTATATTGTCTTCTTATGAATTAAATGGTGAAAAAGATAATAATGTGTAAAAGAATATACCTTTATAAACATATATGTAGATGACATGTTATTTGGATCAAAGCATGTGTATATTAGTGAACCTAATAGATATTCATGTGAAATATACTTACACCAACATACATGGTAACCATGATGCTAGGAATAATATGGATTCACATTATAGAGAAGAGAATGACATCTTTAAACCTAAATTGGAAGAATATGTATTATTATCCACATATATATGAGTTACATAGACTTATGTGACTAAAGATGAGTAACTAGAACTAAGATAGATATATAAATAAAAGATTAAAATCATAAACCCTAACATGACATTAGATGATCAAGATTTGGGTAAGAATAATATAAAAATATAATAGGAATGAATATGTTCACTTTGAGTTGGCTAACATACATAGTGTTTATAGGATGAAAGTTGAATTTGTGGACCAAAGTGTACTATTTGAGTTAACCTTTATGTGCGAAAATTAGATATGTGCATTCTAAACTCTAAGTTGGGCATATTTTATCCACCCTAATTTCCCAATGAGGCATGAGCCTATACACTAGTTTCTACAATCTTTTCTATTTCACTTCAATAATTCTAGGGTCTTGGACCCCACTTGCAAAGTTTTCAATTTCTTAAATTTGCCATTAAATTATTCTAGCATGATGATGTAAATGACTAATTAACTAATGTAGAGTACATGAGTACAACCACCCAAAGTGGACATGTGTAAATTCACCCAGGGGAATGTGATAATTCTCCCCATTTTTATATATTCAAGTGCTTGGGAATGTGTTAATTCTCCCTCACCTAGAGGTTGAGGTTAGGTAGGTGCCTCAACCCTATATTAGTTTAATGTAGTCATATTAAATCATGCATGCAAACTTTATTACTATTCGACATGGCAGAATTCTTATTTATTTACTTGCCTCATATTCTTGACTGTCTTAGCATAGTAAATCTTTATTATTTCATGCTTTAGTATTTAATTGTCCATATTCCTTTAATTGATTCATACATTTTCTCTCCTCTTGCTGGGTGATCCCAACCACCCAGATTTAGCATCAGATACGCAGAAAGAGCATGATGAACCAACCTAAGATTAGGATGAGGTGTTGACCCTTCCATCGTGGAATTATTTGTTAAGTTATTTTGTTGGAGACATATTGATGTAGTATAGTTTCCCTCTACTTAGATCCTTTATTTGTACAAGGCATGTACACCCTTATTGGGAAAAAATTGATGTACTCTTTATTAAATTGAATATAGTCAAAGTTTTATCTTCCACTGCTAATAATTGGATTTTGCATACCATTTTTAGAAGAGAGGTGGTTTCACCTTCTTTACAACATGGTATTAGAGCCCATGGTAGTTGGAGTCCTGAATACTACAATTTGTCTCCCTAGTTAGAAACCCTTACCTCATATAGTTTCCCATTTAGTTCACCTTAGAATTGACCTATGGTGAGAAGTTGATTTAGGACCATAAGAATTCATATTATCTTTAGTCAACTTTTAGGTGATTATCCTACTAGGTATCTACTAGGACATAAGTTGAAAGCAAGGGTGCCTAGAAAGGGTCAGGGTCCAGGGGCTAGCAAAAATTTTCATCTGTTCCACTAGCTTGGTTTACGAGGACTCCTGGATCCATATGTCACTAGCCTGGTCTGAGTTGATACTGATTGTTCGAAATAGCATACCTTTAGGCAATTACCTCAATGTTGAGTATCCTTAGGAACCTAATATGATTATTTGGTTACCAATATAAAATCACCTTATATCCCATAAGTTCCTTATATGATCCTTATATTTTCAAGTTAAGGGGTAGTCTACCCTATATTAGACTTTGAAGTTTGGTAATAGTGAATAGTAAAACAATTGAGTGATTGGGTCTTATACATGATTTAATTAGAATCAATCTTTTACCTCTAGTTTAGTTTGACTTGATAGGTCAACCCTTTTAAGTGTAGAAGTAGTGGTATACATTGAAATCTAGCTACTCTAAAATTTTAGATACCCTAACTCCATAGACAAGATATTAGTGAGATTATATGATTAGTAATGACCAAAAAATTATAATTATAATTTAACTTGTTTGTTTATATACAAATGAATATATAATAAGTCATCTAATATCTCATGTAATTGAACCCCAACAAATACTTAATGCACATAATATGAGTCACTAATTGTGAATACACATAATGTTGACCATGTCACCCTAATGCTATGGTAAATAGAACTAATGCATGCTAAGAATACATAACATGTAATGGTCATGTTGAACTAAACCCTAATATGTAATCATCTAACCTCAACATATATACATATGTGTCCTTAATTCCTTCATGATACATTGGTGACATTAGGTGTCATCATCAGAAAATATAGCTTGATACATATAAATGGAATATAACCGCCTAATCATAACTTGGTATATGAATCAATAAATTAATATGCAATGTGTTCCACCTTACTCACTAAAATACATATAATGACTCAAATATGATAAAGAGTAATTGGATTTACATAAGCATGATTATTAAGTCTACAATAATTCCAAATGCCTAATGCGATGTTAAATGTAGAAATTATAATTTGAAGTGTAAATAGGAGAAAATGGTTAGTGATGACATTAATGTGAGTATGAAAAGTGATGTGACAATGTGTAATATAGGTGTAAGAAATTAATGTGACATTATTTAAACTTAGTAACTTGTTGGATAATACTATCTGATTTCCTACATAATAATATGTGGCAATTCTATATAATGGTAATATAAGGATAATGGAGCATAAATTAAAGGTATTAAGGATTGTGACCTAATACATTAATAAATATCGAGATTACTTAGTAAACCCTAACCGTGCTTAAAATTCTTAATTAGTAATGAGAAATACATATGATTTGTGCATAGTGTTGAAATGTATTTCTTTTACAATAATGTGACGTAATTAATAGAATATTAAAGATGATGTAATTTTATAATGGAGATAATACTAATAAGCCAAAAAATGTCTATGGCATTATATTTGATAAAAGGTAATATGAATAGTGGAAACCTTAGTAAAACCTAACTTATGAGTAGAGCATGTGAAGTACCATAGATTAGAGGTAACCGCCTAGTTGATTAATGTTGGTATGTTACATACTCACCCTTCCCTCTTGGTTGAGATTTCAGGGATGAAATCCTCTTTAAGGGGTGGAGTGTTGTAACATACTGAATCTTGGATTTAATTGCAATTTAACCCATTTTTGAGATTTTATTTCCTTCTTATCCTTTTTTGTCCTTTTCCCTAATTTTTCCTATCTTTTCTATCCTCTTTGTCCTCAATGCTGAAATTGATCAATAATTAATGATGTGAATAATATTTGACCCACATTCATTTTAATGAATGGGTTTTTGCACAAATATCTCAACTAGTGTGTTAATTAGAGTCTAATAATGCAAAATGGCCATTAATGAGAGATAATCAGTAGATTATATTAATTTGGAGTTTTATGGCTTATGGGACAAGAAATGAGAAATAAGAAATTTTATATCAAAATTTATTAAGAAAGGTACTAATATATTTATTAGGTACTTAGCATACAATCAAATACAAAATGCATTGAAAAGGAGGAATTAATGTATAGCTAGTCTCCATACAATTTAATTAGCAAACCCATTAATTTTCATGTCAATTGGAATTCCTTTACCCTACTAATTACTTAAATGAATATGCAAACTATTATATATATAAATGCCTAATGCAAGTGAAAAAGGAAACTTACTTGACTTCTAATTAACCTGCCCTTTTAAATTGCTTAAAAATTGCATATTAATTGTTTTCTCAATTGAATTGGTATTGAAAACCTTAATTGCCTTAGAATTTAATGTGGTAATTGACTATGCACTCAAGTATTTTCCTATACGCATTCTCCCCTCAATGTAACACATCATGCATTTCTTCCTCCTCTGTCTCACACGATATCAACATTCTTCCCTTCCAAAATGGGCGACGCCCCGTTACCCCTTGAATGACTGTCACCTATGTCCTTCTCTTCCTCATATGTATCCTATATCTCCCCCCGTTCCTTACTTTCCTCTCATTATCCTCCTCACATGAAACCCTAGACTCCCATCTTCCTCTCCTCATCTAATTCGACACAACGGTTGTTACAGAAAATGACGTCGACTCCTACATCCTTCACTTCTACAACGTTGTCTGTAATTCGACAACACCACCTGACTAGATGTCGGCAGCCCATTCTTGGTCTTGTCGGCCTATGCACCCTTCCCTGCCTCACTGTGTCGTCATACAGATCCACTTCCTAAGGAAGAATCCACCCTTGGCGTTGCATCAACAACCACCAAACCACCATCGACCACCTCCTTTACCACCATAGACAATGAAGGGGGGATCATTAATGTTGTATCTTCATCCCTATGCACCTAGTGATGGTTGTGATAGGAACACCATTGTCTTCTCCTAGACAAAGGGATGACCGCCTGACGATGGCAGATCTAGCAGCCCTACCTTGCACCAAAAACCCTAGAAGTAGGGTGCCACAACCATCGACTGATACTGCCACCGCCCATCAACCCTCTCCTATGTTGACCACCCTAAAAGTAGGGCGTCGTAGCCACCAAGTGCAACACCATCGACTCCTTCTCCTCTGTAATGCGGACAATGGGACCGACGAGGTGTTGTGCCCCTCCTTGTGACACCAAACCTAGAGATGGCCCGCCACCACTTCAACAAAGGCCGAAACCCCCGAGGCCTCTTCAGACCTCACCATTAGCAAGTCCAACTCTGAGCAAATCCATGTAGTCCATACCACATGAAACTCCAACCTGTTGAACCATTGATCTGCATGTTTTTTCATATATAACACACTCTGTTGCGAATTCAGTTTACTAGGTAATCAAACAATAGTGGCTTAGATAACCATGGTAATACACACACCTTGTAATTAAGTTAACCCTAGGTATATATATGTGTGTATATATATATGTATATATATATATAAATACAATTATACATATGAGTATGGTCCTAATGCTGATATACTGAACCATATATAGGAAATAATCATAATAGGTCATGTATGTAAGAGTGTGGTTAAAGATGATATCTAAATCTTAATTTATGATCCGTATAGTAGATCTATAACTAAGGATTTGTTTTGCAAAATGTGTTTAGATTATTATATCATTTTGATTTACTTGTATAACATCCTATTCGTTCATATATGTACCCTTGTAGTACTACATATCAAGCGATGGATGTAAGATGAGCATGTTGCCTTATTGTAATCTTGAATGTCATGGCTCAACTAATAATGGAAGATTATATATAAGATGAGTTACATTTTAATACTACACATAGATTATCAAGGATCATAATAACCATGTTTCGACAAAACCCTAGATACACAAATACATATTTATGCAATAGATGGTAATTAAAAATACAAATATAATTATGGAATGCATCTAACTACATTGTCTTCTTATGAATTAAATGGGGAAAAAGATAATAATGTGTACAAGAATATACCTTTATAAACATATATCTAGATGACATGTTAGTTGGATCAAAGCATGTGTATATTAGTGAACCTAATAGATATTCATGTGGAATATACTTACACAAATATACATGGTAAGCATGATGCTAGGAATAATATGGATTCGCATTATAAAGAAGAGAATGACATATTTAAATGTAAATTGTAAGAATATATATTATTATCCACATATATATGAGTTACATAGACTTATGTGACTAAATATGGGTAATTAGAACTAAGATAGATATATAAAGCAAAGATTAAAATCATAAAACCTAACATGACATTAGATGATTGTGAATTGGGTAAGAATAATATAAAAATATATTAGGAATGAATATGTTAACTTTGACTTGGCTAACATATATAATGTGTTTCTAGGATGAAAAGTTGAATTTGTGGGCCAAAGTATATTGTTCGAGTTAACCTTTATGAGTGAAAAATCAGGTATGTGAATTCTAAACCCTAAGCTGGGCATATTTATCTACCCTAATTTCCCAATGAGGCATGAGCCTATAAACTAGTTTCTACATTTCTTGTCTATTTCACTTCAATAATTCTAGGGTCTTGGACCCCACTTGCAAAGTTTTCAATTTCTTAAATATGCCATTAAATTATTCTAGCATGATGATGTAAATGACTAATTAACTAATGTAGCATACATGAGTACAACCACCCATAGTGGACATGTGTAAATTTTCCCAGGGGAATGTGATAATTCTCCCAATTTTATATATATTCAGGTGCTTGGGAATGTGCTAATTCTCCTTCACCTAGAGGTTGAGGTTAGGTAGGTGCCTCAACCCTATATTAGTTTAATGTAGTGATATTAAATCATGTATGCAAACTTTATTACTATTTGACTTGGAATAATTCTTATTTATTTACTTTCCTCATATTCTTGACCCTCTTTTCTTGACCCTCTTAGCATAGTAAATCTTTATCATTTCATGCTTTAGTTTTTAATTGTCATTATTCCTTTAATTGACACATACATTTTATCTTCTCTTACTAGGTGATCCCAACCACCCATGTTTAGGATCAGAGTGCGCAACAGGAGTATGATGAACCTACCTAAGATTAGGATGAGGTGTTGACCCTTCCATCATGGAATTATTTGTTAAATTATTTTGTTGGAGACATGTTGGTCTATTACACTAACGAGTTTCAATCTTAAGAAAGATCTTTTACTCAACTAACCAATTTCCACGAGTATACAGAAGTAGTCATAGTCAAGATCAAACACAAGGAGCTTAAGCAATTAACTAAATGCAAACGTGCTAAGGTTCACCAATCTAGACCGTTTTAAAGGTGGATTAAACTAGAAAATTTTAGAATTAAGCAAACAGTAAATGGCTCACTAAAAGAGATTAAAATTCAGATGTGGAAATATCTTGAACTTAGTATTTCATCCACATATCATATCATAGAATAGGAGCATGAAATTTAAACATACTAAGCACTTGTTTTAAAGGAGAGTTGTATGTTGCACTTCACCTCTCGGTGCAAGTACAATGATCCTAACTCAATTCAACATTCCCATGTATGAATTTCATTTTGGATCAAAAACCTACTCCTCAAATCCATAATTTCCACTCTCGTGGTAAAGAAGGAGTTTCCAAGAGAGTACCTCCTTACTCTCCTACCTATCTTTTCAGATCAAGAAAGACACATTAAAGATACAAATAAGATGGCCAGCCATACATGCAGAAAAGAAGAAACTGGTACTCACAAGGTGAAAAAATAAGCAACATAGCATTTAGTATGAAATTATCATGTTCCATACATGATATGACATGGGAGCTGCTCTCCCATGTCCAAGAAAAGGAAACTACTCGTCCATAATGGTGTATAGTAGAAAATGCACAAAAAGTTCGGAGTTCAACATGATTTAGAGAAGGAAAATCTAAGAAAACCCAAGGTGTAACCCAAGAGGAGTAGAATTCCAGCTTTAGCATGAAATCCCACTCCTAAAGCTACTCCAAACCAGACAAACCTCTCTCCCAAGAAGCTTTGTGGAGTGGAGAAGCTCTGCTGCACCTTGGAGAAGAAGATTGGAGAAGAAAAGAAGAAGAATGGGGTTCTTTAACAAGAAACCACCTTCTTCCACCTCTAAAATTGCCCTCCTTGATCTAGAATTGCTCTGGGATGAAAGAGTTTCAAATAAAGACCAAAGATAACTGCTCCTTAGAGTAGTTTCATCTTTTAAAACAAAAGTATTCGTATTTGAAAATTGCTGAAACTGACAGGTACATGACGTGTCTTTCTCTAGACACGGCGTGTCCTGTCTCCGATAGTTGTTTCTGAGTGTAAAGCACACAACATGTCTGATTTAATACATGCCGTGTACATTACCAGAAAGGCTATACTCAGTTATGAATTCCAAGGTACATTTCGTGTCTTTTGTGGATACGTCGTGTACTTTTCTTCAGAGTCTGAAGTAATAGGGCGTCAGGAAATGCACACACCGTGTCTTAATAAGACACACTGTGTGCATTGCTTTTTTAGCAGAATTAAATGTCTGTATGTCTACAAGGCGTGGAGAAGTCCCAATAATGATGAATTTGAGTTTGGCTATCTCCAATTTGATCCTTTTGATGCAAATCTGTAATACACATCATGTGATAAGCAAAACAACAAAAAAAGTGGCAAGAATGATATGAATAGAGGCTAAATGAAAAAAATGAACTGAATTTGTGTGTGAAAACATGTGAAAAGTTGATGTGGATACCACACAACAAATCCCCCTAAGATTGAACCATTTCTTGTCCTCAAGAAAAAGAGCATAGCCACACAAATTAAGGAATGTTCAAGCTCGTTCATAGATCAAGTGAAATGGAGATATGCAATAAACTCAATCAACCATGTACATTAGGTTTATTTTCATAGCCATCATCTCAATTTAAACATCCAAGATAGAGAAGTTTTAGTTTAGCAATGGTGGTCACAGACTAAGAGAAATAATAAAAAAACAACACTAAATAGGATTTGAATAGTCAAGCCAAACAACTAGTGGTTTTACAACGCAAAATGTTCAACTATTATGGATGTAAAAGATGAAATCTTAGCTAACTTTAACAATCTCAGTTGAGCTCTCTTCTCAAAAAGATATGACAATTGATTTTTGGGATTTTGACACTCGGCTAATAATTTAGGCTTACACACACTTAGAGTGCTGGTTGGGGTGTTATATTTACCCTCTTTTGATTATCATACCGCCCATCATTGTCAAATCGCACTCACACTAGGCTAGCATGATATATGGGCTATTTTCCATCTTTTATTGGGTGAAGTGGGAAAAAGATAAAAGACATTTTTGCACAACACAAGAGAGTCAACAAGAAAGTTAAGTTAACAAGATTCCATTCATTATTTTTCAAAATTTTCACTGAAAAATTGGTTGTATATGCACTAAAGGTTTGGCAAGAGTATCCCATTTTCTGAACAATGTTGTAGACTTGGTTTATTCACTAAAATTATAGACCGTTACATGTATTTAACAATCAAAGATGTGAAAATTGAGAGTTCAAGCTACAATTACAAACTAGGATCATGTACACGGGGAATTTCATTTTCCATTTGATTCATGCATGCTCTTTACTAATTCTTTCATATGACCAAAGGAAATACAAGGTATAAGATAGTTCAAGCATACAAGGTGAAAAAGTTCATTCTATCACAATATCCTCATTTCATGCTAGATTTTCCATGAAGGGAAATACATAACATGAAAATAAAAGATTGAAATGAAAGACTGACATGACCAACAAAAGCAAATGATGAAAGCAAATGACAAAAGCAACTAAAACTGAAACTACATTACTGGCTGGTTGTACCCCACCAAGCTTGAAATCTGTAGTGTCCTCACTGCATCAATTGAACTCATGGAGGTATCAACCAAATACCTATCATGGATGAAAATCAATAAGAGGGGCCAGTGCCCCCATGGCCAGTCTAAAAGAACTAGCTGACAAGATCATCCTCTGGGACATTCATCAGAGTGGGCTGCGGGGCGGACTCTGGGTGCTGTTGCGAAGGCGACGGATGATACGGCTGCAGGATGGAGTAGTGGCCCTGTGAAATGTGCCATGAATCTATGTGGTGGACCATGTCGTGCATCGTAGTATAGTGCGTGACCATCTGATCCAGGCGACCGTCGATGTGATCAAACCATTGCTGCACATAGCCGTACAAATGCCTGACATCAAGCATTGCCTAGGAGCACTCCATCTGGGTGCTAGTGGAGGGAGGCAGTGGAGCAGAAGAAGCAGAAGGGGCTGAAGGATCTGCCCCAGTATCATGAGCATCTCTGGATACTGCTATCTCTTCACCAGTACTTAGCAAGATTTTCTAGTTGTCCTTGTTCTCTAAGGTGGCATTCTCAGGATCTGGAAGGTCAATATACTGATCATCATCAAAGAACTGACATAACTTGTTGTCTCAGTTGGGAACCTTTGAGATCAAGCCTATAGAGAGAAGATACTAAATATCTACCAGGTTTCTACCTGGTGCAGCCTCAAGCCCTGTCAAATCAACCTCTAGATTCTGTGCTAGCAGAGTAATCAAACCACCACACAAGATGTCGCCAGTGTCCCTCTTCTTCACCTTCTTGATGTCAAGGAAACATTGAAGAATATAGAAAGCAACATTAATTTCATGCTAATACATCATACCCCATAAGAAGAAGAGATATTTCTTCCCAACAACCCCTTGTGTTTCCTTCTTAGCAAAATCTCCAGTACTAAGAAGGCAATGAATATACTGGAATATAGGGTTGTGGATAGCGGATGCCCTAGCTTGCTTTGCCTCATGGTGGTCCTCATCAAATATCTCAAACCAAAACTCGTCGCTATGAAAAGTAGGCGGGTAACTAATCACGCCATCATAATGACACTCCAACAACTCACAAAAATGCCTAAATGTGAGTTTAAAAGCATGACCCAAAATCCTAAAATGTATAATACCAAAGGGCTCGAGCTTCTTCTGTGGGTCTTTCTCAGTGATGAGTGTCATCAAAAACTCATATACAAGGCGGGGGTAAGTGTTTGATACCGTAAGGCAGATGTAGCTCAACCTGAAGTCTTGTAGGCACATGAGGACTTCATCCTTGAAGCCCAGAGTCATCATCATCTACTGGCAAGCAAACCAAGAAGGAAGAACTCTCCTTACAATCAGGAATTGGTATGTCGGGTCTTCTTCAGGGGTGACCTGAAATTGTGTAGTTGAGATGTACCCCGACACTTGGGAGGAACTGGTGCCATGCTTGCGGTTGCTAGTTTGCTTAAATGGAGCCATTTGTGCTGCTGACAGGTTAACACACGTTGTGTGTTAGGATGAACATGGTATGTGTCTGAAACAAAAGATCATCTAAGATTGCGTTGCACACGTTGTGTGCAAAATTGAACACGTTGTGTGCCTGGTGTTCTGCATAATTCTACAAGTCACAACGGCAGTGTTTTTGGGGGAAAATGGAGGGGGTTGACAATGGCGGCTTGGAGCTGGCCCTCACGTGATTGAGCTGACGGTGGTCAGAGAGGTTTTTTGGCCTCCTTGGCATTGAGGAGGTGCTTGGAGAGGTGGATGGCGAATCCCTTTCTCACATCCTTGTTGGAGAAGACGATGGTGGCTTGAGGTAGAAGATGATGGTGGAAGCTAGCCTGAAGAAGAATAAGATGTTGGCAACTCGAGCTTGACAGTGAGTAGACCCTTCTTGTGTAAGGGTACATGACAGCGGTGGAGCAGATGTGGGTGAGCTTGAAGAGGACACGCTGTGGGCAAGGAACACGTCGGCAGCTTGGCTATTAACTTGAGGAAGAAGGAGACACAACTGACGAATATGGCACGGTGGCAACGCTCAGGTGTGCAAGGGCACACGACAGCAAGGAGGCAGAGGGCTAGGGCACACGATAGCTCTAGAGGCTCACACAACTCGAATGAGAGTGTGAGTGAGAGGGGCAGCTGTGTGTTAGGTTAAGAACTTGCATTTTTGATAAAAGACACGACGTGTTCAAATAAAGACACATCGTGTGTCTTATCAGAATTCCTTTTCTATAATAAAATACACGTCATGTTTTGTTTTGTACACGTCGTGTGACTTTCTAGAATTTGAAAATTCCCATTTTCACTGATAACTACACATCGTGTGCAAATATAGACATGACTTGTACTTTTTCTAGATAGATCACTCTTTCTCCTTCTGTTGTGATACACATCGTGTATGATGTAGGACACGATGTGTATTTTTTTTCAGATTACTTGATGCTTCCTTTTCTACTTCGGAACACGACGTGTGCAAATAAAGACACGTCGTGTTTGTGCTCCAGCTTTCTTACTCCTTCCTCTTCTGCTTGAGTACACGACGTGTAAAAAATTGGACACGCCGTGTTCTTTATTCCAGTTGAGAAAACTTGTATCTGTTGGATTCTGACACGTCGTGTACCTAGAGATATGACTTGTCTGATGAGTTCTGAGAGTGGTAACATGCCGTGTAAATTAAGACACGCCGTGTCTTTAGTAGTTTCTACAGAAAACATCCTATTGTCAGCATAGAATTTATAACAGATATGTAATAGAATTGTCTAAATTATTACATTCATCCATGACAAGCTTATTTATGAAACTAAAGAGTGTTTTTGACTCAATTGACTTGAAAAGAAATCTATCCTAATGTGTCTTAAACCCCCATAAGGTCCTCCATTTAGAGCCTGGAGTGGGACTCTTTAATTTTCCATTCATGCATCTTGAAGGGAGCAAGATGCTCCCTTGCGAACTTCGTCGTCTGAGGTATATAGCTTCCAACATTGACCGTTTACTTTGAAGGCTCCATCTTTGCCTTGCATCTAAACAACTCCATAAGGAAAGATCTTTAATATGAGAAAAGGGTCGGACCACTTTGACTTTATTTTTCCAGGAAATAGCTTAAGTCTTGAGTTGAACAACAACACTTTGTCTCCTTCTGTGAAATCCTTCCTCCGGATTCTCTTGTCGTGCCACATATTGGTTCTTTGTTTGTAGAGCCTTGAATTTTCATATGCATCAAGCCATATCTCTTCCAGTTCTTGCAGCTGTAAAAGACGCTTCTCACCAGCCTTCTTCATGTCAAAATTTAGGAACTTGATAGACCATAGAGCACGGTGTTCTAGCTCCAGCAGAAGATGACAAGATTTACCATATATCAGTTTAAATGGAGTTTTGCCTATGATGGTCTTATCAGCCGTCCGGTATGCCCATAGTGTATCATCTATCTTCAATGCCCAATCTTTCCTTGAGCTAGACACTGTCTTCTCTAGAATGCTTTTTAGGTACCGGTTGGGGATCTCTACTTGCCCGGAAGTTTGAGGATGGTAAGGCGTAGAGACTTTATGTGTGACTTCATATTTAGAAAGAAGATTATTGAATTGTTTCTCAGCAAAATGCATGCCACCATCTGATATTACATCTCTAGGAACTCCAAAGCGAGGGAAGATGATTTTCTAAAAAAGCTTGACTATAGACTTTGCATCCGGTGCTTGGATTGGGATGACCTCCACCCACTTAGAGACGTACTCAACAACGACTAAAATATATTGGTAGCCACAAGAAGATGGGAATGGTCCCATGTAATCAACTCCCCATACGTCGAATACCTCAATCTCCAAGATAGAGTTAAGAGGCATATCAACACATCTAGAAATTCCTCTGATTCTTTGACATTTATCACAATCTTTGACAAACGGATTGACATCTTTAAACAATGTTGGCCAATAGAAACTAGCATGTAGGATCTTAGTTGTAGTCTTCTCTCCTCTGAAGTGACCTCTAAAAGGAGAGGCCTGACATTTATAAATAATGGTAGCAATCTCTTCTTCAGCGAAACACCTTTGAATAAGTCCATCTCTCCCATGTTTGAACAATAAGGGGTCGTCCCAATAGTAAAACTTTACGTCATGGAAGAAATTCTTCTTTTGCTGGTATGTCAAACCCGGCGGCAGCTGTCCTGTAGAAAGAAAGTTTGCGATGTCTACAAACCATGGCAACTGTGTTGATGACAGTGCATAAAGCTTCTCAATAGGCAAATGATCTTCAATAGGCAAACAATCTCCAACATCTTTAGTCAATCTAGAAAGGTGGTCGGAAACATTGTTCTCCGTACCTTTCTTATCATGAATTTCAAGATCAAACTCTTAAAGAAGTAGTATCCAACAGATGAGATGAGGTTTTGCATCCTTCTTGTTGAGCAAATACTTTATGGAGGCATGATCGGTATACACAATTACCTTAGATCCTACTAGGTATTGTCAAAACTTGTCGAAGGCATACACTTTAGAAAGCATCTCCTTTTATGTGGTTGTGTAATTTATTTGTGCTTCATCTTGGGTCTTACTTGCATAGTATATGGAATGAAGCTTCTTATCTTTCTTTTGTCCTAGAACTGCCCCCATTGCATAGTCACTTGCATCACACATCAGTTCAAATGGAGCGTTCCAGTATGGTGGTTGAATGATTGGTGCAGAAATAAGAGCTTCCTTTAGCTTGGTGAAGGTGGTATGGCAGTCATCATTGAATATGAATTCAACGTATTTGGCAAGTAAGGAATATAATGGCTTTGCAATTTTGGAGAAATCTTTAATGAATCTTCTATAGAAACTTGCATGACCAAGGAAATTGCAGATGTCTTTGACTGAAGAAGGAGTAGACATCTTTTCAATAGCTTCCACCTTGGCCCTGTCAACCTCAATACCCTTGTTAGATACAACATGACCTAATACTACACCAGATTGTACCATAAAATGGCACTTCTCCCAATTTAGTACTAGGTTAACCTCTTTATAGTGGGCTAAGACTAATGACAGGTTGCATAAACATTGATCAAATGAATCTCCATAAACACTAAAATTATCCATAAAAATTTCAATGAAATCAGAAAAAATAGCCATCATGCATCATTGAAACGTCGCAGGAGCATTGCAAAGGCCAAAAGGCATCTGACAATAAGCATAAGTTCCATATGTGCATGTGAAAGTGGTTTTCTCTTAGTTGGGAGGGTAGATAGGAATCTGGAAAAACTTGGAATACCCATCCAAGTAATAGAAATAAGAGTGTTTTGCAAGGTGTTCAAGCATTAAGTCAATAAACAACAACGGAAAATGGTCCTTTCGGGTCACTTTATTCAAACGCCGGTAGTCAATACACATATGCCAACCCATGACTATATGTGTTTGAATCAACTCATCATTGTCTCCCTTGATGACAGTTGCACCCCCCTTCTTAGGTACCACATGGATGGCACTAACCCAAGGGCTATCACTTATAGGATAAATGATACCGACATCAACTAACTTGTTTTTATCTTGTTCTCTCCTATATTGCGAAATCTTCTATGTATGGTATTGGATGGCAGTTTTCAATTCGACTCCTTGATGAGAACTTCCGAAAGGATTCCTTGAGGATGTAAGTGTATGATCCGTGAGGGGACGAGACATCTAGCCTACAGTGACACTTCTATGGTCTAAACATCCCTCAGGGAGGACCACAACCTTAGTTGGATTTTTTATCGTCATGTTTATCATCGATGTTAGTTGTAGATCTATCACCTTCTTGCTTATCAATTAATGCGGTTGACTCCCAAATGAGAAATAGAATGGGATTTCTTCGGAGCCGTAAGTAAGTGATCCAGTTGGTGATGAGACATCTGATGCCTAAGGTGATGTTTACGCGAACCTAACGCCCTAACGGGGGGTTCTGCAGCAGCTCTATATGGATTGATATATCTTGCCTGGTTTGTTTGTAATTGAAAGTGTTTGCATGTGTAGTGGTGGTGAAACCCGATACTATCCTAGCGATTCCATATCATCAATCTAGATCCTACTTTAATTCAGCTTTTACTTTCTAGCATTTAGTTTAATTAACCTCAAATCAACCAATCGTTCTAAATATTAGTTTTACTGGAGCTAGATTCGACTGAAAAGGATTCTTAAAAACGTTGTCCTTTGGGTTTGATCCTTAACTATATTGCGATAAGACTCGTCCACTTGCGGGTGGTATTATAGCACTTTGGTTTTGGTAAAATCTCGGGGATTTCAACCCCGAGTGAATTTGTTAGTGCGTTCAAAATACCACATTTGTTTCTAATGAAAAACTATCTTTCCTACCACTAATAGGAAAAAGACATCTGTCAATCACTTCACGAGTAATAAAAGAGTGTGTTGCACCTAGGTCAACCAAAAAAAATATGAAGTAAGAAGAAGAAAAATCAGAATGAAATAACTCTATCTGACCTATCACTACTTGTGGGCTAACCACCGCCTTCGACTGACTCATGGCATAGAATCTAGTGATTGCATGTTGTCACCCCTGTCCTATGCTTCCGTGAGCAAATGATCCAACTTGCGATGCTTGACCACGTCCTCATCCTCCTACACCACTGAACTACTACCTCTATGAGCGCTATTAGCTCTACCTCAGTTGCTAGGTCACCTCATCGTCTCTCATTGGGCCCTCCCGCCTTAGGTGTCCTTCTTGCCCACACTTGTGGAAAGCTCTGGTCTCAAACTATGGTCTAAGCAGCCCCGTTACTGACATTGACGTTGTGCTATGGGATCCAGCAGGTGGAAGGTTGTGGCCTCTACCTTTACTTGGTGACCAATGTGTCTACACATTGGACCTCTATGGTGCTAGCAGTGCAGAAAACCTCAGCTTCTTAAAGCCTCCTGATGACTTCCCCTGGAACTCTATAGACCTCTTCTGGGCACTCATCTCCTACTTCTCTATCACATATCTCTCTATTCTCTGAACAGACTGCACAAATGTGGCAAACCTCTCCTTATTCTCCAAAATAGCCACCAGGATAGGCAACCCAACATTCAACCCTTTCTCAAAATGTCGAATCTTCTCATCATCTGTGGTAGCCATGTGTGGATAAAATTGAAGAAGCTCCATAAACTTAGCCTCATACTCATTGACAGATAGGAATCCTTATCTGATCCACTCAAACGGACTGATTTTCTCATCCATATAGGTCTGAGGAAAGTACCGACTGACAAAGTCACAATAGAACTCCTCTCATCCAACAACCACTCCGGGATTCTTCTCTTCTTCTATGGCCCACCAATGGCCAACACTCCCTCTCAGAAGGTACACTGCATGCTTCACCTTATTGGCCTTCGGGATGTTAAGGATCTTGATGGCTTTTTCAAGATCAATTAGCCACAGATCTGCATCTGCTGAATCAGTAGTCCCAACATACTCTACTGCCCCAACACAAAGAAGTCGCTTGAAAGTCTTCCAGTACCTGAAGATTCCACATTGGGAACCAGTGCCCTGGGCTGAGGTGCGGGCATCCTGTCTGCCATACACGTCATGGTAGCCATGAGCTGCCCAAAAAGAGACTGAAAGGCAGGATTCTCAAGCATGGCTGGGTCAAACTGGGGGATCTCAGGCACCCGATCTTCTCATTCCTGGTTTCTCTCACCACTACCTGGTGCAGCAACACTACTCTCAGCAGTGTGTTTTTCATGTTCTCTAGAAATCTTCAAGATTTTCTTCTTCTTCTACATAAGCAGAAGTCACTATAAGATAGACTGGAGGACAAAAGAATAGAAACAAACCCTAGTCCTAGGTCCCTTAGACTCGACAAACCTAAAGCTCTGATACCAAACAAACTGTGATGTCCCACACCGCAAACCGACAAGATAACTTCAAACTAATAGCAGAAACAAAACTAACAAGCGGATTACCAGAAAACACTAAAAATTTAAACCAATTTCATTAAGAATCATAAGTTGCAAAAAACTTTACATATAATCCCCCATAGATCACATGGTTCTTACATCAACATGTTCTTATCACATATGCCATCACCCCGTTACAAGAAAAACATGTAACATACAAAATCTTGGATTCAATTGCAATTTAACCCATTTTCAAGATTTTATTTCCTTCTTATCCTTTTTTGTCCTTTTCCATAAATTTCCCTATCTTTTCTATCCTCTTTGTCATCAATGTTGAAATTTATCAATACTTAATGATGTGAATTATATTTGACACACATTCATTTTAATGAATGGGTTTTTGCATAAATATCTCAACTAGTGTGTTAATTAGAGTCTAATAATGCAAAATGGCCATTAACGAGAGATAATTAGTAGATTCTATTAATTTAGAGTTTTATGGCTTATGGGACAAGAAATGAGAAATAAGAAATTTTAGATCGAAATTTATTAAGAAAGGTACTAATATATTTATTAGGTACTTAGCATATGATCAAATACAAAATGTGTTCAAAAGGAGGAATTAGTATATAATTAGTCTCCACACACTTTAATTAGCAAACCCATGACTTTTCAAGTCAATTGGAATTTCTTTACCCTCCTAATTAATTGAATGAATATGCAAAATCTAATATATATAAATGTTGAATGCATGTGAAAAAGGAAACCTACTTGACTCCTAATTAACCTGCCCTTTTAAATTGCTTAAAAACCAGATATTAATAATTGTCCCAAATGAATTGGTATTGAAAACCTTAATTGCCTTTAATAGTGGTAATTGACTAAGCACTCAAGTATTTTCCTAAATGCATTCTCCCTTCAATGTAACACATCGTTTTATTACTTCCCCCCATCTCACACGATATTAGTGTTCTTCCCTTCCAAAATGGGTGACGACCCGTTGCCCCTTAAATGACAGCCGCCTCCTCCCTTCTCTTCCTTGTCCATATCCTATATCTCCCCCCCAATCCTTACTTTCCTCTCATCCTCCTCCTCATGTGAAACCCTAGCCACCCATCTTCCTCTCCTCATCTAACCTGACACATCAACTATTAAATAAAATACCATTGACTCCTGCATCCTGCTTTTCTACAATGTCGTCTGTAATTCGACAACACCACCTGATAGGACGTCGACAACCCATGCTTGGTCTTTCCAGCCTGCACACCCTTCCTTGCCTCATTGTGCCATTGCACATATCCACTTCCTAAGGAAGAATCCACCCTTGACGTCATGTCAGTAACTACCAAACCACCGTAGACCACCTCCTTTACTAGTAGCAGAGTCATAGACAATGAAGGGGGATCTTCGAAGCTGCATCTTTAGCACTATGCACCTAGCGATGGTTGTGCCAGGAATACCATCATCTTCTCCTAGACAAAGGCATGATCGCATGACAATGGTAGATCTAGCCGCCCTACCTTGTGCACACAACCCTAGAATTAGGGCGCCACAACCACCAACTAATGCTTCCACCGTCCAACAACCCTCTCCTGTGTCGACCACCCTAACAACAGGGCATCATAGCCACCAAGTGCAATGCCGTTGACTTCTCATCTGCAACACCATAGACTCCTTCTCCTCTATAATGCGGGAAATGGGACCGACGAGGTGTTGTGCCCCTCCTCGTGGCACCAGACCTAGAGATGGCCCGTCACCACTTCAGTAAAGGCCTAAAACCCTGACAACCTCTTCAAACCTCACCATCAGTAGGTCCAACTCTGAGCAAATCCATAGAATCCATACCACATGAAACTCCAATTTGTTGAACCGTTGATCTGCAGGTTAGTTCATATATAATACACTCTGTTGCAAATTCAGTTTACTAGGTAATCGAATAATAGTGGCTTAGATAACCATGGTAATACATGAACCTTGTAATAAAGTTAACCCTAGGTATATATATATATATAATTATACATATGAGTATGATTCTAATGCTGATATACTGAATCATATATAGGAAATAATCATAATAGGTCATGTATGTAAGAGTGTAGTTAAAGATGATATCTAAATCTTAATTTATGATCTATATAGTAGATCTATAACTAAGGAGTTGTTTTGCAAAATATGTTCACATTATTATATCTGTATAGTTTATACATGTATCGATGTAGTACTACATATCAAGCGATGGATTTAAGATGAGGATGTTTCCTTATTGTAATCTTAAATGTCATGGCTCAACTAATAATGGAAGATTATATATAAGATGAGTTACATTTTAATACTGCACATAGATTATCAAGAATTATAATAACCATGTTTAAAAAAAACCCTAGATACACAAATACATATTTATGCAATAGATGGTAATCATAAATACAAATATATTTATGGAATGCATCTAACTATATTGTCTTCTTATGAATTAAATGGTGAAAAAGATAATAATGTGTAAAAGAATATACCTTTATAAACATATATGTAGATGACATGTTATTTGGATCAAAGCATGTGTATATTAGTGAACCTAATAGATATTCATGTGAAATATACTTACACCAACATACATGGTAAGCATGATGCTAGGAATAATATGGATTCACATTATAGAGAAGAGAATGACATCTTTAAACCTAAATTGGAAGAATATGTATTATTATCCACATATATATGAGTTACATAGACTTATGTGACTAAAGATGAGTAACTAGAACTAAGATAGATATATAAATAAAAGATTAAAATCATAAACCCTAACATGACATTAGATGATCAAGATTTGGGTAAGAATAATATAAAAATATAATAGGAATGAATATGTTCACTTTGAGTTGGCTAACATACATAGTGTTTATAGGATGAAAGTTGAATTTGTGGACCAAAGTGTACTATTTGAGTTAACCTTTATGTGCGAAAATTAGATATGTGCATTCTAAACTCTAAGTTGGGCATATTTTATCCACCCTAATTTCCCAATGAGGCATGAGCCTATACACTAGTTTCTACAATCTTTTCTATTTCACTTCAATAATTCTAGGGTCTTGGACCCCACTTGCAAAGTTTTCAATTTCTTAAATTTGCCATTAAATTATTCTAGCATGATGATGTAAATGACTAATTAACTAATGTAGAGTACATGAGTACAACCACCCAAAGTGGACATGTGTAAATTCACCCAGGGGAATGTGATAATTCTCCCCATTTTTATATATTCAAGTGCTTGGGAATGTGTTAATTCTCCCTCACCTAGAGGTTGAGGTTAGGTAGGTGCCTCAACCCTATATTAGTTTAATGTAGTCATATTAAATCATGCATGCAAACTTTATTACTATTCGACATGGCAGAATTCTTATTTATTTACTTGCCTCATATTCTTGACTGTCTTAGCATAGTAAATCTTTATTATTTCATGCTTTAGTATTTAATTGTCCATATTCCTTTAATTGATTCATACATTTTCTCTCCTCTTGCTGGGTGATCCCAACCACCCAGATTTAGCATCAGATACGCAGAAAGATCATGATGAACCAACCTAAGATTAGGATGAGGTGTTGACCCTTCCATCGTGGAATTATTTGTTAAGTTATTTTGTTGGAGACATATTGATGTAGTATAGTTTCCCTCTACTTAGATCCTTTATTTGTACAAGGCATGTACACCCTTATTGGGAAAAAATTGATGTACTCTTTATTAAATTGAATATAGTCAAAGTTTTATCTTCCACTGCTAATCATTGGATTTTGCATACCATTTTTAGAAGAGAGGTGGTTTCACCTTCTTTACAACATGGTATTAGAGCCCATGGTAGTTGGAGTCCTGAATACTACAATTTGTCTCCCTAGTTAGAAACCCTTACCTCATATAGTTTCCCATTTAGTTCACCTTAGAATTGACCTATGGTGAGAAGTTGATTTAGGACCATAAGAATTCATCTTATCTTTAGTCAACTTTTAGGTGATTATCCTACTAGGTATCTACTAGGACATACGTTGAAAGCAAGGGTGCCTAGAAAGGGTCAGGGTCCAGGGGCTAGCAAAAATTTTCATCTGTTCCACTAGCTTGGTTTACGAGGACTCCTGGATCCATATGTCACTAGCCTGGCCTGAGTTGATACTGATTGTTCGAAATAGCATACCTTTAGGCAATTACCTCAATGTTGAGTATCCTTAGGAACCTAATATGATTATTTGGTTACCAATATAAAATCACCTTATATCCCATAAGTTCCTTATATGATCCTTATATTTTCAAGTTAAGGGGTAGTCTACCCTATATTAGACTTTGAAGTTTGGTAATAGTGAATAGTAAAACAATTGAGTGATTGGGTCTTATACATGATTTAATTAGAATCAATCTTTTACCTCTAGTTTAGTTTGACTTGATAGGTCAACCCTTTTAAGTGTAGAAGTAGTGGTATACATTGAAATCTAGCTACTCTAAAATTTTAGATACCCTAACTCCATAGACAAGATATTAGTGAGATTATATGATTAGTAATGACCAAAAAATTATAATTATAATTTAACTTGTTTGTTTATATACAAATGAATATATAATAAGTCATCTAATATTTCATGTAATTGAACCCCAACAAATACTTAATGCACATAATATGAGTCACTAATTGTGAATACACATAATGTTGACCATGTCACCCTAATGCTATGGTAAATAGAACTAATGCATGCTAAGAATACATAACATGTAATGGTCATGTTGACCTAAACCCTAATATGTAATCATCTAACCTCAACATATATACATATGTGTCCTTAATTCCTTCATGATACATTGGTGACATTAGGTGTCATCATCAGAAAATATAGCTTGATACATATAAATGGAATATAACCGCATAATCATAACTTGGTATATGAATCAATAAATTAATATGCAATGTGTTCCACCTTACTCACTAAAATACATATAATGACTCAAATATGATAAAGAGTAATTGGATTTACATAAGCATGATTATTAAGTCTACAATAATTCCAAATGCCTAATGTGATGTTAAATGTAGAAATTATAATTTGAAGTGTAAATAGGAGAAAATGGTTAGTGATGACATTAATGTGAGTATGAAAAGTGATGTGACAATGTGTAATATAGGTGTAAGAAATTAATGTGACATTATTTAAACTTAGTAACTTGTTGGATAATACTATCTATTTCCTACATAATAATATGTGGCAATTCTATATAATGGTAATATAAGGATAATGGAGCATAAATTAAAGGTATTAAGGATTGTGACCTAATACATTAATAAATATCGATATTACTTAGTAAACCCTAACCGTGCTTAAAATTCTTAATTAGTAATGAGAAATACATATGATTTGTGCATAGTGTTGAAATGTATTTCTTTTACAATAATGTGACATAATTAATAGAATATTAAAGATGATGTAATTTTATAATGGAGATAATACTAATAAGCCAAAAAATGTCTATGGCATTATATTTGATAAAAGGTAATATGAATAGTGGAAACCTTAGTAAAACCTAACTTATGAGTAGAGCATGTGAAGTACCATAGATTAGAGGTAACCGCCTAGTTGATTAATGTTGGTATGTTACATACTCACCCTTCCCTCTTGGTTGAGATTTCAGGGATGAAATCCTCTTTAAGGGGTGGAGTGTTGTAACATACTGAATCTTGGATTTAATTGCAATTTAACCCATTTTTGAGATTTTATTTCCTTCTTATCCTTTTTTGTCCTTTTCCCTAAATTTTCCTATCTTTTCTATCCTCTTTGTCCTCAATGCTGAAATTGATCAATAATTAATGTTGTGAATTATATTTGACCCACATTCATTTTAATGAATGGGTTTTTGCACAAATATCTCAACTAGTGTGTTAATTAGAGTCTAATAATGCAAAATGGCCATTAATGAGGGATAATCAGTAGATTATATTAATTTGGAGTTTTATGGCTTATGGGACAAGAAATGAGAAATAAGAAATTTTATATCAAAATTTATTAAGAAAGGTACTAATATATTTATTAGGTACTTAGCATACAATCAAATACAAAATGCGTTGAAAAGGAGGAATTAATGTATAGCTAGTCTCCATACAATTTAATTAGCAAACCCATTAATTTTCATGTCAATTGGAATTCCTTTACCCTACTAATTACTTAAATGAATATGCAAACTATTATATATATAAATGCCTAATGCAAGTGAAAAAGGAAACTTACTTGACTTCTAATTAACCTGCCCTTTTAAATTGCTTAAAAATTGCATATTAATTGTTTTCTCAATTGAATTGGTATTGAAAACCTTAATTGCCTTAGAATTTAATGTGGTAATTGACTATGCACTCAAGTATTTTCCTATACGCATTCTCCCCTCAATGTAACACATCATGCATTTCTTCCTCCTCTGTCTCACACGATATCAACATTCTTCCCTTCCAAAATGGGCGACGCCCCGTTACCCCTTGAATGACTGTCACCTATGTCCTTCTGTTCCTCATATGTATCCTATATCTCCCCCCGTTCCTTACTTTCCTCTCATTCTCCTCCTCACATGAAACCCTAGACTCCCATCTTCCTCTCCTCATCTAATTCGACACAACGGTTGTTACAGAAAATAACGTCGACTCCTACATCCTTCACTTCTACAACGTTGTCTGTAATTCGACAACACCACCTGACTAGATGTCGGCAGCCCATTCTTGGTCTTGTCGGCCTATGCACCCTTCCCTGCCTCACTGTGTCGTCATACAGATCCACTTCCTAAGGAAGAATCCACCCTTGGCGTTGCATCAACAACCACCAAACCACCATCGACCACCTCCTTTATCACCATAGACAATTAAGGGGGGATCATTAATGTTGTATCTTCATCCCTATGCACCTAGTGATGGTTGTGATAGGAACACCATTGTCTTCTCCTAGACAAAGGGATGACCGCCTGACGATGGCAGATCTAGCAGCCCTACCTTGCACCAAAAACCCTAGAAGTAGGGTGCCACAACCATCGACTGATACTGCCACCGCCCATCAACCCTCTCCTATGTTGACCACCCTAAAAGTAGGGCGTCGTAGCCACCAAGTGCAACACCATCGACTCCTTCTCCTCTGTAATGCGGGCAATGGGACCGACGAGGTGTTGTGCCCCTCCTTGTGACACCAAACCTAGAGATGGCCCGCCACCACTTCAACAAAGGCCGAAACCCCCGAGGCCTCTTCAGACCTCACCATTAGCAAGTCCAACTCTGAGCAAATCCATGTAGTCCATACCACATGAAACTCCAACCTGTTGAACCATTGATCTGCATGTTTTTTCATATATAACACACTCTGTTGTGAATTCAGTTTACTAGGTAATCAAACAATAGTGGCTTAGATAACCATGGTAATACACACACCTTGTAATTAAGTTAACCCTAGGTATATATATGTGTGTATATATATACATATATATATATATATATATAAATACAATTATACATATGAGTATGGTCCTAATGCTGATATACTGAACCATATATAGGAAATAATCATAATAGGTCATGTATGTAAGAGTGTGGTTAAAGATGATATCTAAATCTTAATTTATGATCCGTATAGTAGATCTATAACTAAGGATTTGTTTTGCAAAATGTGTTTAGATTATTATATCATTTTGATTTACTTGTATAACATCCTATTCATTCATATATGTACCCTTGTAGTACTACATATCAAGCGATGGATGTAAGATGAGCATGTTGCCTTATTGTAATCTTGAATGTCATGGATCAACTAATAATGGAAGATTATATATAAGATGAGTTACATTTTAATACTACACATAGATTATCAAGGATCATAATAACCATGTTTCGACAAAACCCTAGATACACAAATACATATTTATGCAATAGATGGTAATTAAAAATACAAATATAATTATGGAATGCATCTAACTACATTGTCTTCTTATGAATTAAATGGGGAAAAAGATAATAATGTGTACAAGAATATACCTTTATAAACATATATCTAGATGACATGTTAGTTGGATCAAAGCATGTGTATATTAGTGAACCTAATAGATATTCATGTGGAATATACTTACACAAATATACATGGTAAGCATGATGCTAGGAATAATATGGATTCGCATTATAAAGAAGAGAATGACATATTTAAATGTAAATTGTAAGAATATATATTATTATCCACATATATATGAGTTACATAGACTTATGTGACTAAAGATGGGTAATTAGAACTAAGATAGATATATAAAGCAAAGATTAAAATCATAAAACCTAACATGACATTAGATGATTGTGAATTGGGTAAGAATAATATAAAAATATATTAGGAATGAATATGTTAACTTTGACTTGGCTAACATATATAATGTGTTTCTAGGATGAAAAGTTGAATTTGTGGGCCAAAGTATATTGTTCGAGTTAACCTTTATGAGTGAAAAATCAGGTATGTGAATTCTAAACCCTAAGCTGGGCATATTTATCTACCCTAATTTCCCAATGAGGCATGAGCCTATAAACTAGTTTCTACATTTCTTGTCTATTTCACTTCAATAATTCTAGGGTCTTGGACCCCACTTGCAAAGTTTTCAATTTCTTAAATATGCCATTAAATTATTCTAGCATGATGATGTAAATGACTAATTAACTAATGTAGCATACATGAGTACAACCACCCATAGTGGACATGTGTAAATTTGCCCAGGGGAATGGGATAATTCTCCCAATTTTATATATATTCAGGTGCTTGGGAATGTGCTAATTCTCCTTCACCTAGAGGTTGAGGTTAGGTAGGTGCCTCAACCCTATATTAGTTTAATGTAGTGATATTAAATCATGTATGCAAACTTTATTACTATTTGACTTGGAATAATTCTTATTTATTTACTTTCCTCATATTCTTGACCCTCTTTTCTTGACCCTCTTAGCATAGTAAATCTTTATCATTTCATGCTTTAGTTTTTAATTGTCATTATTCCTTTAATTGACACATACATTTTATCTTCTCTTACTAGGTGATCCCAACCACCCATGTTTAGGATCAGAGTGCGCAACAGGAGTATGATGAACCTACCTAAGATTAGGATGAGGTGTTGACCCTTCCATCATGGAATTATTTGTTAAATTATTTTGTTGGAGACATGTTGGTCTATTACACTAACGAGTTTCAATCTTAAGAAAGATCTTTTACTCAACTAACCAATTTCCACGAGTATACAGAAGTAGTCATAGTCGAGATCAAACACAAGGAGCTTAAGCAATTAACTAAATGCAAACGTGCTAAGGTTCACCAATCTAGACCGTTTTAAAGGTGGATTAAACTAGAAAATTTTAGAATTAAGCAAACAGTAAATGGCTCACTAAAAGAGATTAAAATTCAGATGTGGAAATATCTTGAACTTAGTATTTCATCCACATATCATATCATAGAATAGGAGCATGAAATTTAAACATACTAAGCACTTGTTTTAAAGGAGAGTTGTATGTTGCACTTCACCTCTCGGTGCAAGTACAACGATCCTAACTCAATTCAACATTCCCATGTATGAATTTCATTTTGGATCAAAAACCTACTCCTCAAATCCATAATTTTCACTCTCGTGGTAAAGAAGGAGTTTCCAAGAGAGTACCTCCTTACTCTCCTACCTATCTTTTCAGATCAAGAAAGACACATTAAAGATACAAATAAGATGGCCAGCCATACATGCAGAAAAGAAGAAACTGGTACTCACAAGGTGAAAAAATAAGCAACATAGCATTTAGTATGAAATAATCATGTTCCATACATGATATGACATGTGAGCTGCTCTCCCATGTCCAAGAAAAGGAAACTACTCGTCCATAATGGTGTATAGTAGAAAATGCACAAAAAGTTCGGAGTTCAACATGATTTAGAGAAGGAAAATCTAAGAAAACCCAAGGTGTAACCCAAGAGGAGTAGAATTCCAGCTTTAGCATGAAATCCCACTCCTAAAGCTACTCCAAACCAGACAAACCTCTCTCCCAAGAAGCTTTGTGGAGTGGAGAAGCTCTGCTGCACCTTGGAGAAGAAGATTGGAGAAGAAAAGAAGAAGAATGGGGTTCTTTAACAAGAAACCACCTTCTTCCACCTCTAAAATTGCCCTCCTTGATCTAGAATTGCTCTGGGATGAAAGAGTTTCAAATAAAGACCAAAGATAACTGCTCCTTAGAGTAGTTTCATCTTTTAAAACAAAAGTATTCGTATTTGAAAATTGCTGAAACTGACAGGTACACGACGTGTCTTTCTCTAGACACGGCGTGTCCTGTCTCCGATAGTTGTTTCTGAGTGTAAAGCACACAGCATGTCTGATTTAATACATGCCGTGTACATTACCAGAAAGGCTATACTCAGTTATGAATTCCAAGGTACATTTCGTGTCTTTTGTGGATACGTCGTGTACTTTTCTTCAGAGTCTGAAGTAATAGGGCGTCAGGAAATGCACACACCGTGTCTTAATAAGACACACTGTGTGCATTGCTTTTTTAGCAGAATTAAATGTCTGTATGTCTACAAGGCATGGAGAAGTCCCAATAATGATGAATTTGAGTTTGGCTATCTCCAATTTGATCCTTTTGATGCAAATCTGTAATACACATCATGTGATAAGCAAAACAACAAAAAAAGTGGCAAGAATGATATGAATAGAGGCTAAATGAAAAAAAATGAACTGAATTTGTGTGTGAAAACATGTGAAAAGTTGATGTGGATACCACACAACAAATCCCCCTAAGATTGAACCATTTCTTGTCCTCAAGAAAAAGAGCATAGCCACACAAATTAAGGAATGTTCAAGCTCGTTCATAGATCAAGTGAAATGAAGATATGCAATAAACTCAATCAACCATGTACATTAGGTTTATTTTCATAGCCATCATCTCAATTTAAACATCCAAGATAGAGAAGTTTTAGTTTAGCAATGGTGGTCACAGACTAAGAGAAATAATAAAAAAACAACACTAAATAGGATTTGAATAGTCAAGCCAAACAACTAGTGGATTTACAACGCAAAATGTTCAACTATTATGGATGTAAAAGATGAAATCTTAGGTAACTTTAACAATCTCAGTTGAGCTCTCTTCTCAAAAAGATATGACAATTGATTTTTGGGATTTTGACACTCGGCTAATAATTTAGGCTTACACACACTTAGAGTGCTGGTTGGGGTGTTATATTTACCCTCTTTTGATTATCATACCACCCATCATTGTCAAATCGCACTCACACTAGGCTAGCATGATATATGGGCTATTTTCCATCTTTTATTGGGTGAAGTGGGAAAAAGATAAAAGACGTTTTTGCACAACACAGGAGAGTCAACAAGAAAGTTAAGTTAACAAGATTCCATTCATTATTTTTCAAAATTTTCACTGAAAAATTGGTTGTATATGCACTAAAGGTTTGGCAAGAGTATCCCATTTTCTGAACAATGTTGTAGAGTTGGTTTATTCACTAAAATTATAGACCGTTACATGTATTTAACAATCAAAGATGTGAAAATTGAGAGTTCAAGCTACAATTACAAACTAGGATCATGTACACGGGGAATTTCGTTTTCCATTTGATTCATGCATGCTCTTTACTAATTCTTTCATATGACCAAATGAAATACAAGGTACAAGATAGTTCAAGCATACAAGGTGAAAAAGTTCATTCTATCACAATATCCTCATTTCATGCTAGATTTTCCATGAAGGGAAATACATAACATGAAAATAAAAGATTGAAATGAAAGACTGACATGACCAACAAAAGCAAATGATGAAAGCAAATGACAAAAGAAACTAAAACTGAAACTACATTACTGGCTGGTTGTACCCCACCATGCTTGAAATCTGTAGTGTCCTCACTGCATCAATTGAACTCATGGAGGTATCAACCAAATACCTATCATGGATGAAAATCAATAAGAGGAGCCAGTGCCCCCATGGCCAGTCTAAAAGAACTAGCTGACAAGATCATCCTCTGGGACATTCATCAGAGTGGGCTGCGGGGCGGACTCTGGGTGCTGTTGCGAAGGCGGCGGATGATACAGCTGCAGGATGGAGTAGTGGCCCTGTGAAATGTGCCATGAATCTATGTGGTGGACCATGTCGTGCATCGTAGTATAGTGCGTGACCATCTGATCCAGGCGACCGTCGATGTGATCAAACCATTGCTGCACATAGCCGTACAAATGCCTGACATCAAGCATTGCCTAGGAGCACTCCATCTGGGTGCTAGTGGAGGGAGGCAGTGGAGCAGAAGAAGCAGAAGGGGCTGAAGGATCTGCCCCAGTATCATGAGCATCTCTGGATACTGCTATCTCTTCACCAGTACTTAGCAAGATTTTCTAGTTGTCCTTGTTCTCTAAGGTGGCATTCTCAGGATCTGGAAGGTCAATATACTGATCATCATCAAAGAACTGACATAACTTGTTGTATCAGTTGGGAACCTTTGAGATCAAGCCTATAGAGAGAAGATACTAAATATCTACCAGGTTTCTACCTGGTGCAGCCTCAAGCCCTGTCAAATCAACCTCTAGATTCTGTGCTAGCAGAGTAATCAAACCACCACACAAGATGTCGCCAGCGTCCCTCTTCTTCACCTTCTTGATGTCAAGGAAACATTGAAGAATATAGAAAGCAACATTAATTTCATGCTAATACATCATACCCCATAAGAAGAAGAGATATTTCTTCCCAACAACCCCTTGTGTTTCCTTCTTGGCAAAATCTCCAGTACTAAGAAGGCAATGAATATACTGGAATATAGGGTTGTGGATAGCGGATGCCCTAGCTTGCTTTGCCTCATGGTGGTCCTCATCAAATATCTCAAACCAAAACTCGTCGCTATGAAAAGTAGGCGGGTAACTAATCGCGCCATCATAATGACACTCCAACAACTCACAAAAATGCCTAAATGTGAGTTTAAAAGCATGACCCAAAATCCTAAAATGTATAATACCAAAGGGCTCGAGCTTCTTCTGTGGGTCTTTCTCAGTGATGAGTGTCATCAAAAACTCATATACAAGGCGGGGGTAAGTGTTTGATACCGTAAGGCAGATGTAGCTCAACCTCAAGTCTTGTAGGCACATGAGGACTTCATCCTTGAAGCCCAGAGTCATCATCATCTACTGGAAAGCAAACCAAGAAGGAAGAACTCTCCTTACAATCAGGAATTGGTATGTCGGGTCTTCTTCAGGGGTGACCTGAAATTGTGTAGTTGAGATGTACCCCGACACTTGGGAGGAACTGGTGCCATGCTTGCGGTTGCTAGTTTGCTTAAATGGAGCCATTTGTGCTACTGACAGGTTAACACACGTTGTGTGTTAGGATGAACATGGTATGTGTCTGAAACAAAAGATCATCTAAGATTGCGTTGCACACGGCGTGTGCAAAATTGAACACGTTGTGTGCCTGGTGTTCTGCATAATTCTACAAGTCACAACGGCAGTGTTTTTGGGGGAAAATGGAGGGGGTTGACAATGGCGGCTTGGAGCTGGCCCTCACGTGGTTGAGCTGACGGTGGTCAGAGAGGTTTTTTGGCCTCCTTGGCATTGAGGAGGTGCTTGGAGAGGTGGATGGCGAATCCCTTTCTCACATCCTTGTTGGAGAAGATGATGGTGGCTTGAGGTAGAAGATGATGGTGGAAGCTAGCCTGAAGAAGAATAAGATGTTGGCAACTCGAGCTTGACAGTGAGTAGACCCTTCTTGTGTAAGGGTACATGACAGCGGTGGAGCAGATGTGGGTGAGCTTGAAGAGGACACGCTGTGAGCAAGGAACACGTCGGCAACTTGGCTATTAACTTGAGGAAGAAGGAGACACAACTGACGAATATGGCACGGTGGCAACGCTCAGGTGTGCAAGGGCACACGACAGCAAGGAGGCAGAGGGCTAGGGCACACGATAGCTCTAGAGGCTCATACAACTCGAATGAGAGTGTGAGTGAGAGGGGCAGCTGTGTGTTAGGTTAAGAACTTGCATTTTTGATAAAAGACACGACGTGTTCAAATAAAGACACATCGTGTGTCTTATCAGAACTCCTTTTCTATAATAAAATACACGTCATGTTTTGTTTTGTACACGTCGTGTGACTTTCTAGAATTTGAAAATTCCCATTTTCACTGATAACTACACATCGTGTGCAAATATAGACATGACTTGTACTTTTTCTAGATAGATCACTCTTTCTCCTTCTGTTGTGATACACATCGTGTATGATGTAGGACACGATGTGTATTTTTTTCAGATTACTTGATGCTTCCTTTTCTGCTTCGGAACACGACGTGTGCAAATAAAGACACGTCGTGTTTGTGCTCCAGCTTTCTTACTCCTTCCTCTTCTGCTTGAGTACACGACGTGTAAAAAATTGGACACGCCGTGTTCTTTATTCCAGTTGAGAAAACTTGTATCTGTTGGATTCTGACACGTCGTGTACCTAGAGATATGACTTGTCTGATGAGTTATGAGAGTGGTAACATGACATGTGTAAATTAAGACATGCTGTGTCTTTAGTAGTTTCTACAGAAAACATCCTATTGTCAGCATAGAATTTATAATAGATATGTAATAGAATTGTCTAAATTATTACATTCATCCATGACAAGCTTATTTATGAAACTAAAGAGTGTTTTTGACTCAATTGACTTGAAAAGAAATCTATCCTAATGTGTCTTAAACCCCCATAAGGTCCTCCATTTAGAGCCTGGAGTGGGACTCTTTAATTTTCCATTCATGCATCTTGAAGGGAGCAAGATGCTCCCTTGCGAACTTCGTCGTCTGAGGTATATAGCTTCCAACATTGACCGTTTACTTTGAAGGCTCCATCTTTGCCTTGCATCTAAACAACTCCATAAGGAAAGATCTTTAATATGAGAAAAGGGTCGGACCACTTTGACTTTATTTTTCCAGGAAATAGCTTAAGTCTTGAGTTGAACAATAACACTTTGTCTCCTTCTGTGAAATCCTTCCTCCAGATTCTCTTGTCGTGCCACATATTGGTTCTTTGTTTGTAGAGCCTTGAATTTTCATATGCATCAAGCCATATCTCTTCCAGTTCTTGCAGCTGCAAAAGACGCTTCTCACCAGCCTTCTTCATGTCAAAATTTAGGAACTTGATAGACCATAGAGCACGGTGTTCTAGCTCCAGCAGAAGATGACAAGATTTACCATATATCAGTTTAAATGGAGTTTTGCCTATGATGGTCTTATCAGCCATCCGGTATGCCCATAGTGCATCATCTATCTTCAATGCCCAATCTTTCCTTGAGCTAGACACTGTCTTCTCTAGAATGCTTTTTAGGTACCGGTTGGGGATCTCTACTTGCCTGGAAGTTTGAGGATGGTAAGGCGTAGAGACTTTATGTGTGACTTCATATTTAGAAAGAAGATTATTGAATTGTTTCTCAGAAAAATGCATGCCACCATCTGATATTACATCTCTAGGAACTCCAAAGCGAGGGAAGATGATTTTCTAAAAAAGCTTGACTATAGACTTTGCATCCGGTGCTTGGATTGGGATGACCTCCACCCACTTAGAGACGTACTCAACAACGACTAAAATATATTGGTAGCCACAAGAAGATGGGAATGGTCCCATGTAATCAACTCCCCATACGTCGAATACCTCAATCTCCAAGATAGAGTTAAGAGGCATATCAACACATCTAGAAATTCCTCTGATTCTTTGACATTTATCACAATCTTTGACAAACAGATTGACATCTTTAAACAATGTTGGCCAATAGAAACTAGCATGTAGGATCTTAGTTGTAGTCTTCTCTCCTCTGAAGTGACCTCTAAAAGGAGAGGCCTGACATTTATAAATAATGGTAGCAATCTCTTCTTCAGCAAAACACCTTTGAATAAGTCCATCTCTCCCATGTTTGAACAACAAGGGGTCATCCCAATAGTAAAACTTTACGTCATGGAAGAAATTCTTCTTTTGCTGGTATGTCAAACCCGGCGGCAGCTGTCCTGTAGAAAGAAAGTTTGCGATGTCTACAAACCATGGCAACTGTGTTGATGACAGTGCATAAAGCTTCTCAATAGGCAAATGATCTTCAATAGGCAAACAATCTCCAACATCTTTAGTCAATCTAGAAAGGTGGTCGGAAACATTGTTCTCCGTACCTTTCTTATCATGAATTTCAAGATCAAACTCTTAAAGAAGTAGTATCCAACAGATGAGATGAGGTTTTGCATCCTTCTTGTTGAGAAAATACTTTATGGAGGCATGATCGGTATACAAAATTACCTTAGATCCTACTAGGTATTGTCAAAACTTGTCGAAGGCATACACTTTAGCAAGCATCTCCTTTTATGTGGTTGTGTAATTTATTTGTGCTTCATCTTGGGTCTTACTTGCATAGTATATGGAATGAAGCTTCTTATCTTTCTTTTGTCCTAGAACTGCCCCCATTGCATAGTCACTTGCATCACACATCAGTTCAAATGGAGCGTTCCAGTATGGTGGTTGAATGATTGGTGCAGAAATAAGAGCTTCCTTTATCTTGGTGAAGGTGGTATGGCAGTCATCATTGAATATGAATTCAACGTATTTGGCAAGTAAGGAATATAATGGCTTTGCAATTTTGGAGAAATCTTTAATGAATCTTCTATAGAAACTTGCATGACCAAGGAAATTGCAGATGTCTTTGACTGAAGAAGGAGTAGACATCTTTTCAATAGCTTCCACCTTGGCCCTGTCAACCTCAATACCCTTGTTAGATACAACATGACCTAATACTACACCAGATTGTACCATAAAATGGCACTTCTCCCAATTTAGTACTAGGTTAACCTCTTTATAGTGGGCTAAGACTAATGAAAGGTTGCATAAACATTGATCAAATGAATCTCCATAAACACTAAAATTATCCATAAAAATTTCAATGAAATCAGAAAAAATAGCCATCATGCATCATTGAAACGTCGCAGGAGCATTGCAAAGGCCAAAAGGCATCTGACAATAAGCATAAGTTCCATATGTGCATGTGAAAGTGGTTTTCTCTTAGTTGGGAGGGTAGATAGGAATCTGGAAAAACTTGGAATACCCGTCCAAGTAACAGAAATAAGAGTGTTTTGCAAGGTGTTCAAGCATTAAGTCAATAAACAACAACGGAAAATGGTCCTTTCGGGTCACTTTATTCAAACGCCGGTAGTCAATACACATATGCCAACCCATGACTATATGTGTTTGAATCAACTCATCATTGTCTCCCTTGATGACAGTTGCACCCCCCTTCTTAGGTACCACATGGATGGCACTAACCCAAGGGCTATCACTTATAGGATAAATGATACCGACATCAACTAACTTAAAGATTTCTTTTTTAACCACCTCAAGCATATTTTGATTCAAACATCTAGGCGGTTCAATGGTGGGTTTTAGCATCATCCTCCATGTTTATTCTATGCATATAAATGGAGGGATGAATGCCTTTCAAATAATCAATATAGTAACCAATAATGTCTTTATACAAATGCAATTCGACAAGCAATTTATTTTCTTGTTCATTGGTCAACTAATTATTGATTATGACAGGAGAAGTAGAGTTGGAATCGAGAAATACATACCTTATCCCTGGTGGAAGGGCTTTAAGTTCTACCTTTCTTCTGACTGCATTGTCTTTGGCTTTGTCATCAACAATTGGAGTGTCTTCTTCAATAGAATTTGGTTTAGCAATAGAAAATACCCAAGAATTTTTAGAATCATTATTCATACCTTTATCATCATCACATTAGTTCAATATCAAGTTGGTAACATCACGATCTTCTTATACAACAGAATCAATAGAGTCCATAAAACATATTTCTTCTACACGAGAGGGTGCTTTCATGACATCATACATAGAAAACTCCATGGCTTCCTCACCAAATCAGAGTGTGAGTTTGCATTTGCGAACATCAACTAGGCATCCAACAGTTCTAAGGAAAGGCCTCCCAAAAAGAATGGGGTTTGAAGGAACTTCTACCATATCTAGCACTACAAAATCACAAGGGATATAGAGTTTACCAATCTACACTAGCACATCTTCCACGATACCTTTTGGATATTTGATGAAATGATCGGCCATCTCAACGACCATCTTTATAAGCTTCAGATCTCCAAGATCTAGCTCTTTCCACAGGGTAGATGGGATGAGACTAATACTAGCTCCGAGGTCTACAAGACCTTTGTCAAAAGTGGTGTCGCTGATCTTGCATGGTAGAGTAAAGGCTCCCAAGTCATCTAACTTCTCATGAAGTCTATTTTGAATGATAGAACTAATTCTTTCAGAAAGCATCACGGTCTCCACTTGATCCACCTTCCTCCTTTTGGTGAGGATGTCTTTAAGAAACTTAGCATATGACGACATTTTTGCAATAACTTCAACTAGTGGAAGATTGACATGGAGTTTGTTTAGAATGTCTATAAACTTCCTAAACTTTGAGTCCTCCTTCATGTTTGTAAGCCTTTGTGGAAATGGTGCATTTTCTTTAATAGAAGATGGTACCTCAACTGTACCTTTACCTTTGTCACCCATAGGGGTGTCAAGCTTATTTTCATCGCTGATCTCTACACTCTTCTCCTTGGGTGGAGAAGGTCTGGATTTCAGCTCCCCTTCTCAAGGTGATGGCATTTGCTTGTTGTCCCGAATTCACCTCCGGTTGGCATGGAAGAGAACCAGATTGGGTGTTCTTTTGCTGCATCAAGTCTTATTGGGCAATTTGATTTTCCAACATCCTTGTGTGAGTGGAAATGCCATCCACTTTTATGGAGAGTTGGGCAATCACATCCTTTAAGATCTTGTCATTGCCCCTTAACTCTTCATTCTGCTGCATCTGTGTGGAGATAAATTTCTCCATCATGGCCTCCAAGGAAGAACTTTGGGGTTGTTGTTGCTATTGGTAACCCCTGTTGTTGTTGAAACCCAGTGAATTCCCATTGTTTTGCCGGTTGAAGTTTTGTTGTTGCTGCGGTTGTTGATGTCCATGTTGGAAGTTCTGAGTGTTGCTTGTGTTCCAATAGGAGAAATTAGGATGATCTCTCCATCCCGGATTGTAGGTGTTGGAATAGGGATTGTACTGCTTGTTTCCCTGCATCCCAACGACATTGACTTATTCTAGGCTCCCTTCCATTAGGAGCAAAGCATGAAGAAGAAGTATGTCCTGAATTCCCACAAGCTTCACATATCACTTCAGCTGATTGGATTTGCAATGTAGTCATCTTCTTGAATTTCTGTGTTAGAATATCAAGTTTGAAGCAATTAAGTCAACAACATCAACAATATGCTTCCCTCCTTGTTTCCCGGATGAAGAACTAGTTGTAGAACATGATTGTGCTCTCCTATCTGATCCCCATTGGCAATGGTTGAGAGCTATGTCTTCAATGATGTCATAAGCCTCTCTGTAAGACTTGGTCATCAATACTCCATTAGATGCAACATCTAGTGTCATCCGGGTGTTGTAGAGCAGTCCATTATAGAACATTTGGAGTAGCAGCCAATTGGTCAATCCATGGTGAGGGCAAAGGCATTGAAGGTCCTTAAACCGCTCCCATGTATCATACAATGTTTCTCCATCGGATTGAGAGATGTTGGTGAGCTGATTCCTTAGCTGGGTTGTCTTGCTCGACGGGAAATACTTTGCAAGGAAATCATTTAGAAGTTGGTCCCATCTTTTCATTGACTTCTTTGGAAGAGACAAAAGCCACACCTTGGATCTATCTCTTAGGGTGAAAGAAAATAGCATTCGCCTCACTCCTTCCGCAGTTACACCATTGATTTTGAAAGTATTCATATACTCCAAGAACTCAGCCACATGAAGATTCAGATCTTCATTGACTGTACCTCCAAAGAAGTTCTATTGTATCATATGCATCATAGAAGGATCAATTGAGAAATTGTTCGCTTCAACTGTAGGTAGGTCAATGACTCCACAAATATTTGTGGCAACCGACATGGTGAAATCCTTCAAAGGATGGTCATTCTCCATGGTTGGATCTCCTTGTACGGATTCTTCAAAAGACAAAGAAGATGGTGACAGTGATGATGGTGGAACACCTCTTAGTAGTGGTTGTTCTACTCTTCTTGCTCTTCTTAAGCTTGAAAGAGTGCACTCGATCTCAAGGTCTAACAACGCTGATGTTTGAAGACCCCTTTGCAAACGACGCATACAACCTAAAAAATAACAAGAGAGATTGAGAACACAACTAAAGGTATATGGAAATTTGAAAATGGAAATGATTATCTAGTCTCGAATACTAATTAGCACTTGTTACTCTAACTAGATTAACCGTAGCTCCCTGGAAATGACGCCAAAAACTTGTTGGTCTATTACACTAATGAGTTTCAATCTTAAGAAATATCTTTTAGTCAACTAACCAATTTCTATAAGTATACATAAGTAGTCGTAGTCGAGATCGAACACAAGGAGCTTAAGCAGTTAACTAAATACAATAGTGCTAAGGTTCACCAATCTAGACAGTATTAAAGGTGGATTTGGTTGATTAAACTAGAAAATTTCTAAATTAAGAAAATAGTAAATGGCTTACTGAAAGAAATTAAAATCCATATATGGAAGTATCTTGAACTTATCATTTCATCCACATATCATAGCATTGAACAGGAGCATTAAATTTAAACATACTAAGCACTTGTTTTAAAGGAGAGTTGTATGTTGCACTTCACCTCTCAGTGCAAGTACAACGATCCAAACTCAATTCGAACATTAATTTCATTTTGGATCAAAAACCTACTCCTCAACTCCATAATTTCCACTCTTGTGGTAAATAAGGAGTTTCCAAGAGAGTACCTCCTTACTCTCCTACCTATCTTCTCAGATCAAGCAAAAGAGCATAAAACATACACATAAGGTGGCCAACCATACATGCAGAAAAGAAGAAATTGGCACTCACAAGGTGGAAAAACAAGCAACATAGCATTTAGTAAGAAATTTTCATGTTCTATACATGCTATGACATGGGAGCTACTCTCCCATGTCTAAGAAAAGGAAACTACTCGTCCATAATGGTGTATAATAGAAAATGCATTGAAATTTCAGAGTTCAACATGATTTAGAGAAGGAAAAGCTAAGAAAACCCAAGGTGTAGCCCAAGAGGAGTAGAATTCCAGCTTTAGCACAAAATCCCACTCCTACAACTACTCCAAACCGGACAAACCTCTCTCCCAAGAAGCTTTGTGGAGTGGAGAAGCTATGCTGCACCTTGGAGAAGAAAAGAAGAAGAATGGGATTCTTTAGCAAGAAACCACCTTCTTCCATCTCTAAAATCACCCTCCTTGCTCTAGCCTTGCTCTGGGATGAAAGAGTTTCGAATAATGACAAAAAAGAACTGCTCCTTAAAGTGGTTTCGTCTTTTAAAATGGAAGGAGTCATATTTGAAAATTGTTGAAACTGACAGGAACACGACGTGTCTTTCTCTGGACACAACGTGTCCTGTCTCTGGCAGTTGTTTTTGAGTGTAAAGCACACATCATGTCTGATTTAATACATGTCGTGTACGTTACTAGAAAGGCTAGACACGGTTATGAATTCCCAGGTACATGTTGTGTCTTTTGTGGACATGCCATGTACTTTTCTTCAGAGTCTGAAGTAATAGGTCGTCTGGAAATGCACACGTCGTGTCTTAAATAAGACACACCGTGTGCATTGTTGTTTTAGCAGAATTAAATGTCTGAATGTATGCAAGGTGTGGAGAAGTCCCAATAATGATGAATTTGAGTTTGGCTATCTCCAATTTGATCCTTTTGATGCAAATGAGCGATACACATAATGTGATAAGCAAAATAACAAAAAAGGTGGCAAGAATGATATGAATAGAGGCTAAATGAGAACAAAATGAACTGAATTTGTGTGTGAAAACATGAGAAAAGTTGATGTGGAAACCACACAACAAGACATATTGATGTAGTCTAGTTTACCTCTACTTAGATCCCTTTACTTGTATAAGGCACGTACACCCTTATTGGGAAAAAATTGATGTACTCTTTGTTAAATTAAATATAGTCAAAGTTTCAATCCTCTGCTGCTATTCATTGGATTTTGTTTACCGTATTTAGTAGAGAGGTGGTCTCACTTATTTACAAAACCTGTTCCATATACATATACAAAGACCTGCCATATCTTTACAGCAAAAGGGGCACTCAAGCCAAAACCGTGTCTACAAAACAAACCCACAAACCATCTCGAGGACCTGAGTCTACATGGATGACTCTAGGACTCTACACCAAAAGACTAGCAACACTCCCAACCTTATTAGCTACTATCCTTCTTGTTGCTTCTCTGCCTTAGCTGCATGATCTCTACCTCCTTGTGTACGTCCACTTAAAAGATGTGGAGAACCCACAAGGTGAGATCCAAATATCAGGGGGAGATATAACTCCACTAACACTATTATAAACTCTGGTAAGGTAATTAAAGAACAAAAGTAAACTACATCTATGATAAGAAGGTTCAACTAAAGGAAATGTCTAAAGCAGATAATCATTACTAAACAGTATAAGCAATTGTAATTGGATTGTGGAAGATCTTATCATCATAAAAGGAATATGAAGAACATGTATATTGTTTTGGAGTGAACTTTTAAGGTTCTTGGATGCCTATTTGGATAACTAGATTCATGTATATTGTATTTGTGATGAGTTTTGTGTTGACATATCAATATGGTGAGGATGTCATATGACCCTATTACATGTGCTTATGAAGATAATTACAAGATTAGAGGATTTAATGGACTTTTGGATCAGATGTAACTTGAGTGATGAGGTTTAGATCTCGGGTCTTGGGTACATTGGACGGTCCTTTATCTATTGTCAAGCCAGAGGTCGTGGGGTTAAGGATTTGCGCTCCCCCTGCCCTCCATGATAGTGATCGTGGGTATCGTGATAATCGTGAGTAGTTAGCTTAGTGTCGATCAAATCCATACTAGACCTTTGCATCAGGTTTGGCTTAAAAACAACAGATTACGAGTGGCCCTTCCCCCTGCTCTCTCCTTTGCCCATGAGGACCACATGAGGAGGCGGCGGTTGGTATGGTTTCCAGAGCTTCCTCTCCGCTATAGGTACCACCAGGAGCGGAAGGATTTGATGACGAGTAGATTTACAGATGTAAAGGGTCACACTGAGGGGCTGGACGCAGAGGACTCTAGCGAGTCCTAGTCCCATTCGACACCGAGCAAAGAAGCTAGTGATCGTTTTGCATGCCGGGAACTGGAGCCAGTCGAAGCTTCGCATGCTGACGTTGAGGAGGAGATGCTTTCTAGCGACAAGTACGGAAGCCAGCAGATCGGAGAAGGAGATCCAACTCTGAACCCAGGGATGCATCAGAGTAGAAGGCGGTGACCGATTCGTTGCCTGAGTCATCACTTGCAACGGTGACGAGTCTGCAGTGATGGCCTCTGAAGGCGCAGCGCGCAGGCAGGCGGTCCGCACGTCGGAGACCCAGCCACGACGGTGGCATGGATCGAGAGAGTAGAATAGGTGCGGCGGTCTCGTGCAATGATGAACTGATGGACGAGGTTGCACGACGTGAGAACCAAAGGAGAAGGACATAGATCTCTCACCGGAGAGCACAACTGAAAGCGTGGAAGGAGTCGTGCTCGCCAAGAAGCAGCTTTGGTGCGGTAACCGTGTAGACGACGCACAGAGGAGGCGACCGAGTCCCCGACGGCACCGGAGATCAGGAAGTAGAGAACCGAACACGGCGGCACTCACGCTCAGATAGAATGTGGCAGCTTCGCACGTCAGGGAAGAGACCCAGGTGGCGGTTGCGTCGGCCGCTGCGGGACTCACGTAGAACGAAGGGGAGGGCTCAGTTCATGTGGACCAGAGAAAGGGGGAAAAGCAGATTGGGTCCAGGTAGCGAACCGGCTGCATGACCAGTGAACTGGCGGCTCACTTGAGACAAGCTGAAGAGCAGCGCTACCCGAGAATCCATGTGGCGGGCTCTCATTGGCAAAAACGTAAATAATTTTAGTAAATGAGCATATCTTCAATAATTCGTAGAAATTAGCTCGATGCTCAGAAAAATACAATTAATATACCAAAATTCTCATAAAAATGAGTAGAACAAGATGGAAGCATAATATCCTATTTTTGATGCATTAATAATAGTGATATCATGTAATATGTGAAATGCTCTTATGATGGATAATAAATATCAAACGATTCCCTAAAATTATGAGAAAACATCTATAAATCATATTTCATGTTTAGAATGCATATGATGTCAGTTATGGTCACGATGATGTACGAAATCATGTAATTTTCTTAATATGTCTAATTAGGGCTAATAACCCTAACAAAATGCAATAAATACATACGTGCTCTATAAATGATGAAATTTACAGACAAAGCTCATATCAGTATATTGAACCTCAGTTTTAATTATGAGATCATAATGATAAACAAAATCCATGTTATATGAAGATGAATATTAATACATGGGTTAAAATCCTAGTTTCGTTAATAATGTAACCTAGGGTTAATGTGTGACATAATGTTAATATGTTCACCTAATGATGGAAAATACGATTATCAGTTATTGAACAATAATCTGGAATATGAGATCAGTAAAATAATCCCAAGACAAGGATACAAGTAACAATGAGAAAACCCTAATATGAACTAAGTTAAACCCTAATATGGATATAATTAGGGTTAAGATGAGATGTAAGATGATGAGAACCTAATGATAGCATATGATCTTGTCTTAATCAGGGTTTGACCAAGAGGTTAGAGTTGACATGAGGAATGTGATGATTAGGAATATCTCTTTGGAAGGTACGCCATTACCTCTTACTTGGACTATTATACAATATTCTTGTGTTATATGTGTAGTAAAATACTTGGCATATTATATTGGTTGAAATGATTGTTCCTGTATGTCATGTTGCTTGAGATTTTCCATACTTATGGCTATGAACACATGAAACATAAAGTATCTGATCCATCATATGATATCACTAAACTCTTGGGTAGTATAGTGCATTGAAGAAACATCAAAGCCCTTGGTGGTAGATGTACGAGTTATATGACATGGCCTAAAAACATCAAAGCCCTAGGGGCAGATGTACAAGATATATGATGGAAACTAAGCTTAAAATATGTGTTCTCTTTTGTTATTGAATATCTTTGTGCAAGTATACACTTTTCTTATATTCTTCTGTTACTGCCAAGTATATTAGTTTTATCTTATTGCCAAGATATGATGAGAGGTATATAAAAAGACACGTAGGCGTACTCAGTACAATATTCATGAAATATTGTGCTGATGTGTACCGCATGTAATCTTTTGTTTAGGTTGTGGTTATGCTCTTAAAGATTCAGGATAGTGAGAGTTGTGTGGTGAGCTGATGTGCAGGTGGACTTGTTGTCTTAAGATCCTGTAGTTTAGTGGTAGTACATGTATATGTATAGTTTTCTATTCAATATGTAATATCAAATGTTGTAACAATTCATGTTGTAATTATATGTTGAATGGTGAACATGTGTCGTGGTTTTATTATTGTTCATGTGCATGTGCTACTGATTGTTTCCTTCTGACTTCCTTTGATTTTCTTCTTCTTAGCCTCATGTGGGATGTTTAAATTGGGATTCTCACTGAGGTGAGGGTTTCAATTTAGACGTCACACATCAGATTAAGTTTTAGAAAATATGGGGACGTCACAGGTGGTATCAGAGCATGAATAATAGTAAAGCCTGACATTTTCTCATTATGAAACTCAAAACCAGAAAACCTTGAAATTAATAATCTTTAGGGTTAGAGTAGCCATCATTTAGAGACTAGATCTGACCTAGCCTCTAGGTTAGCACCTAGATTTCTGAGAACTAGGTCTAGACTGGTGCTTGTTGAGTAGCAAGTCCTTAGATGTCATTCTTTCCTTGTAGTGCAGCGGTATGGGACGTTGCACTATTTGGAAATGACGTACATCAAGGGAAGAGAAACCCTAGACATATTGCGCACATTGTCTAGAGTAGATACACTAGTCTAAACCATGTTCTCACCCTTTTCACTAGTTTTCATGACACTGGACTCTCTACTATGTGTGGGACACTCATTTTCAGGATTTGGTTTTTTATTCCAAACGGATCGAACCTTGATAGTTTTCTCTGACGTTTGTTTTATCGGAGAAAAACTATATAATATTTTAATATGTATATGTATTACAAAAATGTGTCACCGCACATGTATGAGTAGGAGGTGGTCATGCAACCTAAGTGAAAATGAGTGACATCAGTCTAGAAGAGAGTGTAGTTCTAGATTAGATGTCTAGAGCCTTGTTGGAATATATGATAGATGGAATAGATGATATAAGTTTTGATGATACAATATAAGTCTTATATAGATGACATAAGATGGTTACGATGATATATGTTTGCCTTTAAGGATTAAGGTTTAGTTTTGAGGATTTGAGATAAGTTTTGATGATGCAAGTATGTGTGCTTTTCTAAGTTAAGATAAGTTAAGTTGAGACAAGGTTGTGAGTCAGCACGAGCCTCAAGCTCTTATACAAAGGAGGACCTCTAGTGTTAGGACCAATTTTGGGGTTAGCTCAAGAGAGAGCGAGACCCACAGGGAGAAGGTCAGAGAACCTAGACTCCATGATATGAGAAATATGTGATATGATATGTCCTAAACTAGACTACTCCTGAGTGAATGAGTTGTGTTGCTTAATGCATGATTCTGATAGTCTTGTTGAACCCTAGATATCCTTGGGAGGACCAAACCCTAGAGTTAGAGAGAGGCTGGTTACATATGCATATGTGAACATGAATATGAGTGCCTGCCATCTGGGTGAGGGAGAGAGCCCAAGACCATGGAGGAGGTATCTATCTTAGTCTCTGTGAACCCTCATGCTCGGGTTGGTGGTTTCCCACATAGGACACTAGTGGTGTATATGTAAGAGAGTTTTGGGTAAGCATGTCTCATAGGTAGAGATGTATGATGAGAACATCATGTCATGTTTTGGTTTGTGCTTATGTGGCTAGAGCTAATGAAGCTATTAGCTAGTGCCAATGAGGTAATCCGAGAACCCTAGACCGAGAGGAAAGATAAAGTATATGCATATGAGATACTCATAGAGTTGAGTTATCTCAGAGAGACTGAGCATGGAACTACCCTCGTGGTATGGGTTAGGAGAACCTCAATTGGACTAGACAAAGTTTTGATATATGTTTAACAAGTCACTCACATAAGTTTGTTTAGCACAACCATGATAAAATATGTGTAAGGATGTGATCTAATCTTGAGATGTTACACAGACATGATATGATGGAACTCTAGACATGGTTTAATAAATATCAAGGTATAAATGGTTAACCATATAAAATGAATAACGATGATAATGTGATACTGTTGGTTAATCTTGTGATGAATTCATTCGTAAATGTCACAATATATTTTGAGCAAGGAAATGAAACATGTTACATGAGATGTTAATCTAAGTGCTTAATGAAGATGAAGAATATGTTTAATAGTAGCACATCATAATGTTTATGACACCATGATATGATCTAGATGGATAAAATGGGTTAACTTTAGTAAAACCCTCCTTAAAGACATATGTTAATCTTGAACATGTTCTAACAATGAGCTTAATAAAATGTTGATGACACCTTGACATAATCGGTTAACTTTAGTTAACTTCTTTGGAACATGGTAATATGATGTGGGAACCCTAATGCATGGGTAACGATAAGAATGCGATTCTAATATATGAGATATGTCATGACATAACCAAAGCTTATAAACCTTGAGTTCAACCTTGAATGGACTGTCTGTGCACCCAAGATGGTTGTAAACCTCCTAATAGTGCTTTGGATACATGGTTCTAGATAACCTTTGTGGATATGTTACATGTAGAATAGTGCCCACATGTGGATGAAGGCAAGATAAGGTTTTCCCTGGAAGTATGAGTATAGTGTACTTTCGAGGATGAAAGTTCTTTCAAGATGTATATGATGTGAAAGAATGGATTTCTGGCTTAATTCTGAGGACGGAATTTCTTTTAAGGTGTGTAGGATGTTATGGAGTGAACTTTTAAGGTTCTTGGATGCCTATTTGGATAACTAGATTCATGTATATTGTATTTGTGATGAGTTTTGTGTTGACATATCAATATGGTGAGGATATCATACTGCCCTATTACATGTGATTATGAAGATAATTACAAGATTAGAGGATTTAATGGAATTTTGGATCAGATGTAACTTGAGTGATGAGGTTTAGATATCGGGTCTTGGGTACATTGGACGGTCCTTTATTTGTTGTCAAGCCAGAGGTCGTGGGGTAAAGGATTTGCACTCCCCCTGCCCTCCATGATAGTGATCGTGGGTATCGTGATAATCATGAGTAGTTAGCTTGGTGTCGATGAAAGCCATACTAGACCTTTGCATCGGGTTTGGCTTAAAAACAATAGATTACGAGTGGCCCTTCCCCCTGCTCTCTCCTTTGCCCATGAAGACCGCATGAGGAGGCGGCAGTTGGTATGGTTTCCAGAGCTTCCTCTCCGCTGTAGGTACCACAAGGAGCGGAAGGATTTGATGACGAGTAGCTTTACAGATGTAAAGGGTCACGCAGAGGGGCTGGACGCAGAGGACTCTAGCGAGTCCTAGTCCCATCTGACACCGAGCAAAGAAGCTAGTGATCATTTTACATGCCGAGAACTAGAGCCAGTCGAAGCTTCACATGCCGACATTGAGGAGGAGATGCTTTCCAAAGACAAGTACGAAAGCCAGCAGATCGGAGAAGGAGATCCAACTCTGAACCCAGGGATGCATCAGAGTAGAAGGCATGACCGATTCATTGCCTGAGTCATCACTTGCAACGGAAACGAGTCTGTAGTGATGGCCTCCGAAGGCGCAACGCGCAGGTAGGCGGTCCGCACGTCGGAGACCCAGCCACGGCGGTGGCATGGATCGGGAGAGGAGAACAGGCGTGGCAGTCTCGTGCAATGACGAACTGATGGATGGGGTTGCACGACGTGAGAACCAAAGGAGACGGACGTAGATCTCTCACCGGAGAGCGCAACTGATAGAGTGGAAGGAGTCGTGCTCGCCGAGAAGCAGCTTTGGTGCGGTAGCCGTGTAGACGACGCACGGAGGAGGCGACCGAGTCCCCGACGGCACCGGAGATCAGGAAGTAGAGAACCAAACACGGCGACACTCACGCTCAGATGGAACATGGCAGCTTCGCATTCCGGGGAAGAGACCCAGGCGGCGTCTGCGTCGGCCGCTGCGGGACTCGCGTAGAACGAAGGGGAGGGCTCAGTTCATGTGGACCAGAGAAAGGGGGAAAAGCGGACCGGGTCCAGGTAGCGAACCGGCCGCATGACCAGTGAACCGACAGCTCACTTGAGACAAGCTGAAGAGCAGCACTACCCGAGAAGCCACGTGGTGGGCTCTCACTGGCAAAAAGGTAAATAATTTCAGTAAATGAGCATATCTTCAATAATTCGTAGAAATTAGCTTGATGCTCAGAAAAATACAATTAATATACCAAAATTCTCAAAAAAAAATGAGTAGAACAAGATGGAAGCATAATATCCTATTTTTGATGCATTAATAATAGTGATATCATGTAAGATGTGAAATGCTCTTATGATGGATAATAAATATCAAACGATTCCCTAAAATTATGAGAAAATACTTGTAAATCATATTTCATGTTTATAATGCATATGATGTCAGTTATGGTCATGATGATGTACGAAATCATGTAATTTGCTTAATATGTCTAATTAGGACTAATAACCCTAACAAAATGCAATAAATACATATGTGCTCTATAAATGATGAAATTTACAGACAAAGCTCATATCAATATATTGAACCTCAGTTTTAATTATGAGATCATAATGATGAACAAAATCCATGTTATATGAAGATGAATATTAATACATGGGTTAAAATCCTAGTTACGTTAATAATGTAACCTAGGGTTAATGTGTGACATAATGTTAATATGTTCACCTAATGATGGAAAATACGATTATCAGTTATTGAACAATAATCTAGAATATGAGATTAGTAAAATAATCCCAACACAAGGATATAAGTAACAATGAGAAAACCCTAATATGAACTAAGCTAAACCCTAATATGGATATAATTAGGGTTAAGATGAGATGTAAGATGATGAGAACCTGATGATGATCTTGTCTTAATCAGGGTTTGACCAAGAGGTTAGAGTTGACATGAGGAATGTGATGATTAGGAATATCTCTTTGGAAGGTATGCCATTACCTCTTACTTGGCCTATTATACAATATGCTTGTGTTATATGTGTAGTAAAATACTTGGCATATGATATTGGTTGAAATGATTGTTCCTGTATGTCATGTTGCTTGAGATTTTCCATACTTATGGCTATGAACACATGAAACATAAAGTATCTGATCCATCATATGATAGCACTAAACTCTTGGGTAGTAAAGTGCATTGAAGAAACATCAAAGCCCTTGGTGGCAGATGTAACATCAAAGCCCTTGGTGGCAGATGTAACATCAAAGCCCTTGGTGGTAGATGTACGAGTTATATGACATGGCCTAAAAACATCAAAGCCCTAGGGGCAGATGTACGAGATGTATGATGGAAACTAAGCTTAAAATATGTGTTCTCTTTTGTTATTGAATATCTTTATGCAAGTATACACTTTTCTTATGTTCTTCTGTTACTGCCAAGTATATTAGTTTTATCTTATTGCTAAGATATGATGAGAGGTATATAAAAAGACATGTAGGCGTACTCAATACACTATTCTTGAAATATTGTGCTGACGTGTACCACATGTAATCTTTTGTTTAGGTTGTTGTTATGCTCTTGAAGATCCAGGATAGTGAGAGTGTTGTGGCGAGCAGATGTACAGGTGGACCTGTTGTCTTAAGATCCTATAGTTTAGTGGTAGTACATGTATATGTATAGTTTTCTATTCAATATGTAATATCAAATGTTGTAACAATTCATGTTGTAATTATATGTTGAATGGTGAACATGTGTTGTGGTTTTATTATTGTTCATGTGCATGTGCTACTGATTGTTTCCTTCTGACTTCCTTTGATTTTCTTCTTCTTGGCCTCATGTGGGATGTTTAAATTGGGATTCTCACTGAGGTGAGGGTTTCAATTTGGACGTCACACATCAGGTTAAGTTTTAGAAAATCCGGGGACGTCACATATATTTACCATCAACTATACTGCACAAAAGATAGAAAGGCCTCATCCACTATTTTCATATATGATCCTAAGCAAATATAATATACAATTGATTACATATTTTATTATGCCCCGTGGATTTGAGTCATACCACGCAAATCCAACCGACCACTACTAAGTGAAAATCAGTGCCATACAAGGTCTATGGAAGAGCCATAATCCATGACCTCACCAAACATCATGGTTAGTACACGAGTACACCTCAAGGACATATCAGTCAACTACAACCAGTGACATATAGTCAAGCTGTAAAAAACCCTAGCCCACCTTGGTATAGGTCTCGATCTAGTAAAACTGAGCTACGGTCGGTAGCCGCACTCCTTCTAGGGTATGGCCTGCAGCCAATCCTGTGAATGCATATACTCAACAGTTTATGACTCCACGCTTTCTCTAGGAAAATCCCAATTCACCATCCATCAAGTGCTGACACTAAGATGGATCTATGGCACATGGCAAAACTACATGATTAAGTTCCAATGGATTAGTTAAGTCAATTAAGTGTCTTTTAGCATCAATCAAGTTATAACGTATAAAGTCATAACAAACTCTACAAGGATAAGGGCGTAGTATAACTCCAGAAGATATAAACACATAAGGTATGAACTTATCACATTATCGCCACATGATGCATGTATCCTTGCCATTCACCATATTATCATCACTAAAGCCACGTGCTATGGGATTCCAATACCTCATCTCATCATTTTGAAATGTCATCTCATACTAGGAAATAAGCCATTTCCAGGTCATAGGACCTATTCACATCATTCTTGAAGTACAAGTACCTCAACATGCCTCATGAAGGCCCATTCAACCTGTGTCATATCATAATCACCATAGCTTTCACTTATCTATGCTTATCAACTCACAACACCTACATGGTTAGGAATTAATAAATAAAAGAGATACATCCTAAAATCATAACCATTCCATAAAAAGGAAACGAGCAAGTTACATTGCACATTATTAGGGTTAGGGTTCCTTCTTAACCGATTAGGGGTTTACAAAGCTAGGTTCAACAACCAACCCCAAGTTCATCATCACATATCATCTTGCAGTATATTAGGTTAAAGGAATATAATTGAGATTGATTAGATACTATTTGAAACAACACTTTACATGACTTATTTGTTGCTCATATAAGTACATCATTGGGTGTCCAAGCATACCATTTAACCACCACATCATCATGTGTCATCCTACCATCAACATGGTGTCTCGGTCTATCATCGTCATGGTACATCGGCCTAACATCATCATAGGATATTGACCTAACATCAACATAGGATATCGGTCTAACATCAACATGGTCTGTCGGCCTATCATCAACACAGGGTTTCAACCTATCATCATCATAGGGTGTCTACCTAACATAAACATGGTGTGTCGGCCTATCATCAACATAGGGTGTCTGTATAACATCAACATGGTGTGTAATCCTATTGTCAACATAGGGTTTCATCCTAACATCAACCTAGTGTCAGTCTATCATCAACATAAGGTGTCAGACTAACATCAACATGGTGTGTCAGCCTATCATCAACATAAGGTGTCGGCCTAACATCAACATGGTGTGTCGTCCTAACATCAATATGGTGTGTTGGCATATCATCAACATAGGGTGTCATTCTAACATCAACATGGTGTGTCGGCCTAACATCAACATGGTGTGTCGGCCACAACACTACATGACCATGATCATCATCAAAACATAACCAAGGTCAAGATAGGGTAGAACAAGATCTGAAACAATAAGAAACGCCATGGAATGCCACCATAATCAAGGTGGAAACTCCACAAGATGGCCACCTAAACTCACTCCATGTAATCTTCAAGAAAGAGCCACATTGAAGGGTAAAAGACCACACTCCACATACCTCAAAATAGCAAGATTTCCATTGTCAAACCAATTCTTAAGATCGTCATCAATTACTAGCATGTTAAGGGAACAATTTAGAAGGAAAAATGGATGTATGCATAAGTGAAGAGTGCAATAATAGAGAGGGCTAAGAGTTCTATAACCCTCCTTAAGAAGATTACCACCAAGGATTCAAGCTCCAAGATTAGAGCTCCTAGCACATGATCCAAAGGTTGAAGAAGATCTACCAAAGGTCCCAATCTTGATCACAACAACACCTCTAAGAGAAGAAAATGTCAAGGTCAAGATATCCTAAGAAAAGGAAAAGAAAGATAAACCCTAGCTGATCCAAAGAAAAAGAAGAAGAAAGAACAGGAAGAAGGAACGTCATCCCGACATGGTGTTTGACCCTAGAGATGAGGGTTATTTCCTCAAGAACAGCCTTCATACCAAGGAATGATCCATGGTCAACTGAATGGAAAAATATGAAGAATAGAACACAAGGAAAATGTCACCAAAGAAAACACAACTTGCCAAGGGGGAAGATGAGCAATGAATGACCACAAGGTAACGATTCAATCACCAAGGCTTCCAAGGAGACTTCTTCTTGCCCCTCAAGGCTCAAAGGTCGTCCACAAAGAAAAGGGAGAGCAAGAATGGCCTAAAGTTTCACTTGTTTGAAGGGAAAAGGGACCATATACTTGAGGGATGAGAGAAAGATTAAAGGAGGGGTGTCATCACCTTAGGCGTCTAGGGGACACTTGTCCACACAAAAAGGCCAACATGCATCCATTATAGTTTAACATGCAAGACGTGGTGATGTACTCTAGGTTGGGTCTCAACCTCTTAGTCCCACTAAGGGTGCAACCCACCAGCCTTAGACAACAGACCACACACACTTGGGTCAAGGCACACACATCACCCATAAAAGCCTTAACCACCACTAAGGATGCCACCACTCACCCAAGATGCAAACAATGCACCCACTTCTTTCTATCTCCTCTAAATGATGCCAAGAGATGAAAGATACACTCTAGAGGTGACAAATTGCACATCAACTCCCTGATTTGGGTAAATTGCAATTTGCACCAAAACTATCACACAAAGCACAAACATTATACAAACAAGCCCAAACTTGAAACTTAGGCACCCCACAAGCCCTAATTACAACTCAAAAGATTAGGGCAAGATTCTAAGCAACTTACTTAGACAAAAAAAATAGGGTTACCCCAAAACTTAGGTGAGGGGTCTTACATTTTAGGTACTCTACATGCATTACATTCCTTATAAATATAATGGGTGTATTAAAAAGTATATTTTACCATTGGATTCCCATGTGAATAGTTTCAAAATAACGATTGACATAATAAATGTCTTAGTTTGAAAGATTTTAGATAGTTGCATGAAATCATACTTCCAAATTTTATATAGCCAAGGAGGATAATCACCAACTTATCCTTCACTATAAGAACTTGGTTGAGTATTCAGGTGAAGATGCAATTACATAAATTAATGTATCATGGTTTAGTTGTAAATAATGTGAAGAAAGTTAGTCATTTAGAACTAGAATAGACTATAGTTATGATATTGATCAATTAATGGTTATTCATGCAATTTTGAAAATTGTTCCAAGATATTTTATATAAGACATGTATAAAAGAATCATGAGAAGGCAATATTTTCTTCTTATATATTTTTTCTGAAGTCTTCATATCATTCAAAATTACAACTATTATCTCTCATAATTTTTCATTTTATTACTTAATTAAATCATTTTCATTGATCCATACTTGAAATGCTTATATGAATAAACTCTATCTTGTATTTACTCCTAATATCGGCGTACTCAAAGTCATCTTTCTAGATAAGGTCGAAGATAGAACATGATACTACATCATCAACTTAAGTATAATATTCATGAACCATTCACAAGTAACAACCAAGGTTTGTATTACATGGTATACACATAGAACCATCTACATATCTTTAAATAATCATGCCAACTAGATGTAAACTCATATTAATACATTCACATAGAACATAATTATCTCAAGCCGAATATGAAGTCATTGTTTCATCAATATGATTTGGTGGACTTCTCCTTATTGAGAAGTTGGATGGAAGATTTGTTCTCATTTCTCATTCCTTCAATTGACGAATTCCAGAAGGAAAGATCATATGAATTATAATTAACACATACTAATACAAAGTGGTATATATGTATTGAGTACATCTATTAAGAGATAAACATACATGTACTAATTACTTTGATTGGTACCACGAACAATCATGCATGTAAATATATACAAACAAATTTGTGTGCTACATACTTATACATGTATCATATAAACCATCATATGCACTGTAAATATTTTTTTAATATATACATGTGTGTGTATTTATGATCATGTTAAGATTTTAACGCATTTCACAGACATCATACGATACTATTCATACATATAGTGATTAGATTTAGATATTCTAATGTATTTCATAGACTACATACATCCACAATATATTATTCATACATATAGCAATTAGATTTATATACAATTACACTGTCACATAATACATATTATTCTACACAAACTATAAGTACTCACACCTTTAAAAAGTATTAACAAGATTCTCATTCATTTGTCTAGTATTATTTAGCTACCCATGTGTTTATTTATTTGAATGATATACAACATAACAAGAATCAACTAAAAGAACACATGTACCGATTGATATAATGAGAGGGGGGGAATTAAACCATGAAGGTTGAACAAAGAACCACCTTCATGGTCTGCTTTTAGTGCCTGCTACACGCCATGGTTTGCCCATTAATTATCCACAACATAGTAGACTGTGCAATGCATATAAAAGGCTGAAAGGAAGCAACTCTCATAGCCACAATGGCTACTGGTGGTCTGGAAATCAACTTCTAGTTCAAGGAGAAATCACATAGGTGATCAATGTGAAATAATGTTTTCTCATCTGGATCCAGGGGAAGGCAAAGTAAGAAGCGTTCAGGTGTAGCAGTATTGATGAAGTCACATTCAGTGAATAATACTTGGTTTAACACTCATTGATGTTGCTCTATGGTGTTCGATGATCTGAACTTGGAACTCCAGTTCAAAATGGATATGACAGGCGATTCTAAAAAAAGGCTAAAAAATTGCTGATGGGATCTTGTGTTGGAAGTCTACAATAGCTTGATTTCATGGTTGTGTAGTTGTCTTTATGGGATAGGGAAGGGAGGTGGTAGGTCTTGAAGAGAACAACACTTTAAACTTGGGGCATGGAGAGATTAATGGAGGAGTTCTGGAATGAGAAGAAAGGGAGGTTTGCATATGGATTTCCTTGCTACATATGAGTACATTGGAGGGGTAAAAGTCTAGTGGACCTTATTGTTGGATCCTAGATGGGTGATTAGATTCTCTAGAGGGGGGGGGTGAATAGAGCTGAAAGTACTTAAACAAAACTCATTAAACCTTCAAAATATATGACAAGATAAGGTTGCTAAATAGGCAATTTGAGTGCAACTAAATCATACATAGCAAGGATGAGAGAGATTGAACATGCACCAATAGACAAGCTATTTAGAGTGGTTCCACACTTCAAACTAGAAGTGTGTCAGTCCACTTGCCTAGAGAGGTCAACCTCTAGGACTTCCAAACTATTGCACTCTTATATTCATTCATAAGACATACAATGCATGACCAAACAAAAGACTTACCTATCCAAGACAAAGAGTCTTCAACCTTACCAAGGACTTACCCACTTTGCAAGAGTCTTCGGCCTTCTCCAAGGACTTACCCACTCTTGCACAAGTCTTCGGCCTTGCAGGAATTACCCACTCTTCTTGGATCTTCAGCTTTTGACTTCACCTTCACTCGAAGAAGCTTTCACCAAGGTCTTACCCACTTGAGCTTGAGTCTTCTGCCTTCTCCAAGGGCTTACCCACTCTAGCTCCAAGTCTTTAGCCTTGATCTTCACCAAGGGACGCCTTCCCTTGTTCTTCTTCACCTCTCTTGGATAAGAGAGAGAACCTTCATCTTCATGATTGCAAATGAGAGAAGTGGAGGTGGTGGAAGTGAGAGCCTCACAAGATATACATGTAGGACTAGCTCTCTTACAGATTTCCTACTCACTCTAATGGATGTAGCAAGTGATTAAGCTTAGAGAGAGAGAGGAGGCTGTAGGAAGAACTCAACTATAGAATAGGAACCTCATAAAGAGTTTGCAATGAATGCTCAACCTTGGAATGAAGCCCAAGGGGTCCTATTTATAGCTGGGGATGCCTCTTAACCTTTGGGAACACTTATGAACGAAAACTAGCCATTTTGTGGCATGCAACGGATCTATTTTCACTTGTTGCAACTCCACAACGGCTAGAAACACTTTTCTGCACTTTTCCGTATAGTGCAATCGGTCGAGTTTTAATGGGGGTAACTGGACCGATCAAGTAAGAGGCAAACCGATATTCAACTGATCGGTCGAGTTTGTCCTGGAAAAACTCGACCGACCATTTCAACTGGAAATGGCCTGCTACCTGATCGGTCGAGTTCTGTGGGTGCACAACTTGACCGATGCAATCTTCATAAAATCGACCAAGGTTGATCGGTCGAGTTTCAGGGTGGGAAACTGGACCGATCAAGTGCCTGTAATTGATTTTCTAAGTTGCATCTAAAGTGCTCTAATATTCGATCTAAGTGTTCCTGATATTTTTCTAAGCTTAATTACAAGTCATAAAATCATTACAAGTGATTTACAACATGATTCTAATGGATATACATCATATTACAAAAATGTGCACTTGTATGACTTTGACTTGTCTTTTTCTCCAATTTGATATGCGCAAGTTAGGGCAATTGGAGTGTGTCTATACCTAATCTGAAATTACTCAAGTAGAGACATTAGACACCAATATGTGGAATGGTTAGTCATCATCAAAACATGGGTTTAGTCAATTTAGATGTGAGTCAACTTTGACCTAATTGACCTTGAGTCAACATTCTCCCCCTTTTTGAAGATGACAAACCATTCCATAAATGTATTGAAAGCATTTAAGTAAATTCATACCTTTGGAGAAACCTAGGGGCTTCAATAGAATGGAGTTCATATGCTCCCCCTCAATTGATGCACATGGAGTTTTCATACTCCCCCTCAATTGATGCTATTTCTCCTGCATGGTTAGCTTTCATAACATTTATAGAATACTATGTCTTCTACTCATATATGTTCTACACATATATGTCTTCTCCCCTTTACCTTCTCCCTTTACATGCACATATTTCTCTTCTTCATGTAAGACATGCCTTCTTCCTCTTTTAAAAGAAGACATACTTTCTCCCCCTTTGTCATTTCAAAAAGCGGGGTTATGAAGAAATAAGAAACATCACTTGTTAAAGAGAAAGGAGATAACATAAATATATATAAGGAGAGTAGAAGAGCACAGATAGGGGCTTGTCCAAGCATAGAAAGAAAAGCAAGTTAAAGCATATACTAGAACAACCCAAAAAGCAAGATAAGGTGCTGCAGAAAAATAATAAATCACAATTTTGACCCTCAAGATGATGGAATTTGATAAAAAAACCATCAGAGATCATGGCAAAACGATGAGTCTTGCTCAGAAGGTTGTTTCTGCATGAAAAACACTAGTCTTGCACCAAAAACTGAAACTGGAGCAAAAGCTACATAAAATCCAAAAATACTCCAATTTCTACATATAATGTAGCTCTATGTGCCCTGCATCACAATGTTATGCAAGCAACTCAAGATAGTAGATATGCAATTCAAGGAACAATCTTGAGCATGTATGAGATGAGATACAAGCATAACATATAGATGATCAAAAATGGCAATTTTAAACAAGGCTAGAACTTACATGTATATGAACTACTAGTAGATGATATCACAAGTTAGGACTACTAGTAGGATCTAGATCATAGCAAGAGGTACCAAAAGATACACAAGATAAAGCAAGCTATGAGTAGATGAAGAGATATATCCAAACAAAGAGATAAGCAATTTTAGACGCATGAAAGGATATAACTCACATACAAATATGCATCATTAACAAAAGATGATTACCACTAAGAACCTCAAGGTTGTATCAAAACAAGATATACACCTAGAAAGATGTATCAAGTTAGAGCACAACGGAAGCAATTTAAGACACAACCAAGAGATCCAAAGAGATCATCATCAAAACCTGCAAAACAACTCAAAGCAAGTAATTGCAACATATAGATATACCAATTTAGAGCAATTAGAGAGATAGAGTTGTAATCAAGATAGGAAATTTAGAACATGGCAATATGCATATATAAAGGTACCAAATGAGAGTGCCAAAGAATGAGGCTATTGGTTGAGAAAATATAGTTGAGAGGGAAATTCTCACTCAATAAGCCAAATGTATATTCTGTGCACAGTGTTATCGGTCGAGTTCTGTGCATTGTCAACTCGAGCAATGACAGCTGTTGGCAACACTCTTGGTGCCTATCGGTCGAGTTTCAATAGGGAAAACTCGACCGACAGATCAGCTGTCAAGAAGCACATATATTTCATAAAAACATATTTAAAGGCATGCTAAAAATACAAACCATATCCAAACATGTCTAAGCAAGTTAGTAATGCACTATAGAAGCATCAGAAACAGTTTTTGAGCAAGAGTGTGAAGAGAATCACAAAATGCCACTTTTGACTTAAAAACCATATGTATAGTGCACACTAACTTGACAAAACAACTTAGAAATGGTTACAAGCAATAAAACCATTACCTTTGTACTTACCATTGCTTTTCCACTTGTTGTCACCCTCTACACATCTCACCTTTCTTCTTTCATGTGGATTGAGAAGTCAATTTGCAATTTAGTGGCTCAAGTCAATCCATTTGCAAGTACCTACAAGAAGAAAGATGAAATGGTCCCCAATCATGTTTTTGGGTCTGGAGGGGTTAGCTTAGCAACCCAAATCCTATTGCTCTTGGGTGCTTTCCTAAAAGGACAACAATTAGAATAATGACCTAATTCATTGCAATAGTTGCATGTGCCTATAGTCTTGGAACTAGAGGATTCTCCATGGAATATTGGAGGTCCTTTATCTTTGTTGTTCCCTTGACTACTATCATACCCTAAGCCATGTCTACCAATTTGTTTAGTAGTATGGTGTAGGATGTCATTAAGACTCTTTTTACCAACTAAGAATCTTTGTAAGGATGATCTCAAACTGTCATTATCATGCTTAAGAGAAGCAATAGTAGAAGACAAATTATTGATATTATCTCTAGCATGCAAAAGATCATTTTCTAAGCAAAGAGCTTTAGTTGAATAAGAATCTCTATCAATATGAAGAGCAACAACATCATTCTCTCTATTAGTATAACTAGAACAAGGTTCATTCCCATTGATTTTAGCAAGCAAGGAGGCATTTTCAGATTTAAGCACCACTAATTCTCTTTGATAAGAATAGATTTCTTCTCTCCTAGCATCATCAATAAGCTTGAGTTCTACGTTTTCAGTTTTAAGAGTATCAAGCTCATGCATGAGAGAATCAAAAATTAAAGTATGCTCTTCATTAGAACTAGGCATGAGAGGTTGAGCTTCTAGAAATTTAATCTTATCAAGTAAACTAGCATCTTCAAGTTTAAGAGAGTCTACTTGGCTAAGACAATCATTTTTATCAATAAGCAAGCAAGAATTAGCATATTCAAGATCATATAGTTCTATATGCAAATTATCAACAATTTTAGCAAGCTTTTTCTTTTTCTTTTTAGAAGACTTATAAGAGGCACAAATATCATGAATAATAGCAATTAAAGATTCTTTATCTAAAGAGTCTAGATTTACCTCACTTGAGTCTTCACTTGTTGATGCTATAAGAGCAAAATGGCATTCTCCTTCATCACTTGAGCTTGAGCTTGATCCTTCACTTGAATCTTCATTTGAGCTTGAGTTGGAGGAGCCACTTGAGCTTGATTGCCATTTCTTCTTGTGAGGATGGGTCTTTTTGCCTTGTGGGCAATCTTCCTTGTAGTGACCATTCTTTCCACATGTGAAGCACCGGATGGAGAAGGACTTGCCTTTGTAGAGTCGACCTTTAGAGTACATGGCATCTTCTTTAGCTTGAGAGGATGGAGAGACTTGTTCCATGATAGCTTCAATTTGAGCCTTCATTTCAGCCTTCTTCATTCTCTTTAGCTCTTTCTTCTCTTGTCTTTCTACTTCCTCCCTCTTGTCAAGTGTAGCTTCATGTGCTTGTAGATTTCCAATGAGCTCTTCAATAGGAATATCCCTAAGAGACCTTGCTTCTTCAATAGAAGTCACCTTGGATTCCCACCTCTTGGGGAGAGTTCTAAGGATCTTTGAGTTGATCTCTCCACTAGACATAGGATGTCCTAGAACAGCAAGACCATTCAAGATGGTGTTGAGCCTTGAGTACATGTTGGCTATGCTCTCCTCCTTTCCCATCTTGAAGTTCTCAAGCAACCCTTTGAGCATGTAGACTTTGCTTTCCTTCACTTGATCTGTCCCTTCATAAGTGATGCAAAGCTTTCTCCATACCTCATAGGCCGTATCACAAGAGGAAATCCGGTTGAACTCGGTGGGGGTCATGGAGGCATATAAGATGTGCATGGCTCTAGCATTCAACGTTGTTTTCATCAAGGTGGCTTCATCCCATTCTTCAATATTTGTCTTTGGTAGAATGTATGGGCTGTTCACCATTTGCCACATCTCGAGACTTGATCCTTGGATGTAGAATTGAAGCCTTCTTCTCCAATAGAGGAAATTGCTCCCATCAAAGATTGGAAGGCTGGTCGAGAGTCTCCCTCCTAGGTAGTCACCCATCTTCTCCTACTTGTTGAAGTATGCTTGGAGAAGACCCGCTCTGATACCACTTGTTGGATCCTAGATGGGTGATTAGATGCTCTAGAGGGGGGGTGAATAGAGCTGAAAGCACTTAAACAAAACTCATTAAACCTTCAAAATATATGACAAGATAAGGTTGCTAAATAGGAAATTTGAGTGCAACTAAATCATACATAGCAAGGATGAGAGAGATTGAATGCACCAATAGACAAGCTATTTAGAGTGGTTCCACACTTCAAACTCGAAGTGTGTCAGTCCACTTGCCTAGAGAGGTCAACCTCTAGGACTTCCAAACTATTGCACTCTTATATTCATTCATAAGACATACAATGCATGACCAAACAAAAGACTTACCTATCCAAGACAAAGAGTCTTCAACCTTACCAAGGACTTACCCACTTTGCAAGAGTCTTCAGCCTTCTCCAAAGACTTACCCACTCTTGCATAAGTCTTTGGCCTTGCAGGAATTACCCACTCTTCTTGGATCTTCAACTTTTGGCTTCACCTTCACTCGGAGAAGCTTTCACCAAGGTCTTACCCACTTGAGCTTGAGTCTTCTTCCTTCTCCAAGGGCTTACCCACTCTAGCTCCAAGTCTTTAGCCTTGATCTTCACCAAGGGACGCCTTCCCTTGTTCTTCTTCACCTCTCTTGGACAAGAGAGAGAACCTTCATCTTCATGATTGCAAATGAGAGAAGTGGAGGTGGTGGAAGTGAGAGCCTCACAAGATATACATGTAGGACTAGCTCTCTTACATATTTCCTACTCACTCTAATGGATGTAGCAAGTGATTAAGCTTAGAGAGAGAGAGGAGGCTGTAGGAAGCACTCAACTATAGAATAGGAACCTCATAAAGAGTTTGCAATGAATGCTCAACCTTGGAATGAAGCCCAAGGGGTCCTATTTATAGCTGGGGATGCCTCTTAACCTTTGGGAACACTTATGAACAAAAACTAGCCATTTTGTGTCTTGCAACAGATCTATTTTCACTTGTTGCAACTCCACAACGGCTAGAAACACTTTTCTGCACTTTTCCGTACAGTGCAATCGGTCGAGTTTTAATGGGGGTAACTGGACCGATCAAGTAAGAGGCAAACCGATATTCAACTGATCGGTCGAGTTTGTCCTGACAAAATCGACCGACCATTTCAACTGGAAATGGCCTGCTACCTGATCAGTCGAGTTCTGTGGGTGCACAACTCGACCGATGCAATCTTCAGAAAATCAACCAAGGTTGATCGGTCGAGTTTCATGGTGGGAAACTGGACCGATCAAGTGCCTGTAATTGATTTTCTAAGTTGCATCTAAAGTGCTCTAATATTCGATCTAAGTGTTCCTGATATTTTTCTAAGCTTAATTACAAGTCATACAATCATTACAAGTGATTTACAACATGATTCTAATGGATATACATCATATTACAAAAATGTGCACTTGTATGACTTTGAATTGTCTTTTTCTCCAATTTGATATGCACAAGTTAGGGCAATTGGAGTGTGCCTATACCTAATCTGAAATTACTCAAGTAGAGACATTAGACACCAATATGTGGAATGGTTAGTCATCATCAAAACATGGGTTTAGTCAATTTAGACGTGAGTCAACTTTGACCTAATTGACCTTGAGTCAACACTTATATTATCATTTTGGCCACTTTGGTATTAATTTCTCGTTAATTGTACCTTACTTCATGATGAATTTTTATAAAGCCCATTTATAGAAGTCTAACTTTATTTATAGAAAAATAGAAAAGGGAGATGGAATGAGGGATATAGAAGGGAGAGAAAAGTTTACATGGGTTACTGAATCTTCCCAACAAATTAAATTATCCCATTTCACCTTCGTCTTCTTATCACATTCCACTAATGTTAAAAGACAAAGTTAATAAATATTGGAGCACATCATACCATATAGGCAATGGGAAAACTAAGGTTACATGTTATACTAATAAATTTGGGACCATTTGTCAAACTAATTGTCTCATCATTCAAGTTATCACTTTTATCATCACTATGGGTCACATCTATCAACACATTGATCTTCAAATCTGATTTTGAATATGCATCAAGTATATTTTTCTTAATACTACTGGTTTGTATTATAGATTCAACTTCAAATTAAACACGACTCCAATCACAATGAAAATTTGACCATGTGTCAAACTATCGACAAACTTATTTATAAAAATATGAAATATCCAAATATACTAGCATTTTTCTTCTACAAACTTTGCAAAATCATATATGTAAATACATATATTTTTATTTATTCCAATGCCACATGTCTTAGCTAATCCCACTATAACTGGATGGGTATAATATTTCAAGATTTGTAAGGAAAAAGATAATTATATGAGAATGATGTCAATCAATCATCATCATCATCCAAGCCTCAGTCCCAACTATATTGCGGTCGGCTACATGGATCCTTTGTTTCCATTCAACTCTATCATGGGCCATATTCTGGTTGAGATGTAGAGATTCAAAATCTCTCTTTATAAGCTCATCCCATGTTAATTTAGGTCTTCCTCTTTTTCTATTTATTGTGCTTGACTCAATAGCATTGCTTCATATACACACATTTGTTTATCTCTGTTGCACATATTTGTACCATTTGAGTCAGTCCTCGCGCAACTTGTCCTCAATACTCATCACCCCCACTTTATTCCTATTATAGTCATTTATCAAGCGATCTTTTCTTGTCTTGCCACATATCCATCTTAGCATACACATTTCAGTCACGTTCAACTTGTTAAGAGCTTGTTTCTTCACTGCCCCACATTCACTCCCATAGAGCATGGCTAGTCGTATAGCTGTTCTATAAAACTTACTTTTTAACTAGAGAGGGATCTTTTGATCACATAAAACTCTAGTTGCATTCCTCCATTTCAACCATCCTACAGTGATCCTATGACAAACATCCAACTTGGCTCCATCATTCACACTACAAGATTGGCTGAAATTGCAATGTGTATACTCAATTTTGCTCCTACTAATCATCAATCTATCTGATTCCAATTCCTTTCTCCAACATTCAACTTTATCATTCAATCCATCTTTAGTTTCTTTAATAAAAATAATATCATCAACAAATAACATACACCAAGGAATATCATCCTGAACATTCTTTGTCAACTCATCCATAACAAGAACAAACAAATATGGGTTGAGTATGGAATCTTGGTGTACCCCAGCTATGATAGGAAACGTTGGTGTCCCTCCTCCAGGATTCCTCACACTTGCAACAGAGCTATCATACATGTCTTTGATCAATTCAATGTATTGGATTGGCACAACTTTTTTCTTTAAAACCATCCACAACACTTCTCTGGGTACTCGATCATAAGCATTTTCCAAATCAATGAACACCATATGTAGATCTCTTTCTCTATACTTCTCCATAAGCCTCCTTATCATAAAAATATCATCTGTTGTTGATCTTATAGCCATGAAAGCAAATTGGTTGTTTAATATCTGCGTTATAGATTGATGCAGGGGTTTTGATTCATTTTTATAGACTGGTTTCACATATGTTTTATGTGTATTTTGATCATTTGTGATTAATAATGCATGATTCACTACCTTTAGTCTATAATCTCATTTTGCATCAAATTTACCTTGTTTCCTTTTATTCTATATAAAAGATCATATTTGTTGGAGTTGATTGGTGTTCTTCTTTTCTTTTCAGGCAATTCGGATATCTGCATCCGTCGATACCTCGATACCATCGACCTGGTCACAGTGTATTGTCAGAGAAGAGCAACCAGAAGTGGATACCATCGATGGGACTGTCGATGGTATCGAGAGAGTGTCAGTGAGCCAAATTTCTAGATGTCGATACTATCGACCCAAAGTTGATACTATCGACCTTGCCTTAGCAAAACTTAGTTTCAGCGTCGGATTCCAGAGAAAAGCGATTACTAAGGCGTAGATACCATCGACACACCGTCGATGGTATCGAGGAAACATCAGAGAGAACCCCAAGAATCACGCAAGCTCTGGTGCCTCATGCAGGTCGATACCATCAACCTGTGTCGATGGTATTGACGCCATCAGATCAGGTTTTGCTAAAGATCGTGTCTAATCGTATGGTGGTGATTTTTGGGCAACCTAAAGTGGTGCATATACCTAATTACGGTGGCCCTAAGCAAGGGATCATGTCATTAGCCACCGGAGAAGTCTCAAGAAGGAGAGGAGATAAGAAAGGAGCAGAGAGTGATGCCCCGATCATTCCGAGAGCTGCAGAAGACATTTTCCACCACTGGAAGGTTGTAGAACGTTCACTCCGCACCAAGGAACAGCCAAATCTCCTCCGTTCAAGGGTTTACATCACACTTATTCACGTTTCCCTATTTTTTCCCTTTCTCTCATCATGTTTTTCATTGAGATGAACATGCAGGGCTAATCCTATTTATCTTTAGGACCGGGAGTAGCCCGGGTAATCGTTGTATGATACTTTTTACATAGTTTATCATAATTTGTCTCTTAAATCCATGGCATGATGTCATTTTCTCAACTATATCATTATGATTGATCACCCTAATGATAATCTAATACCTTTAATTACTTTGAAAGAAGAATTAACGGTTGAAAAGAGGTGGATATCACATTAACTAATAAATCCTTTGAACAAGGCGACATATAGTTAATGGTGGAAACCCATAGTGTGATCTTCATGCACCTAATTTAGGGTATAGGTTACTACTACCGTGGAACCGACCTAGATTTAGGTAGTGAATTGTATCGCGACAGTGAACAATTCTGACTACAGGCCACTACCCGAAATAGGAGATGAATTAGGATAATTGTGTAGGAACTAGTACAATGAGAACTTGCGGTGAAACCGCAATCCTAAAGATTCCATCTTTAATTGATTAAACCAACCATTTACTCGATTGTTTTACATTCTTTTATTTTTCTTTTCTTTCTCAATCAAATCTCAAACCATTTTAATCGGTCTAGCTGATCGCGAACAGTTAGTAGCAGTCTACTGAAAATCCATTCTCTGAGTTCGACTCAGGCCTCACAAAGTCCTATATTACTTTGGCGCGTGCACTTGCATTTTACGCACGGTAAATTCGTGTCAAGTTTTTGGCACCGTTGCCGGGGAATGGTGATTTTTGGCACTACGAGGGCTGCAAGCGGCCACTCTAGGCCACATTTTTTTTAAAATTTTTTAATTCAGGAAATTAATCGTCTATCTTTTATAATCTGTAATCGTCTAGCACTGTGCCTAATTAAATTTATTGTTGTGCATGTACTAGTGCATGGTGAGTACACATAGCACAAACTATGCATAATCATCGCTGGAGGTCCCATTTTTGGGATCAGACTACGAGGAGAACAACACCCAAAATCAACTCGAGAACAAGAATTCAGATTCTGAACCTGAAGCAATGGATGAGGAACAACCAATTTGGGAGAAAATCAAGGCGTCGTCCTTTTCTGCATCTAAAGGGCCAATTAAGAAGCAGGCCATCAACATTCCTAATTACAAAATTGACCCAGGCCTAATCAATTTGGTCAAGTCTAATGCATTTCACATGCTCAAAAATGAAGATCTGGTGACCCACATAAGCCAATTCGTGGAGAACTGTGATATGGTCAAGATAGACCAGTTTCCACAAGATATGCTCTACTTGAAGTTATTTCCCATTTCTCTAGCAGGAAATGCTCGGGAATGGCTACATAATCTGGACGACGAGTATGTGGAATCTTGGGACCACATGGTTGAATTTTTCTTTGAGATATTTTTCCCGTCTGAGAAGACAAATGATCTCATAAGAAAAAACCACAATTTCAGTCAGAAAGCTAGTGAAACATATTCTGAGACTTGGGAGAGATTCCAGATAATGCTGAGGAGATGCCCACATCATGGACTGGACAAAGAAAAGTAGGTCAAGATTTTCTATTTTTCTCTTTCTGAGCATGATAGAAGCAATCTAGATTCAACAGGATTGGGGTTCTTCCTGAATAAACTGATAAAAGGTATTGGGAAATTCTGAAAAACATGGCTAAAAAGCAGTCATGGGGTGAGAGAGATGCACCAGAACAAGCCAAAGTTGTAGGGGAATCAAAGGCAATCAAAGAGTTGAAAGACAAAATGGATCTCACAGCCAAGAAACTGGTAGAGAAAGAGGAAGAGTCTGATGAGGAGGCCCAAGTTAAATTCATTCAACAACAGGGTTACAGGAGCAATGATTACTCTTGGAGAAAGGATAGAAAATTCTCATGGAAGGATCCAAACAACTTCCTACAAGACCTAGATGCAAAGCCACAGCCCACTGCGGAGGACAAAAGCACTGAATTGCTCAACCAAGTAGTGAAACAAAATCAAGAGTTGATGAATATGTTCGGTAAGCAGTTACAGTCCCAGGGTGAGATTTTAAATAAATTTGGGCAGACGTTGCAAAGTCATGGAGCACAAATGAGGGCACTGGCGACGACTATGGCTCAAATTTCTAATGAAGTGGCGATCATGAAGCATCAAAATCAACAAGGATCAGATGGTAATGCAGAGACTGCTCAAGTACATTATCAAGTGAAGTACATATCTATGATTGAGGAGACAGAGCCACCAGTGGGGGAGGTCCATGAAAAGGGCAAAATGCATTTTGAAACGGAGGCTAAGCCTAGTGTGCCATAACCCCATAGCTTATATGGACTACCAGGAGGATGCCTCCCGTTCAGCAAATCCCACAAAGAAACCATCACAGCCGTGCCCACACCTAGGCAAGAGGAGCAGGTGAAGGCCATACTTCACAGTGGAGCTACTACCACCGAGAAGGATGAGTAGCCACGAGCCACACCAACCGTGAATGATGTGCCAAAGCCTATTCCAGAGGGTGACATTGAAGCAATCTTAGGGGAGGGGACCCCAAATAGCCCATATGTTCCACCGCACAAGCGCATAAAGAAGCCAAGCATGCCATTCCCAGATAGTCTAAAGCATAGGAAAGAGCAAAGGCACTTCAAGAAATTTATTGAGATCTTCCAGAAGCTTCACATTAACATACCATTGGTGGAGGCTATAGAGAAAATTCCTTCATATGGAAGATTCATGAAAGACATCATCAATAAGAAACGGCAGATCAAAGATACATATGTTGTGTGTGTTGATGAAAAAGTGAGTTCTATAATCCAAGGAAGGCTGCCAAAGAAGAGGAAAGATCCAGGATGTTTCTACATCCCATGTTCCATAGGTGGCCAACATTTTCCACGAGCATAGTGTGACTCAGGGGCAAGCATTAATCTTTTGCCACTTGCCACTTTTCAAAAGTTAGGATTAAAGAAGCCAACACAAACTTCCATGTCAATTGAGTTTCCAGATGGATCCATTGTAAATCCACAAGGTATATGCGAGGATGTGCTAGTCAAGGTCGACAAATTCATCTTCTCTGTTGACTTTGTGGTCATGGACATGAATGATCTGGAAGGAAGTGAGATTCTATTGGGAAGGTCGTTCCAAGCTACGGCTGATGTTATCACTTCCATTGGGTGAGGTTACTTGACACTTGGGATTGGTGACGATAGAGTTGAATTCAAATTGCCAAATGAATCATTAGAGACACCCCTTGACAACCCAGGTTAAAGGTATCCTTATGTCTAGCCTAGGACATTAAACAAGGGCGCTTGTTGGGAGGCAACCCAACCATCGGTAGTTTACATTTTTCTATTTATTTTATTTTCTATCGTTTTTTCAAGTTAGTTTGGTTAATTTCATTTTTAGTGTAAAAATGATACCCTAATGCGTTTGCTCAGTGTGCAGTGCTGATAGAAAGTCGATACCATCGACCACAGTGTCGATGGTAGCGACGTGGGTGTAGGAAAGAGGCTATAGAAAATTTTCTGAGTCGATACCATCGAAGGCCTCATCGATGGTATCGACCTACCATCAACGACATTGAAAAAAAAAGTGCCAGGTCGATAGTATCGACCCCCGAGTCGATACTCGCAAGATCCCTGAAGATTTTTAGATGAATTCATCCGACGAGGCATTCGATGGTATCAACCCGACAGCAGCAATGAAGCGTCGTGGGGGCCTCGTGAAGATAAAGGACACATAAAGTGTCGATACCATTGACACCTTGTCGATGGTATCGACTTGATACGTCACCAATCTACGAGAAGATATCAACGGTGTTCGCCAAATTCAAAAGTCGATCTGTGGGATGGGTACTATCGACCCACATCGATGGTATCGACGAGTCATAGATCCGGGCCACCACATCCAGCCATCGACAACCGTCGATAGCAGTGAATACCCGGATTGTGCTACAAGTGTCGATACCATCGACACCTCATCGATGGTATCGATGGGTCAATAGTGGCGGCGATCTCATCTATAAAAGGAGGGATTGAATTCATTTTCTCTTCGCACCTTCAGACCTTCTCCTTTCCTACTTGTGCTTGAGCACTTGTGAGCAACTGGAAGTCTTCACCGAGCATCTAGCAATCAAGCAATCATCATCGAGCTCTTCATCGACATTGGAGATCATCTTCTCCGATCTACTCCAACCTTCCCCGAGCTCCATTCTTTTATCTCCTTTCTTTTATCACGGTGAGGACAGTAGGAGCTTCTTCCTCACGGGCAGATCCCATGGAGATTGAGACGTTCATTCCAACCCCACCAGGCTCTATTCCTCATCTGAGGATCGTTCACCCTTCGGCGGAAGTGAGGAAGATTTATGAGGAGTTGTTGAAGTGGAAAATCAACCCTACCCGATATGTTAATCGGGCTATGATCCGCGACCTCAGGTTTGAGGCCAACCTTGCTTATGTCCTTCAGGGTCAGGCTAGGCATACCCAAAGGATTCCTTCCCAAGTCTAGTACCACACTGAGGGCCACCCCTTTTCAGCGAATGGCCAACTTATAAGGAGTTGGTGGCGGAATTCATGGCATCTCTTGACATCTACGTCATGCCCAATGACCTCATCGCCACCGATCGGGAGTGGATCAAAGGTGAGTGTCTTTCCGACTCTTCAACAACAACTACACCATTACCCTCGACCAGTTCAATTCTATCTACAACTGGTATCATTATCCTAACCAGCACAGGAGGCCAGACAGTCAGGCAGACTATGACGCTATATTTGCTGATCTGGTGACCACTCCAGTGGGCAAGGCGATGAGCTATCACAATGCGGCCATGGCCGACTTCGATCACCCTTTTGTTCGGGTTCTGCATCGCATGTTATGTGTCACCTTATTTGCTAAAGAGACAGATCTATTTTTCCTCTACAAACTGCTGACTAAAGAGGAACTCAACTGGGGCACTTTTTCTTAACATGTGTGTTGGATGTGCGGAGGAGTACCAGATGGGCCCCTATCCACTTTGGGGGGCTTATCACACCACTAGATCTCTATCTCGGGCTAGATCTATCACAACTCACTCCACTGGTCAACAAAAATAAAGTTGATTTGGAGCACTTACATCACGCCAACCTTATTATCGTCGATGGCGGTGTGGCATATGATCATTGCCACATCGGGAAGGAATATCTGTGAATATCACTCTCAGACCCCATCTTCAACATTCAGGCGGGCCAACACTTTCGGTGGCCCATCATTCCTATTGCCGAGTCTGAGGAAGAGGTTGAAGCTGCAGATAAAGACGATGATGCAGGTGACAACGAGGAGGAAGAAGAGCCTCTCATTCCTCTTCGGTCTTGAGTAGCCCCAAAGAAGCGTCCACACTTCTCTCTGGGAGCTTCATCCTCTTCTCAGCCACCACCACCACAACCCTCTCAAGAAGGAGAGGATGTTTTTTCGATGCAGGGAATGTATACCATGCTACAAGGCATTTAGGAGATGCAGCAACGACATACCGCATCCTTCGTTGATATCTAGGAGACCACAAATCGGTTGTATGTGAATCAACAAGCCATCTTTGAGAATGAACGTCAGCTGTTTGCAAATCAACAGCAGGTCTACGACCAGTTGGAGAGGATCGAGCAGCAGCAATAGCCATTTTATGATCATTACTGGAGTCAAGGTTACTTCAGGGGCTACCAACAGCCACCAGTGATGCCCCCGTATGATCCAAACTTTCAGGGGCAATATCCATCTTGGGATCCCACCGCCCCACAGTACCCACCACCTGAGCAGTAAAATGGTATCACTATTCCACATGCTGAGATTGTTTTTAACTATGAGGCCATAGTCGAATTCAAGATTAGGGGGGAGATGGAACAATTTCTATCTTTTATTTCCTTTTCTTTTATTTTAGCAATTTTCTTAGTATTTAGGATCCACATGCTATCTAGTGTATCCGTGGATGTCTAATGTTAATGTGTCATCTCAATGTTTTTACATGGGAGTTATGGGTGCCATTATCTGAAATTGGAGCATAATTGAAAAATTTTCAAGAATTTGCAAGTTGAAGTTTGAAATTGAGCACTTAACCTATGAAAATAATTGAGTTTGTCAACTTTAAAATATAAGATCATAATCGTACATCCTTATGATTCAAGAAATGTGGATGGACATGGATGTTGAGCCTAAACTGACCAAACGGTAATGGTACTATAATCAAAAGTGAGAGAGAGAAACCCTTTGATTTATTGTTACATAGGTCAGTAAAGAGGGAAATATAATCTATTCCAATGGTTTTGTACATTAGTCTTGTGATCTATCCATTTCATTTCATTCAATATCCACCATAAGAACTGGAAGCACTTGTAGTTTTTCATCTCTTGATTGCATGACATGTAGATAGGATTTCATTGTAGCTAGATTGTGTATCTATGCATTCACACATTCTCTAGTGCATGTCATTATAGTTGCATTTTGCATACTCTAGAGCATATAGGACTTTTTGTGTCTTATTTCTTTTGGAAAATAAGAAAAATAGGAAATTGGTTTATACCTTTGAAAAGTAATTTGTAAGGCATCAATGATGTTATCTAAGTGGAAATAAGCCCAAAAAAATATGGTGAATGTTCTTCTAGTCAATTGAAAAATGAGTGCTTGAAAAAAGAGAGAAGAAATGTAAGAAAAAAAAAGAGAGAGGGAGAAAGGAACTTGTTTCACCTGCGTGTATACATAAAGAAAAGAGGAATAAGCACATAATGTAGTTTTAGTAGTCATTCCATCTTATCTTGAGACAGAATGATAGTGCATGCACCATTCTACCTAAAATTTAGGCATTACGTCATTTTCACATGCACATGCATCATTTAGGCCATTTTGTTGATTTTGCATGATCAAACTATTTAGTGCTTCTCTTTCTTCCACAGCCACCATTTCCTCCACTCGTTGCTCAAAATGGTGGGCCACCCATGATTATCTCCTCATTGCTATATACTAGGAGATCTGCTTCCATTTAAATGGTAGTTAAGATTTGAGCAACGTAGATAGGAGATCACAAGATGCACTAAGTGTGAACCGGAGGAATTCATTATATCAAATGCTTTATTTGGTAGTGTTTGATGATCATGGGGTGGACATTTCTTATGGATGATCATTGTCACCTTTAGGGTAGTTATCGTTCTGTGGTCAGTGACGGTCAGCATGTGTATGATAGGTGGGAGTCATATTGAGCTGTCTTTTATGCTAATATGTTCTTTAGTTGACTCTCGCAATTCTATTCTACAGTTTTGTGCTCGAGGACGAGCAATGTTCAAGCTTAGGGGAGTTTGATGCAGGGGTTTTGAGTCATTTTTATAGACTGGTTTCACATATGTTTTATGTGTATTTTGATCATATTTGTGATTAATATCGCATGATTCACTACCTTTAGTCTATAACCTCATTTTGCATCAAATTTACCTTGTTTCCTTTTATTCTGTATAAAAGATCATATTTGTTGGAGTTGATTGGTGTTCTTCTTTTCTTTTCAGGAAATTCGGATATCTACATCCATCGATACCATCGATGGATGGTCTATACCATCGACTTGGTCACAATGTATTGTCAGAGAAGAGCAACCAAAAGTCGATACCATCGATGGGACTGTCGATGGTATTGAGAGAGTGTCAACGAGCCAGATTTCCAGATGTCAATACTATCGACCCAAAGTCAATACTATCAACCTCGCCTCAGCAAAACTTAGTTTCAACATCATATTCTAGAGAAAAGAGATGCCTAAGGTGTCGATACCATAGACACACCATCGATGGTATCGAGGCAACATCAGAGAGAACCCCAAGAATCGTGGAAGCATCGGTGCCTCATGCAGGTCGATACCATCGACCCGCGTTGATGGAATCGACGCCATCAGATCAGGTTTTGCTAAAGATCGTGTCTAATCATACGGTGGTGATTTTTGGGTGACCTAAAGTGGTGCATATACCTAATTACGGTGGCCATAAACAAGGGTCACGTCATTAGCCACCAGAGAAGTCTCAAGAAGGAGAGGAGAGAAGAACGGAGAAGAGAGCAACACCCCGATAATTCTGAGAGCTACAGAAGACGTTTTCCACCGCCGGAAGGCTGTAGAACGTTCACTCCGTGCCAAGGAACGCCTGGATCTCCTCCGTTCAGGGGTTTACATCACATCTATTCACATTTCCCTATGTTTTCCATTTCTCTCATCATGTTTTTCGTTGAGATGAACATGCGGGGCTAATCCCCTTTATCTTTAGGATCGAGAGTAGCCTGGGTAATCATTGTATGATACTTTGTACATAGTTTATCATAATTTTTCTCTTCAAGCCGAAGCATGATGTCATTTTCTCAAATATATCATTATGATTGATCACCCTAATGATAATCTAATACCTTTAATTACTTTGAAAGAAGAATTAACGGTTGAAAAGAGGCGGATATCACATTAACTAACAAATCCTTTGAACAAGGCATCGTACAGTTAATGGTGGAAACCCAGAGTATGATCTTCATGCACCTAATTTAGGGTATAGGTTACTACTACCGTGGAACCGACCTAGATTTAGGTAGTGAATTGTATCGCGACAATGAAAAATTCTGACTACAGGCCACTACCCAGATTAGGAGACAAATTAGGATAATTGTGTAGGAACTAGTACAATGAGAACATGCAGTGAAACCGCAATCCTAAAGATTCCATCTTTAATTGATTAAACCAATCATTTAATCAATTGTTTTGCATTCTTTTATTTTTCTTTTCTTTCTCAATCAACTCTCAAACCATTTTAATCGGTCTAGCTGATCGCGAATAGTTAGTAGCAGTCTACTGAAAATTCGTTCCCTGAGTTCGACTCGGGCCTCACAAAGGCCTATATTACTTTGGCATGTGCACTTGCATTTTACGCACGGTAAATTCGTGTCATAGATCTTAGTCTTTGTTCAATAATCCTCTCCCAAAGCTTCATTGTGTGACTCATCAACTTGATACCTCTGTAGTTTGTGCATCTCTAAACATCACCTTTGTTCTTGTAGATGGGGGCTATAGTATTATTTCTCCACTCATCCAACATCTTCTTGGTCTTCATGATCTTGTTAAAGAACTTTATTAACCACATAACTCCTTCATTCCCCATACTCTTTCGTATATCAATGGGAATACCGTCTGTTCCGCATGCCTTCCTCATTATCATATTTTTCAAAGCATTCTTGACCTCAAATGGTGAAACTCTTTGTGTGTAAATGATATCTCTTATATTCATGTCATACGAGTCTCTAACTTTATTTGTAGTATCTCCAATGAAAAGCTTATGGAAATCGTTTCTCCATTAGTTCTTTATATCATCCTTCACCAACACTCAACCATCTTCATTTTGATGCATTTTACTTGACTCAAGTCTCTTCTTTTCCTTTCTCTTATACAAACCATTATATATATATATTTTTCCCCTTTTCTAGTGTCCATCTTTTTATAGATATCATCAAAGTATCTAGACCTTACCTCCTGAACAACCTTTTAGCTTCTTTCATCGCTTTCTTGTATCTTTGGAATGTTGCATCATCTTGAGATTTTGAGCAAGCTCCTATAGATCTCCCTTTTCAGTTTAATAGCTTTCTATACTTCATCACCAAGTCTCTTCCTGTGGAGTCCCACAACTATAAGGATCCATGTCATAGAAAGAGTGACAATGTTTTTATGGCTGGCTGTCAACCTACCACCAACCCTCCTCCTTTACCCGGGCTTGGGACCGACTATATTTGCACAAAATGTATGAAAACAAAGGCAGAGTTAATGGTCTCTATTAATAATGTGCATCAATAAAACTTCAATTTTCAAATAGGGCACAAATGTGAACAAGGTAAATAAAGAATATGCAAATAGTTCAAACTCAAGTTTTAAAAGAATACTTAAACTAGATTTTACCTCAAATCGGTCAAAATTGAGTGGACATTAAGAAAGTTCCACTGATGCGGCTCATGTCGTGCACTGTATGGTGCATGTAATGCACGTTAAAGTTGTGATTATTGGAAACTTCTGAGATCATCCACGTTGTGCACTAGAGGGTGCACACTAATGAATGCATATTCATCTCCTTTTATTACATTGCTTAGGTTAATTAACTAGGTTTTTTTTTCATCTCTTTTCCTTCATTTTTAGGAATTAATTGCAATTTTCTTTATTTTTCTTCTTTTATTAGAATTCTCATTATTTTTTGTCTTCTTTTATAGATTTTCATGTGCTTTATCACTCCTTCAACTAAAGTCTAAGATTACTCCATTCCCTTAAGAAACCTGAAGAATAGAAAGGCTGATTTAAGCCCATCAAATGCCCAAGACTTTGAGACCTCCACTCCCAACTATGGTTTCTCAGTCGGTAGGTCATTGCAACAAATGTTGCTTCACAGAACTCTGGTTGATCGACCCACATTTCCTAGTTCATCAAATCATCAATATTAAATAATTAAACTCATATTTGGAAAGCTCATTACTTCAGGTTTAATTATCGATTCAAGGCACACAATTATAGTTGATTGAATCACTTTTCGCAGTCAATTGACCCGCATCCAAGACCTAGTCAAAATCCTGAATCAAGAAAGTCATCATTACAATCAGACTTTGATCAGGGTGACATCAGGCTGAAGCAACACATTGAATCCGATCAACTGAATGGGTTCTCCCAGTCAATCGAGTTGGACCAGGAATTAGGCAGGAATCCACGGTTAACAAAAAAAATTCAAGTTTTTTCCCTCCTCCCCTCTATAAAAAGAGGGGGGACTCCAGAAAAAAAGGATCCACCTTTTCACACTATAGCCTTATTCCACTTTCATTATGTCTTAGTAGTTCTCCTTTTTTCAGGACATGGGGAGTAGCCCCATGATCTCCATATCTTATCTTAGCAAACTATAACCTCCTTTAAGATAATAAAAGATGTTTTTTATCCATTTGACAATATGGAATGTGATCTGATCAGCCGTGCTCCATGAAAATTATGATCCATAACCTTAGATTTGTTGACCAGAACATAGTGCATACCTCATGTGTTCCTTAAAGAGAACAATAGATAGAAATACATCATAGAATTGAACTAGGACCTAAAGAAGACCTACAACCATGGGTATGAGGATAGTTTGATCCATGGGATCTGATCTTAAAGAGGACATATCTCCATTGTCCTAACCTAAATTTTAGAAAAGTGGCTAAGATAATATGGAGGTCGTGGTGGTGAAACTCGGACTTCCAACAATTCCATAAAATCTGAATCAATCTAAATTGGTTGATTCCTTATGTTTTTTTTTCTCTTCAGTCTTAGTTCTTTTGATAAATTAGTTTCAATTCTTGTAATTTAATTTTGTCCCTTTCAATTTTGCATATCAATTAAGCACTTTTTTGATCCAACATTTTTTCTTTCTTTCTATATTACTCCTTCTCCTCATTTTGGTTTAAATATGATTTATTGTATTAGATTCAAATTAACTCTATACACACTATCTCTAGGAATCAATACCTTCTGTACTACATCAATTTATTTTTTTACAAGTGGATTGATTAGCCATCAAATGTTAAACTCCAGAAACAATTTTCTCTGGTGAATTTTGTGTGTCAGCAATAACCCATCAAATATCAGTGTCATTGTCAGAGATGGTAGACGAAGTTTTTTTGAGCCCGATCACTCTGGACAATTTGGACTTTTTCTTTTTCATCCTATCGAGACCTTTTCTAGTAGTGTACTCCTCCTTCTACTTAGTCTCCATTCTAGTAGTACTATTTTTTCTACAATTTTTCACATACTCCTTCTTGATATTCAATCTTATCTACTTGAATTGTCTAGTTTTTTTGTCTCCTCATGGTACATGTGATGCTCCCAAGGCATTAATAATATACCATTTGATCTGGAAATTGACAGAACCTTTCACCATATGAACTATGTTAATCAAATCAGGATGATTGACGAAGTAGATATTTAAAGAAGAATAACAAAGGACGTGTCCACCAAAACAAAGGTCATGGACGTCGCATCAGAAGCCAAGGTCACTTCCCAACAAGAAGCATAGTGGAAGAAACAACTCAAGAATTTCTCATTTCCTCTAACTATCGAGGTATTACATCCCATTGTCCCTCTGGTCACTTGAAAATTATTACTCCCATCTCTTATCAAATTTGGTGACATATTACACAATTTAAAATGTCTCCTAAAGAAACATTGGGAGAATTATGAGAACGATTTAAAGAACTACTCCACCATTTCCCACATCAAAAAATTCCTCCAGTTCAACTAAATGATACATTTTACAAAGGTTTTGATCAAGATACCAAAGTCTTCCTTGACACTTCCTCATGAGGAAATTTCATTTTTGAAATTTTTTGATAGTGCTTGGGAAGTTGTCAAAATAAGCGTCGAGACCCAAACCCAATCTAGAAGAGGGAAAATTGGTGTTCTCAAGGTCACTAAAGATGAAGATAGCTCTAAGATAGAGTCAATTAACGAAATACTAAAGATTCTTTCTGTAAACTAAGACCAATTAGAATCTCCCCTCACCGCCTCAATAGGACGGGGACAACCTCAACAACCTCAATACTTCCCACACTAGGCAAACACTACCAAATTCCTTTTTAGTATTTGTCAAGGTTATGACCAGTCCACTCATTAAAGCCAACTTCTTTACAACACTCCCATACAACCTGGAGATGGATAACAGATGGAGTACCTCAACTCCATTCATAGCAGCCCTAGTCAAGTGTATTACAATCCAAATCAAATTGGAAATCATCCTTGTTTCTAATATGGGAACTGAGGTGGAGCAGAAAATTTGGCCCAACAATTACCTCCTCAAATGAACTATCAAGGTTGTCCACCACCCAATTTCTAGCAAAATTTTCACAACCAAAATTACTATTGGGGAAGTTTTCAAAACCGTTGGCAACAATTTCAAAATCCTAACTAGGCCCCTTAGATGCAGCAGTAGGTGGAACAACCTACACCCACTTCCACTGTAGATGCACAGTTCACAAAATTGAAACAACGAATTCTATCCCAGATGAAATCTCTCAAAGAAACCCACTCCCAGGTTGCACAACTTGTTTCCAACCAATGCCCTCCAGTAGGAGGCTTCATTGGGCAATCTGAGAACAACCCAAAACATCATGAGTAGTTGAAAGTTGTCTCCATATGTTCTAAAAATGTGCATGCTCCTCCTTATTCTTATTCTCATCCTCCTCCTCCAAACCCTCCTACCACTTCTATCAATTTTGACGATGATGATACTATCGTGATCGAAAAAGACCAACTACCCAAAGAAACTACCACTATGTAGTCCCATATAGTTGAAGCTTAACTAGTAGAGGATGTCGAGCCTAATGTGCCAATCTGCGTACCACATACTCCCTATCAAGGATGCCCCAAGCAGATGTGGTTGGACACATGATTCTTGAAATTGAAAGACACCATGAAGAAACTCCATGATGACATTTCCTTTCTAGATACACTTTCAGGACACCCTCATGGTCCAAGTATCTCAAGTATTTATTAACTCGGAAGTACACCACTGAAGAGTATGCTAATGTCAATCTTGCAAGAACAAAATCCAACATCCTCCTTAAAAAATGTCAAAGAAACAAACATACCCCGCCTCCTTCGGGATGAAGGTGTTATTTAGGTGATAATATATCTCAGAAATGGCTTGCTGACCTGGGCACCAACATATCAATTATGTCCTATAGTCTATGTAAGAGATTGGGGTTTGTCGATATGTTGCTCATAATAATGACCATCAAATAGATAGATTCCTCTATGACTAAGCTAATGGGCATCATCAAGGATTAAGGTTGGTAAATAAGCCTATGCTCCTTGAAATTTCATCATCATGGATTTGAGGATGATCTTTATTATCCCCTTATCTTTGGTCGACTATTTCTGGCAGTTGCCCATGCCTTGATAGACTCAAGATAGGCCCATGCCTCGAATTTAAGGTTTTTAAAAGCATGAGAAAACCAAAATTCTAGGAAGAAGTATATCTACTGGACTATGGACAAACTCTCCCATATTAGATAGGAGTGCAAGCTCTCTGAAGACCCCCTACAAATAACTCTTATAAATTTGATTGCATCTGCTTTGACGATGAGTAAGTCTACCAATACTGAGTGCATATTGAAAATTTTGAGGAAGACACCAAAATTGAAGTATAAGACCTTAAAATGGCTCTATCTTAGAATATATAGATGGTCCTCCAAAAGCTCTTGAAATGAAACCCTCCCAGAAGGCCTCACATATGTATTCCTTGATGACAAAGTGACTTGTCCTGTAAGGCCCCTAAACTTGCTTAATGAGTTGAATAAAATTAATTATCATAATTGAATTATTATAACCATAACTTAACCTATTGATATGCTTTTAAATCATAATACAAGCTTAAGTTTCTAATTTGGTCCAATTTGGACATTGTTTGAGCAAGTTATGCAATTTTATGCACATTTTGGACTTCTTTGCAATTTACCCGATTGATAGGTTTTCTTTGCAATGAATCACTTGCATTATGTTCCTTGTATATTCTCTAATCATCCTTGAGCTTTTTGAGCCATGGGGCGCCTATTTAAAACTTGGTTTGAAGGTGTTTTCCTCAAGGGTATTTTAGGGTTTACCCCTTCGTGGATGAGCTACCTTTAGTAGCTATCAACTAACGTGTTGTTTTTTTGCTTGGAAATTAAATAAACGAGGGATAAGAATGTATATATGGATAGTGGGCGATCTTATTGTTTGTGTTCTTGTATATTCATAATTGTTTAAGGCCATGGACACTTGGAAAGATACTAGAACTTCAACTTTTTCTTTTTCATTATCTTAAAGTTTCATATACTTATGCCTAAGCACCAAAATGAGCCATTTTATCTCCACCACTTCCCTACTTATACAAACCTCTTACTCCCTCTGTTTTTTTGCGAATTTTCTATCCAAGGAAGAAGAAAGAGGGGATCTTCTTGGAAAAAGAATCTAGGGTTGCAATTGACTTCCTTTTTGGCTTTAAAAAGCTTCCTTCTAGTGATCTTGACCTAAAAGAGTAAGAATCCCCTTATTTACTACATTTATTTATTTTTTATCCTTCCTCCTAACTTTCTCCAAGTCATAACCTTGCTTTTCCATGGTATAAATTTCTCTAGATCTCTAAAACCCTACCTTTCTTGCTCCTTATGTTTAGGGTTTGCTCATTTGATGAAGAGATGTGCTAGATGGACAAGTTCACATCTTATGATTGGATTTTCTACCCTACCTACTCATGTTTTCTTATGTGTGGGAGTTTATCTTCTCATTAGAGGCAAGTTTTATAACTAGATCCACGTTTATTCCTTACCATAAGCTTGCTAGCTCATGTTCTTGCTTGAAAATGATGATTCATGCACTAAAAAGCTATGCTTGACTTGGATTTCAATTCTTATAATGTTCCCTATTCTGATTTCAGTTCTAGGTGAACCTGTGATCATGTGTATGTTATTCCTAAGGTATAATATGACTTGGATCAGGTTGGTTTGACAACCTATGGTGCTAAGCACCTATCAACCAATGGTCAATTTTAGGGTTTAAAGCCGATTTCTTCTATAAACCCATGACCCGATGATGGTACCATTCCAAAAATCCAATGGTGTTGTCTTCATGATAACTAATGGTCGAGATCAAAGGTGTCATATGATGGTGAAAACCTATTGTCACCCCCTTAGGTCAGGTTTTGGATCAATTAGAAGATTAATGATTAACCATTAAGTACCCTATTGATGTTATCAATCAATGATGACATTAGCTTAATATTTGATGTTGATTAATGAATATAGTGTTGATCTAACAACCTATGGTGATTTAATGGTCACTAATGATGGTGTATCAGGTCTCTAAAAAATATGTTGAGTTAAGCATTGTAGTTGTAGCATCAATTAAGCCTTAGACCAATGGTTTCTTGGGTCACTTGATGCAATGGTCAGACCTATACTGTAATTGATGGTTTTAACATATGAACTTGATCCAACGGTCAAGTTCTAATGTTTATTCCTCCAATAAAGTGGAATGATGGATAATGTAATATGTTGGTACTAATAATGTGATTTAGATGGTTTCCTTTATATGATCAACTTAAGGAGCTTACTTGTTGACAATGGATGGCTTGTTTTAAATGAACAGTCGATTGTGGGTTTTACCCTACTCTCAACAGAACCCTTATGGTTGTTAACCAAAGGATTTCTGGGGTTAAATGGTGACTTTTATAGATAACAACTCAATAACATCATATATTATTCATTCAAGGTGTTTACTTATGTAAAAAACCAATGTTCTTACCTTTTAAACATCCAATGGTTCTAGGTGACATTGTGGTATGGTGATATGGGTTGAAATGATGGAAAAAATGGAGGGTTACCCTTAATAAGGTAGTCTTACCTATTCAATCATATGAATAGAAGGGATGATAACCATATTGTGTTGATATGTAACCCTAATGAGGTATACCTTGTTATACCTAGCTTTAATATAATTAAATGATGGAAATTGGGTATGAATAGTCCTTGAATGACTAATATAATCATGGAGTACTTTGTTAATGTTGTTGAAACCCTAGTATGCTATAACCAGATGGTTACACGTTCATTTATGTGTGGGTTCATACTTGTTAATGGTATGGAATGTGAAGGTTATGTTTCACCTTATGCATCCATGATCCAATGGGGATGCCATGAGTTAGGGTTTGGGTATGAGTGTTGATTAGTAACATTAATATTATTTATCTTGTGAACCTAACTTTAATGCAAATAGATAAAGTTGAGTTTTCATGTTTAACATTCTTATATGATGGAATGATGGTGGAATAACCTCCTTAATATGATCATAACCTTTATATGTTAATTGGTGGTTATCATAGCTACATGGTTGATACTTTCTTATGCTAAACATGTGCATTATGAATATGATGAGGGTTAATCATATATATATTCCTTGCATGTTGATGTAATAAAGGAATGTTCTTAATGTTAATATAACCCTGCTATGATTTTTTATGAATATCTCCTAGCTCATTGATGCAATATTGTGTCGATCTGGTGTATTATATGTAACTGATGTTTTGAGCCTTTTTATAAGGCATGCAAAGATAATAAGGATCTTACAGGGAATAGTATGATGGTCTTAATGACCTTTGGGCATGGTTGAGCCCTAAATGAGGTGTAATCCTCTTGTGTTGTTAAGGGTTAATACCCTATGATTTTGTGAAAAGGATTTTATATCCTTTGATAGTATGATGGTCTTAATGACCTTTGGGCATGGTTGATCCCTAAATGAGGGGTAATCCTCTTGTGTTGATAAGGGTTGATACCTTGTGATATTTTGAAAAGGATTTATATCTTGTGACAATATGATGACTAGTGTAGCCTCATGAATGGTAAGTGAATAGTACCATGTGATGATGAGATGAGAAATTATGTTGCACACGTTTTATATCTTTTAAAGTTGTGATATTTATATGCTTTCTAGAAGTGAATTAGGGTTTGTATGTCCACTTGTTTGATGCAGCCTTAATTTACCCAATTGGCATAACTAATCAACTGAAACTCTAATCATGTAGTGCCCTATTCCATGATCCATCTGAGTGTCAGAACTTGCCAGATGGTTAAATGGGTATTCCTAAGGGAAACTCAGAGCACATACTGATGAGTATGTGGGGTGCTTGTCATCCTAAATTCAAGTGTTTAGGGAGGATGACTGCGGTAATACCTAGCCATTAGTTTGAGAATGGTTGCAGTCATGTCTTGGTGATTATATATGTGATGAGATTGGAGGACAACTGCGGTTGTACCTAAGATGGTAGGGTATGCATACCCACCTCCTTTCACTAGTGTCGTGACCTGTACCAAGGACAGACTAGGTTGTTAATAACTTTACCTTATGTGTCACTGTGGCGGACCCGTACTAACCAGGGGCAGAGAAGATCTTAGGAGTATGGCTCTTCCTAGATCTTATATGGCACTAATTATCACTTAGCAGTGGTTAGTTGGATTTAGAGTGGTATCCTGAAATTCCTTAAGGCATAATAAAAGATGAAAGATAGTCATGTAGCATATCTATTTAGGGTTATACACAATGCTTCATATTGGATGATAACCCTTGTTTGCTTTCTTTTCACTGAGATCATGTTTAGTACAATAATAGATAATAGATATGCTTATGTTGTAGTTATGCTCATGTTGTAAATATGCTTATGTTGTCAAATATACTGACACTGATGGTTAAGATGTTGCTGCTAGCTATGTTTAATATTGCTACCCATGCCTATGTAATTAGAAATGCTTAAACTATTAATCATTCCTATGTAGTTCATTGTGTTATGATGTTAGTTATACTTATGATATATATCTATTCCCTTTATTTGAGATGCCAATATTGATAACCATGTTATGGTACTAGACATATTCATGATGTCAAGGATGCTTATGCTACTAGATTTCTTGTGTTGTTAGCAAGGAATATGATGATAGTCATATTAATGGTAACGATTGTTATTAGATGCAATTTGATGATATTTGAGTAGATATCTATCCAAAGAAATGGATTTACTTGTTATCTATATATGCATTTATGATCATACTTGTTGCTAAGATTAATTGCTTAATCTGTTTAGCATACTTGAACTGTTCAATTTGTTCAATTGATTACTAAATACTCCAACTGCTTAGTTATCTACTGTTTATAATGTTGTAATCAATAAGAATTGTTGGAGGTTATATCTATTTTTGGGACATGGGTCCCACTCTTGTGGTTCGTCACATTTTTTTAAGGTAATCGGAAGTGATGAAAACAAACATGTAGTAGCAAAGAGGAGCTATAGTAATGAATCTTTAAGAAAGTTGATTAGATGTCTAGTGTGTCCTAGAGTCATCCTTGTACTCTCAAGTCCTGGCAGGAAAAGTTTGCATATGGTGTTTCAAACGAATTGAAATTTTGTTAGCGTGTTAATGTTTGTTGTGTGGCATATACAAATATTGTTCTCCTGTGTATATGTGTTATGGCTAAGGTGATAAAACAATTTGTATCAAATTATTGGCATAGTATGGATATAAGAAAGATGTTGGGTTCTTCTACAAATGTTTCTGAACTGGTGTTGATGTTGAAATTAGTTTTAATTTACCCATATTTTGGGTATGTGATTAATTAGTGGCCGATTGTGCTTTATGTTTTTGAGTAATCACGTTTAGTGGAACGGGTTCTCACAAGTTGGTATCAGAGCTTTAGGTTCACTGAGTCTAAAGGGGCACTAGGTCTTAAGACTAGGATGATGTCTAAGTTAGGAATGTGACACAAAAACATGGTGCATACTGCCAAATCTCAGTACTTGGATGCCCTGGCCAGGTATTCAATTATTGAAGAAAAGGTAAGTATGAAACTCTTAGATTGTTATTGTCACACCCCGATCTCACAATTACCATTAATCATGAGATTAGGGCATAACTTGAGGATTTAACGTAAAACAAAGATCACCCTTAACTTTTTCTTTTCTTAATCACTTAGAATTAGCCTAAAGGAAAATCTTACAACTTGGATATCACCAAATTGTATTAACTGCGGAAACAACTTACCATTTACCTTACTATGAAGATAAAATAGAATTTCATGACATATTACATTTTTCATGCAGAATATAAAACACAACAGATAACTTAATACTAATCTACATATTACATTACATTCTCTCTCTACCACATCACATGCCCTAGGATCGAGTAGAAAGGACTAAGAGACCTCTATCTAACTTTGAACTACCTTCTAAGAACTTGGGTGATACAATCCTTCAGCTTCCTCGTGTTGACGCTGACCTGAAAAATGTTTCAGTAGGTTGGTGAGCTACTGGCTCAGTGAATAGAATTTCACCCAACCATCACAAATAACTCATTTTATGTTTATTAATTGGAATAAAATACAAGATAATACTATACTGAGCAGATCTAAACAATATAATTTAAACGACAGGAGATGTCAACATTTCATTAAGATAACAACTGTTGCAAAGCTATAGATATGATTAAATAACTGAGAATACTAAAATTTCATTTAAAGGACAACTGCTGTGAAACTAACTCAAATCTTTCTTAACTCTTTAACTTATAAGAAACTCGGTGGACCTATATGAACATATTTTATCTTATGCCCTGATCATATGTAGTGTACTCTACATATGAAGACGCGTAGCAAACTATGATCCCACCGTACAGGACTTAGCTTAAAACTCGGGAAGATAAGCCTAGAATTAAATCTGGGTCTTCTTGACTCAAACTGTCACGTCTGACTAAGGCAGCTAAATAGCTGGCCTTTAACTAGACCTCTCCTCTAGCCTGAGTACACATGCAGAGGGTTTGAGACACTCTATGGGCCTCATCTTGGTACACTCTATGGGTACCTCTGGGTTACCACCGGGATCTCTGGTTCATGTTGGGTAACCTATCTTCTCTTAGGAGACTTCCTTAATGTCTTTGTCTCCCCGCACGCTCTGTGGGTGCGTTTCGATCCCCATATACTGGTCGTTTCCAGGGTGGATCATTTCCTCCCTACAGTGCAGACATCTGTAGGGAATCTACGGTGTTCAGGGCACCTATGTCTATTATTTTATTATTCTTGGAAAGCTCTTACTATATTGTATCTCTCTATTACTTATTCTTGACTCTGGTATCTCAATGGTACCAAGTCTATTCATCTGAAGCTTATAATAAAACATGTATATCATTCTAAACTTGGCAGAACAATATATTAAAAAACATTGTAATTTACTGAGTAATCCATATACCATGCATGCAGATAGATTGAAATTACTTAAATAAACTAAATTCATATCAACTTGGCTCATATATGTTGGAATTATATAATTGATCATCGTAACAAACTAACAAGAGTTAATTACTCGATATATTAGAAATCATCAGTAGCACTTGTAAATTATCTGTAATTCCTCGAAAATCGAGCACATCAACCCAAATTCTAAGTTATGCATCACATAATTCAATTAAAAGTCAATTACTTGTCATGGAATGAATTATTAATAATAATTGGGAATTTCAAATGATATCTTTGAGGAACATGTCAATTTGTATAAATATTAAATCATTCACCTTATATATAACAAAGAGTGTACTATTAGGTTTTCTTTGAATATTTTTCATGTCATCATCATTTCTTTGAAATCGAGCATCTATCAACTTACTAAAAATGTACAGCCTGGGTTTATACCCAAACTCTGTCGTTATCGGTCATGTGCTACTGAGTTTAACATTTAATCGAGCAATTTAAGTTTCGATCAATCGTGTATTTTCACTAATCCAAATCACACATATCAATTAACTAATTAGCGTCATGCAAACGTTAATAAATAAAATGTGCAAATGAGAAATCGAGCGGCACCGGAACTACCCGACACTTGGGTAAACGCTGACATCTGTGAATGATACCGATTTCAACCAAAATGTCTGAGTATTAGAGTTATACTTGTGTTACAGAGTGAAATTCTACTCACAGTGGTCCAAGATGACTAAATTCAACTGGAAACGCATCCAGAGTCCTATTTTTGGGCATCAACATGTTGTCTTCAACCTTGGTTCAGCATGGGTCAGACCTGCTGCAAACAAACGGCTCACACACACGCACATGTAGAGAGGAACCTTGGCTGGGTGTTGCTCGTGGGCCAGTTGGCTACGGATTCGAGATCTGGACCCTTGGCCGAGCTTATTGGCGGCGTTTCGTGGTGATTTGCTGCACCCTAGAAGCCCTTGGATGATGCTTCATGCAGCAGCTGCTACTGCTTGGCTGCAGCTACAGGGGGTGTCGTCCTAGGGAACGATTGGGGTGAAGAAGGTGAAGGAAAGGTGGATGTGATGCCTGCTGGCTCGAGGGTGCTGCAGAGCCACCCCTCTCTCTCTGTTAGTTGCTGGTTATGCCGCTGCAGCTACAACTGCTGCTTTTGGCCACCAGCGTTGCTGCTAGGTTGGCGGTCCAAGCAGGTCGGGTGTTGCTGCTAGGGCGAGGTAGAGGAAGAAGAAGGGTGGAAGAAGAAGGGGAAGCGACGCCCTGCTGCTCAGAGCTGAGGAGCTTGAAGAAATCACCCAAATCGCCCCTTTGTTGTGGCCGATCCGGCTACTACTTGTGTTTCTTAGATGGTGCTTAGAACCATTTGGGTGAAAGAGATAAGGGAAAGGAGAAAAGGGTTATTATAAATGGGTATATTGCATATTTGGACCAAGAAAATTAAAAATGCCATATCTTTTGCCTCGGAGGTCCGATTTGAATGATTCCTTTTGCAAAATTTCAAGCACGAAATCCACTAAAATTGCAAGGCAAGAAAACATACTAACTAGATTGTCTCATCTAGTCAAAACACTAATCACATCTTGAGCACTTACTTAACTTAATCAACATGATGATGCACTAATCGTTGTGCTTACTGGTTAATCATGGAGTGGGTCATAACAGTTATCTTTCTGATTACTCTGATCAAGTATTCATTTTGAGACAATCTAAAGAGCATAACAAATAAGAAAACACGGTATGAGTATCTCAATCCTACCTTAAGGAAGATGAGAATTGCATCATTATCTATCAAAACTTGAATGTTTGGTAAATATAAGAGAATGATAAAACACCATGAAATCTAAATCTGAATAAAAATAAGGAATAGAGGAGTTCTTAAAGATGTGATTCAAGAAAATAATAAAGTAAAAGGCAGATAATCTATGCTTATAAAGTGATTCAAGGTATGAAATCCACATAAGATGGAGAGAACTCCAATGATAAGTATAAGATGAGAAGATAAATGAGAACAATGACATAGGAATAAGGTGGAACCTGAGTTAATCTCAGACCAACCTATGTGTGTAAGAAAGTGTTAATGTAAAATTAGAATGGTATGTGAAAGAAATTAAGGGAGATGATCCATGTTTAATGAAGATAATGTGGAATATGATGATTTACCTACTAATAAGTGGTTAAAAAATATAATACAATAAGAGAACATACCCAGGTGTGATAAATAGTCATCAAGGAAGGAGTAATGAGATATGTTAATCATTATGATTCCTATGCTAATGGAAAGGAACCCAAAATGAAAAGGGTAAAATAATGCATAAGAAGTTGTAACTTGCATAATGAAAATAGAATTGGTTACATTTTTGCTAGTGACCCTTGAACAATGTTGCTATGATGTAGGAAGCGTGTTTTCCTTTGTATATTTCCTTTCCAAGCCACAAATTTCAAGTGGATCATTGCCACTTGGTATGTGTGGATTCATTTTAAACATGAGGGTGGATAGCTTATTATAGCATAAGGTTGTTTAGACTATGGTTCCAAGATAATAAAGTTTGTGATGATTTTGCTTTTGAGCCTTCTAATTATTAGGAAGACTCCTCTTATATGTCTTGGTATTTGTTATGTTGGTAAAAGTGGATGAGATAATGATGTGAGTTCCTTATAGCACATTAGGTAGATACCAAGGTAATGAATCCTAGTATCCAAGATATATCAACAGTATGAGAAATATGTAAGGTTGGAGATGTATATTAAATAAACATATCAAGTATTCCTCCCCCTTAAAGAGAGGGAGAGAGAGTTGATGATGATCCTATCAATGTTGTTTGGAAGGAAAAACAAAAGTTATTCTATAATGTTGTGTATGGTTCAGTGATAGCTGGGCAAGACCACTATCAAGGATAGATGGTTGTTGGTTAATAGATATGTGATATTGTGTTCCTTTAAGATAAACATATGATCAAATATCAATGCATAAGAATTATATTGGATGACATAATTCACATTACCATGATGAGTTTAGAATTATGTCCTTTATACTAACCAATGTACAAATAGAATTTATGAATAGGAGGAACAGAGTGTTCCAGTCATGGCATACAAGTTATATCAAGCTTTGAATGACTATGTCAAAGTATTTCAAATATGGTTTAAAATATGATCAAATTTCTTCAAAAACCTTAGGGTTGCTGAAGCAGCAATAGCTATGAGACAAGTTGAACAAGAGTGAGATGGGGCTGATTAAATTTCTTTATGGGATCTTGATATGTCTTCTAAGTAGGTTGTGTAAATCCTAGTAAGGTGAAGATAGTGTTGTTGTTTCACCCCTAATAAGGTTGACTAGGAATGATGTTTCCTAGTATGGAATGACAGGTGCTAGCGTCAACATTACTTTTAATGTTGAAAAAGAACTGACAAGAGTTCTAGTGTTAGTGTATCTAGAAAAAAAGGATGGATACATCACATTTTTTTATGCTTCAAGTAATGGTATGGGACACATGCCATGATTGGTAAAAAGTTAGCAAGTATGACTTTTGAGTAATGTGGTGATATAATAGATATAATTTTTGGATGATAACTAGAATTTAAAGTTGAACATTACTACTAGAGTTGTACAGATGACACAACAAGTTTCTATGTTCCATATTTGCAAATATATTCATATGTGGGGGGTTTTTGTGCTGAACCAAGATGAGATATGTATGAATGATGTGACATCACCATCATATGCAAGTAACCATGTGAAGGTAATAGGATGAGGTGCAAAGGAAGTACCCATCTTTGTTTACTATCATAATTGAATTCTTATAACCCTAATATAACCTTGTGATATGCTTTCAAATCATAAGACAAGCATAAGTTTCAAATTTGGTCTAATTTGGACATTGTTTGAGCAAGTTATGCAATTTTATCCACATTTTGGACTTCTCTGCAATTTACCCAATCAAGGGGTTTTCTTTACAATTTATCACTTTCATTATGTTCCTTGGATATTGTTTCATCATCCTTGAGATTTTTTATCCATGGGGAACCTCTTTAAACCTTGTTTTGAAGGTGTTTTACTCAAGGGTATTTTAGGGTTTACCCCTTCATGGATGAGCTACCTTTAGTAGTTATCAACTAATGAGTTATTTTTTTTTCTTCAAAATTAAAGAAACAAGGGATAATCATGTCTATATGGATTTTGGGGGATCTTCTTGTGTGTGTGCCTGTATATTCTTAATGGTTTAAGGCCATGGACACTTGGAAAGATACTAGAACTTCAACTTTTTCTTTTTCTTTATCTTAAAATTTCATATACTTATCCCTAAGCACCAAAACGAGACATTTGCTCTCCACATTTTCCCCCTTCTACAAACCTCGTCCTCCCTCTATGCTTCTGTGAATTTCCTATCCAAGGAAGAAGAAAGAGGGGATCTTCTTGGAAAAAGAATCTAGGTTTGTAATTGACTTCCTTTTTGGGTTTAAAAAGCTTCCTTGTAGTGATCTTGACCTAAAAGAGTAAGACTCCCCAAATTTCCTCCATTTATTTTTTTTATCCTTCCTCCTACCTTTTACTAGGTCTTAAACTTTTTGTACCATGGTAGAAATTTCTCTAAAGCTCTAAAACCCTACCTTTCTTGCTCCTTATGCTTAGGGTTTGCTCATTTGATGAAGAGAGTGCTAGATGGACGAGTTCATAGCTTATGATTGGATTTTCTACCCTACCTTCTCATGTTTTCTTATGTGTGGGAGTTTATCTTCTCATTATAGGCAAGTTTTATAACTTGATCCACGTTTATTGCTTACAATAAGCTTGCTAGCTCATGTTCTTGCTTGAAAATGATGATTCATGCACTAAAAAGCTATGCTTGATTTGGATTTTGATTTTTATAATGTTCCATGTTCAGATTTCAGTTCTAGATGTGTGTATGTTATTCCTAAGGTATAATATGACTTGGATCAGGTTGGTTTGACAACCTATGGTGCTAAGCACCTATCAACCAATGGTCAATTTTAGGGTTTAAAGCTGATTTCTTCTATAAACCCATGACCCGATGATGGTACTATTGCAACAACCCTATGGTGTTGTCTTCATGATAATTGATGTTCAAGATCAAAGGTTTCATATGATGATGACAACCTATCATCACCCCCTTAGGTCAGGTTTTGGATCAATTATAAGATTAATGATCAACCATTAAGTACCCTACAGATGTTATCAATCAATGATGACATTAGCTTAATATTTGATGCTGATTAATGAATATAGTGTTGATTTAACAACCTATGGTGATTTAATTGTCACTAATGATGGTGGATCATGTCTCTACAACCTATGTTGAGTTAAGCATTGTAGTGTAGCATCAATTAAGCCTTAGACCAATGGTTTCTTGGGTCACTTCATGCAATGGTCGGCCCTATACTGTAATTGATGGTTTTAACATATGATCTTGACCCAATGGTCAAGATCTAATGTTTATTCCTCCAATAAAGTGTAATGATGTACAATTTAATATTTTGGTCCTAATAATGTGATTTAGATGGTTTCCTTTATATGATCAACTTAAGGAGCTTACTTGTTGACAATGGATGGCTTGTTTTAAATGAAAGTCGATTGTGGGATTTACCCTACTCTCAACAGAACCCTTATTGTTGTTAACAAAAGAATGTCTAGCATTAAATGATGAATTTTATAGATAACAACTCAATAACATAATATATGATTCATTCAAGATGTTTATGTATGTAAACAACCAATGGTCTTACCTTTTAAACATCCAATGGTTCTGGGTGACATTGTGGTATGGTGATATGGGTTGAATGATGATAGAACAAATGGAGGGTTACCCTTAATAAGGTAGTCTTACCTATTCACTCATATGAATAGAAGGGATGATAACCATATTGTGTTGATATATAACCCTAATGAGTTATAGCTTGTTATACTTAGCTTTAATATAATTAAATTATGGTAATTGGGTATGAATAGTCCTTGAATGACTAATACAATCATGGAGTACTCTGTTACTATTGTTGAAACACTAGTATGATATAACCCAATAGTTACACCTTCATTTATGTGTGGGTTAATACTTGTGAATGGTATTGAATGTTATGGTGATGCTTCACCTTATGCACCCATGATCCAATGGGGATGCCATGAGTTAGGGTTTAGGTATGAGTGTTGATTAGTAATATTAATATAATTTATCTTGTGAACCTAACTCTAATGCAAATAGATAAATATGAGTATTCATGTTTAACATTCTTATATGATGGAATGATGGTGGAATAACATCCTTAATATGATCATAACCTTGATATGTTAATTGGTGGTTGTCATAGCCACATGGTTGATACTTTATTATGCTAAACATGTGCATTATGAATATGATGAGGGTTAATCATATCTAGATTCCTGGCATGTTGATGTAATAAAGGAATGTTCTTAATGGTAATATAACCCTGCTATGATTATTTATGAATATCTCCTAGCTCATTGATGCAATATTGTGTTGATCTGGTGTATTATATGTAAGTGATGTTGTTGAGCCTTGTTATAAGGCATGCAAAGACAATGATGATATTGTAGGGAATAGTATGATGGTCTTAATGACCTTTGGGCATGGTTGAGCCCTAAATGAGGTGTAATCCTCTTGTGTTGATAAGGGTTGATACCCTATGATATTGTGAAAAGGATTTTATATCTTGTGATAGTATGATGGTCTTAATGACCTTTGGGCATGGTTGAGCCCTGAATGAGGTGTAATCCTCGTGTTGATAAGGGTTGACACCTTGTGATATTGTAAAAAGAATTTATATCTTGTGATAGTATGATGACTAGTCTAGCCTCATGAATGGTAAGTGAATAGTACCACATGATGATGAGATGAGAAATTATGTTGCACACGTTTTATATCTTTTGAAGTGTGATATTTATATGCTTGCTAGAAGTAAATTAGGGTTTGTATGTCCACTTGTTTGATGCAGCCTTAATTCACCCAGTTGGCATGACTAATCAAATGAAACTCTAATCATGTAATGCCCTGTGCCATAGATCCATCTAAGTGTCAGAACTTGCCATATGGTGAAACGAGTATTCCTAAGGGAAACTTGAAGCGCATACTGATGAGTATGTGAAGTGCTTGTCATCCTGAATTCAAGTGTTTAGGGAGGATGAATGTGGTCATACCTAGCTCTTAGTTTGAGAATGGTTGCGGTCGTGTCTTGGTGATTATATATGTGACTAGATTGGAGGACAACTGCGGTTGTACCTCAGATGGTAGGGTATGTGTACTCACCTCCTTTTACTAATATCGTGACTTGTACTAAGGACGGACTAGGTTGTTAGCAGCTTGACCTTATGTGTCACCGTGGCGGACCCGTACTGACAGGGGGCATAGAAGATCTTAGTAGTCTAGCTCTTCTAAGATCTTGTATGGCACTGATTTTGACTTAGCAGTGGTCAGTTGGATTTAGAGTGGCATCCTCAAATTCCTCAGGGCATAATAAAAGATGTAAGACAACCGTGTAGCATATCTATTTAGGGTTATACACAACACTTCATATTGGATGATAACCTTTGTTTGATTTATTTTCACTGAGATCATGTATAGTAAAATAAGAGATAATAGATATGCTTATGTTGTAGTTATGCTCATGTTGTAAACATGCTTATGTTGTCAAATATACTGACATTGATGGTTAAGATGTTGCTGCTAGTTATGTTTAATATTGCTACCCATGCCTATGTAATTAGAAATGCTTAAACTACTAATCATGCCTATGCAGTTCATTATGTTATGATGTTAGTTCTACTTATGATATATATCTCTTCCCTTTATTTGAGATGCCAATATTGATAGCCATGTTATGTTACTAGACATATTCATGATGTCATGGATGCTTATGCTACTAGATTTCTTGTGTTGTTAGCAAGGAATATGATGATAGTCAGATTAATGATAATGATTGTTATTAGATGCAATTTGATGATATTTGGGTAGATATCTATCCAAATAAATGGATTTACTTGTTTTTTATATATGCATTGATGATCATACTTGTTGCTAAGATTTATTTCTTAATCTGTTTAGCATACTTGAACTGTTCAATCAGTTCAATTGATTATTAAGTACTCCAATTGCTTAGTTATCTACTATTTATAATGTTGTAATCAATAAGCATTGTTGGAGGTTATATCTCTTACTGGGAAATGGTTCTCACTCTTATGGTTTGCCACATTTTTTTAGGTAGTCAGAAGTGACAAAAACAAACATGTGGCATCAAAGAGGAGCTATAGTAATGAAACTTTATAAGAAAGTTGATCGGATGTCTAGTGTGTCCTAGATTCATCCATGTACTCTCAGGTCATGGAAGGAAAAGTTTGTATATGGTATTTCAAACGAATCGAAATTTTGTTAGCATGTTAATGCTTGTTGTGTGGCATATACAAGTATTGTTCTCCTATGTATATATGTTGTGGCTAAGGTGATAAAACAATTTGTATCAAATTCTTGGCATAGTATGGATATAAGAAATATATTGGGCTCTTATGCAAATGTTTCTGAGCTGGTGTTGACATTGAAATTAGTTTTAATTCACCCATATTTTTGGGTATGTGATTAATTAGTGATCGATTGTGCTTTATGTTTTGAGTAATCGCGTTTAGTGGAATGGGTTCTCACAAGTTGGTATCAGAGCTTTAGGTTCAGTGGGTCTACAGGGACACTAGGTCTTAAGACTAGGATGATGTCTAAATTAGGAATGTGATACAAAAACATGGTGCATACTGCCTAATCTCAGTACTTGGATGCTCTGGCCAGGTATTGAATTATTGAAGAAAAGGTAAGTATGGAACTCTTACATTGTTATGGAACTCTTAGATTGTTATCTTTCTAATTACTCTGATCAAGTAGTCATTTTGAGACAATCTAAAGAGCAAAACGAATAAGAAATCATGGTGTGAATATTTCAATCCTACCTTAAAGAAGATGAGAATTGCATCATTATCTATCAAAACTTGAATGTTTGGTAACTATAAGAGAAAGATACAACACCATGAAATCTAAATCTGAATATGAATAACGAAAAGAGGAGTTCTTAAAGATGTGATTCAAGAAGATAATAAAGTAAAATATAGATAAGTCTATGTTTATAAAGTGATTCAAGGTATGAAATCCACATAAGATGGAGAGAACTCCAATGATAAGTATAAGATGAGAAGATAAATGAGAACAATGAAAAAGGAATAAGGTGGAACCTGAGTTAATCTCAGACCAACATGTGTGTGTAAGAAAGTGTTAATGTAAAATAAGAATGACATATGAAATAAATTAAGTGAGATGATCCATGTTTAATGAAAATAATGTGGAATATGGTGATTTACCTGTTGATAAGTGGTTAAAAAATATAATAAAAAAAGAGAACATACCCAGGTGTGATAAATATTCATCAAGGAATGAGTAATGAGATATGTTAATCATGATGATTCCTATGCTAATGGCAAGGAACCCAAAATGAAAAGGGTAAAATAATACATTAGAAGTTGTAACTTTCATAATGAAAACAGAATTGGTTACCTTTTTTCTAGTAACCCTTGAACAATTTTGCTATGATGTGGGAAGTGTGTTTCCCTTTGTGTCTTTCCTTTCCAAGACACAACTTTCGAGTGGATCATTTCCACTTGGTATGTGTGGATTCATTGGAAACATGAGGGTGTATAGCTTATTATAGCATAAGGTTGTTTAGACTATGGTTCCAAGATCATAAAGTTTGTGATGATTTTGCTTTTGAGCCTTCCAATAATTAGGAAGACTCCTCTTATATGTCTTGATATTTTTTATGTTGGTAAAAGTGGATGATATAATGATGTGAGTTCTTTATAGCACATGAGGTGGATACCAAGGTAGTGAATCCTAGTATCCAAGATGTATCAACAGTATGAGAAATATGTGAGGTTGGAGATGTTCATTAAATGAACATATAAAGTATTCCTCCCCCTTAAAGAGAGGGCGAGAGAGTTGATGATGATCCTATCAATGTTGTTTGGAAGGAAAAACAAAAGTGATTCTATAATGTTGTGTATGGTTAAGTGATAGTTGGGCAAGACCACTATCAAGGATAGATGGTTGTTGGCTAATTAATAGATATGTGATATTGTGTTCCTTTAATATAAACCTATGATCAAATATCAATACATAAGAATTAGATTGGATGACATAATTCACATGACCATGATGAGTTTAGAGTTATGTCCTTTATACTAACCAATGTACAAATTGAATTTATGAATAGGAGGAACAGAGTGTTCCAATCATGTCATACAATTTATATCAAGCTTTGAATGATGATATGTCAAAGTATTTCAAATATGGTTAAAAATATGATCAATATTTCTTCAAAAACCTTAGGGTTGCCAAAGAAGTAATAGCTATGAGACAAGTTGAACAAGAGTGAGATGGGGTTGATTAAATTTCTTTATGGGATCATGATATGTCTTCTAAGTAGGTTTTGTAAATCCTAGTAAGGTGAAGATAGTGTTGTTGTTTTACCCCTAACAAGGTTGACTAGGAATGATGTTTCCTTGTATGGAATGATAGGTGCCATCATCAACATTACTTTTGATGCTGAAAAAGAACTGACAAGAGTTCTAGTGTCAGTGTATCTAGAAAAAAAAAGGATGGATACATCGCCTTTTTTATGCTTCAAGGAATGGTATGGGACACAAGCCATGATTGGTAAAAATCTAGAAAGTATGAATGTTGAGTAATGTGTTGATATATTAGATATAATGTTTGGATGATAACTAGAATTTAAAGTTGAACATTACTACTAGAGTTGTACAGATGACACAACAAGTTTATATGTACCATATTTGCAAATGTCTTCTTATGTGGGGGGGTTTTGTTCTGAACCAAGATGAGATATGTATGAATGATGTGACATCACCATCATATGAAATTAACCATGTGAAGGTAATAGGATGAGGTGCAAAGGAAGTACCCATCTTTGTTTACCTTGGATTTTAGGGGTGAAATCCCTGTTAGGGGTTTATAGTTGTAAGGCCCCTAAACTTGCTTAATGAGTTGAATAAGATAAATTATCATAATTTAATTCTTATAAACCTAATATAGCCTTGTGATATGCTTTCAAATCATAATACAAGCTTAAGTTTCAAATTTGGTCCAATTTGGACATTGTTTGAATAAGTTATGCAATTTTATGCACATTTTAGACTTTTCTACAATTTACCCAATTGAGAGGTTTTCTTCACAATTTATCACTTGCATTATGTTCCTTGGATATTATTTCATCATCCTTGAGATTTTTGAGCCATGGGGCGCCTATTGAAACCTTGGTTTGAATGTGTTTTCCTCAAGGGTATTTTAGGGTTTACCCCTTCATGAATGAGCTACCTTTAGTAGCTATCAACTAATGTGTTATTTGTTTTGCTTCAAAATTAAAGAAACGAGGGATAAGAATGTATATATGGATTTTGGGGGATCTTTTTGTGTGTGTTCTTGTATATTATTAATGGTTTAAGGCCATGGACAATTGGAAAGATACTAGAACTTCAACTTTTTGTTTTTCTTTATCTTAAAGTTTCGTATACTTATCCCTAAGCACCAAAATGAGCCATTTTCTCTCCACCACTTCTCCCCTTCTACAAACCTTATCCTCCCTTTTTTTTTCTACGAATTTCCTGTCCAAGGAAGAAGAAAGACGGGATATTCTTGGAAAAAGAATTTACGGTTGCAATAGACTTCCTTTTTGGGTTTAAAAAGCTTCCTTCTAGTGATCTTGACCTAAAAGAGTAAGAATCCCCTTCTTTCCTCCATTTATTTATTTTTTATACTTCCTCCCACCTTTCTCCAGGTCGGAACCTTCTTTTTCCATGGTAGAAATTTCTCTAAAGCTCTAAAAACCTACCTTTCTTGCTCTTTATGCTTAGGGTTTGCTCATTTGATGAAGAGAGGTGCTAGATGGATGAGTTCACAGCTTATGATTAGATTTTCTACCCTACCTGCTCGTGTTTTCTTATGCGTGGGAGTTTATATTCTCAGTAGAGGCAAGTTTTATAACTTTCTCCACATTTATTGCTTACCATAAGCTTGCTAGCTCATGTTCCCGCTTGAAAATGATGATTCATGCACTAAAAAGCTATGCTTGACTTGGATTTCGATTTTTATAATGTTCCCTGTTCTAATTTCAGTTCTAGGTGAACCTGTGATCATGTGTATGTTATTCCTAAGGTATAATATGAATTTGATCAGGTTGTTTTGACAACCTATGGTGCTAAGCACCTATCAACCAATGGTCAATTTTAGGGTTTAAAGCTGATTTCTTCTATAAACCCATGACCCGATGATGGTACTATTGCAACAACCCTATGGTGTTGTCTTCATGATAACTGATGGTCAAGATCAAAGGTTTCAGATGATGGTGACAACCTATGGTCACCCCATTAGGTCAGGTTTTGTATTAATTAGAAGATTAATGATCAACCATTAAGTACCCTACTGTTGTTATCAATCAATGATGACATTAGCTTAATATTTGATGCTGATTAATGAATATAGTGTTGATTTAACAACCTATGGTGATTTAATGGTAACTAATGATGGTGTATCAGGTCTCTACAACCTATGTTGAGTTAAGCATTGTAATTTTAGCATCAATTAAGCTTTAGACCAATGGTTTCTTGGGTTACTTGATGCAATGGCCGGACCTATATTGTAATTGATGGTTTTAACATATGAACTTGACCCAAGGGTCAAGATCTAATGTTTATTCATCCAATAAAGTGGAATGATGTCTAGTGTAATATGTTGGTCCTAATAATGTGATTTAGATGGTTTCCTTTATATGATCAACTTAAGGAGCTTACTTGTTGACAATTGCTGGCTTATTTTAAATGAACAGTTGATTGTGGGTTTTACCCTACTCTCAACAGAACCCTTATTGTTGTTAACTAAAGGGTGTCTAGCGTTAAATGGTGAATTTTATAGATCACAACTCAATAACATCATATATGATTCATTCAAGGTGTTTAGTTATGTAAACAACTGATGGTCTTACCTTTTAAACATCCAATGGTTCTGGGTGAAATTGTGGTATGGTGATATGGGTTGAATGATGATGGAATACATGGAGGGTTACCCTCAATAAGGTAGTCTTACCTATTCACTCATATGAATAGAAGTGATGATAACCATATTGTATTGATATGTAACCCTAATGAGGTATAACTTTTTATACCTAGCTTTAATATAATTAAATGATGGTAATTGGGTGTGAATAGTCCTTGAATGACTAATACAATCATGGAGTACTCTGTTACTATTGTTGAAACCCTAGTATGCTATAAACTGATGGTTAAACCTTCATTTATGTGTGGGATCATACTTTAGAATGGTACGGAATGTGATGGTGATGCTTCACCTTATGCATCCATGATCCAATGGAGATGTCATGAGTTAGGGTTTGGGTATGAGTGCTTATTAGTAACATTAATATAAATTATCTTGTGAACCTAACTATAATGCAAATAGATAAAGATGAGTATTCATGTTTAACATTCTTATATGATGGAATTATGGTGGAATAAACTCCTTAATATGATCATAACCTTAATATGTTAATTGGTGGTTATCATAGCCACATGGTTGATACTTTCTTATGCTAAACATGTGCATTATGAATATGATGAGGGTTAATCATATCTAGATTCCTTGCATGTTGATGTAATAGAGGAATGTTCTTAATGTTAATATAACCCTTCTATGATTGTTTAGGAATATCTCCTAGCTCATTGATGCAATATTGTGTTGATCAGGTGCATTATATGTAAGTGATGTTGTTGTGCCTTGTTATAAGGCATGCAAAGATAATGATGATCTTGCAGGGAATAGTATGATGGTCTTAATGACCTTTGGGCATGGTTGAGCCCTAAATGAGGTGTAATCCTCTTGTGTTGATAAGGGTTGATACCCTATGATATTGTAAAAAGGATTTTATATCATGTGATAGTATGATGGTCATAATGACCTTTGGACATGGTTGATCCCTGAATGAGGTATAATACTCTTGTGTTGATAAGGGTTGATACCCTGTGATATTACAAAAAGGATTTATATCTTGTGATAGTATGATGACCAGTGCAGCCTCATTAATGGTAAGTGAATAGTACCATGTGATGATGAGATGAGAAATTATGTTGCACACATTTTATATCTTTTGAAGTTGTGATATTTATATGCTTGCTAGAAGTGAATTAGGGTTTGTATGTCCACTTGTTTGATGCAACCTTAATTCACCCAATTGGCATAACTCATCAACTAAAACTCTAATCATGTAGTGCCTTGTGCCATAGATCCATCTAAGTGTCAGAACTTACCAGATGGTGAAATGAGTATTCCTAAGGGAAACTTAGAGCACATACTAATGAGTATGCAGGGTGCTTGTCATCCTGAATTCAAGTGTTTAGGGAGGATGATTGCGGTAATAGCTATCCCTTAGTTTGAGAATGTCTACATTCTTGTCTCGATGATTATATATGTGATGATATTGGAGGACAGTTGCAGTTGTACCTCAGATGGTAGGGTATGCGTACCCACCTACTTTCACTAGTGTAGTGACCTGTACCAAGGACAGACTAGGCTGTTAGTAGCTTGACCTTATGTGTCACTGTAGTGGACCCATACTAACCGGGGGCGGAGAAGATCTTAGGAGTCCGTATCTTCCTAGATCTTGTATGGCACTAATTATCACTTACCAGTAGTTAGTTGGATTTAGAGTGGTATCCTCAAATTCATTAGGGCATAATAAAAGATGTAAGATAGCCGTGTAGCATATCTATTTAGGGTTATACACAACGCTTCATGTTGGATGATAACCCTTGTTTTTCTTTCTTTTCATTGAGATCATGTATAGTATAATAAGAGATAATAGATATGCTTATGTTGTAGTTATGCTCATGTTGTAAATATGTTTATGTTGTCAAATATACTGACACTGATGGTTAAGATGTTGCTTCTAGCTATGTTTAATATTGCTACCCATGCCTATGTAATTAGAAATGATTAAACTACTAATCATGCCTATGTAGTTCATTGTGTTATGATGTTAGTTCTACTTATGATATAGATCTGTTCCCTTTATTTAGGATGCCAATATTGATAGCCATGTTATGTTACTAGACATATTCATGATGTCAAGGATGCTTATGCTACTAGATTGCTTGTGTTGTTAGCAAGGAATATGATGATAGTCAGATTAATGATAATGATTGTTATTAGATGCAATTTGATGATATTTGAGTAGATATCTATCCAAAGAAATGGGTTCTCACATGTCCCATCATCAGTAATTATAGTCTTACAACCGATAAATAGAGTAAACTTTTGAATGAACTAAAGAAGAGAAAATCTTCTATGGGATACAAGATGAATAACCTAACAAGGATTAGTCAGACCATTTGCATGCACAAAATCCCCATGGTCTAGGAGTAAAAATCTTCAACAGACCTTCAATGCAAGCTAAATTCTAATATGAAGGAAGTCATCCACTTCGAAGCTTCTTACTACTGTGATCATTTACTCTATTTCTGATTTACCATGGGTAAGTCTCGTTCAGGTGATGCCCTAGAAATGCAAGACTACATTGGTAAAAACAACAATGGTGAACTCATTCCCCCCACACTTTATAGGTTGGAGAATGAGCATCAACTACCATAAATTGAACAAGGTCATAGAAAGGATCACTTCCATCTCCCCTTCATCAATTTTGTGTTAGAGTACCTTGATCACCAAGAATACTTTTTCTACTTATATGGTTGCTCAAGATTTGACCATATCCGTATTAATCCCAATGACCAAGAAAAATGACTTTCATATGTCCCTTTGGCACCTACTCCTTCATAAGGATGTCGTTTGACCTTTGCAATGCCCCAACCTCCTTCCAACGATTCATGGTTGTGATCTTCACTGGGTTGAGTGAGACCATCATGGAAGTGTTTATGGATGATTTCTCCATCTATGGAGAATCCTTTGATGCATGTTTGAACCATATTTTTCTGGTGTTTGAGAAGTGTGAAGTATCACAGTTAATCCTTAACTAGGAGAAGTGCCACTTTTTTGTCAAGGAAAGAATCATCCTTGGCCACAGGGTGAGCAATAGAGATATTGTAGTCGATCATGCTAAGTTCAAATTCATCACCAAGCTCCCTCCTCCCACATCAATTTGATACATCTGTTCCTTCTTAGGGCACGCTAGATTCTACAGTTGTTTCATATGAAATTTCTTGAAAATTGCTAAATCCCTTACAAACCTCCTTCAGAAATATGCAATTTCCACATTTGACCAGGATTATCGAATGAGTTTCAACAACCTAAAATCATCTCTTATTACTGCTTCTATCATTTGTGCTCCTGATTGGTCAATCCCTTTTGAAGTCATGTGCAAAACTAGTAATTATGTCATTCGAACTATCCTTGGCCAAAGGATTGGCAAAAATCATCTCGTCATCTACTACACCTCAAAAACCCTCCATGACACACAACACAATTACACCATCACAAAAAAAGAGATGTGGTAATTGTTTACATGTTCAAAAAAATTCTCCCATACCAGGTGGGATCTAAAGTGATCATCTACACAGACCACACCGCCATCCAGTATTTGATGGCCAGAAAGGATGCCAAGCCTAGACTATCCAATGGTGTTGTTACTTCAAGAGGTTGATCTGGAAATCCATGACAAGAAATGCTTCGAAAATTTTATTGCAGATCATCTCAGTCATCTTAGTTACCAGCCTGATGGTGGTATCATCATCAACAATTCCTTACCTAACGACCAATCACCCAAATGAGAAGCTCAATTTCATTGGTTCACTGACTACATTAATTACTTGGTGGTTGGTATCATTCATCAAGAATATAAGGGACATGAAAAGATGAATTGCCTACATGATATGAAAAACTTCTACTCGGATGATCCCTACCTCTCTAAACTTTGTGTCATCATACTCTCATGTACACACGTCACAAAAGATGAAGCCCATGACATCCTTAAGCAATGCCATTGTATGGCTACATGAGGGCATTTGAGCTATCAAAAGACCACCTACAGAGTATTACAATGTGTATTCTTTTGGATTACCATGTTTAAGGATGCTTATGAATTCATCCTTTCCTATGATCAGTGTCAAAAAATCTGATAATATTTCCAAGAGAGACCATATGCCAATGAATTCATGGCACAAACTTGAAATCTTTGATGTTTGTAAGATAGGTTACAGGCCCCCCTTCCCCTCTTATTGTGGGTTGGAGTATATCCTCATAGTTGTAAACTATGTGTGTAACTGGGTAGAGGCTATCCCCACAAAAATGTGTGATTCCAAACTTGTGATCAATCTCTTCAAGGACACAATCTTCTCCCATTTTAGAGTACCACACACCATCATTTTAGATGGTGGATCACACTTCATTGCAATGAACTTCGAGGCCCTATTGAAGAAATACGGGGTTGGTCATAAACTTGCCTCTCCTTACCATCTCCATACATATGGCTAGGTCAAAGTCTCCAATCTCCAAATAAAGTCCATATTGGAGAAAACAGTGAGTCGTATAAGGTAAGATTGAGTCTTGAAGCTCAATGATGCCTTGTGGGCATGCCGCACCACTTTTAAAGTTGGAGAACAACTTCAACCTACAGTTTGTATAAGGTGTTACCATGATTGTATAATTCCTTTTTATCAGATATCCAGAATGAACTCAAGACATGTAATTGTCATCCACTCAATGTTCAATCCATGTTCCTTGAACCTAGAGAAGATAGTATGAGATATATGTGGCTTCATTATCATATATTGATACACATGTGCATGCACATGCCTTTCTTAGTCTCACTTATCAAGTGGCATGGATATAAAACTCTAGTAGGAGGGACAAATCCCATCTACATCACTCACAGTCAGTCCTCTTGTGTCACAGTCACCCGATCATCACCTTTATGACAACCCTTATTCAGGATTATGTTTGATGATGTCAAAGCATACCAAATGCCATGTCATAAGTGTAGTGATTTCAGACATAAGAACCGTAATCACCACCTTCATTATGAGATATGACTATGACCACCAAGTATGGTTTCCATGTGTCACTTATCAAATTAGGTCTGCGTGATACACTATTCTCTAATAAGTATCTATGTGCTTGGTTTGATATCACATATCAAGACTAATGAGATTCTATCATCAACCAACACATTGTACTCTTAAGTGTTACTGGTGTCTATCTACCTTCCACTGTAACATCTGACTAGAGATATAACAAGAATGTACCTACTCTTAACATCTATATGATCTCATTCTCCAAGTCATGTACTTGAAGACATATGTCATTGAGTAATTTAGTTCTTTAGACATTCAATATTTTTCCTAATTATATCATAACTGAGTGCAGCAGAATGAGTTGCAAGCTTGCCTTTAACATTTATTAATCAAATCCTTTTATTAATATGCAATTGCAATCATCATATGATTGTCTCTCTGGGTACACATTGTCACACAAAGTGAGATTACTCAAAACATAAACCACGATCAATCATAAATAGTGGATTACCGAAAATCACTAGAAATTAAAACTAATTTGCAACAAGCACCATGAGCTGAGAATTATTACATAAGAGCCACACTTGCATTTCATAAAATATAATCAAAGTTCTACATAATCATCTTCCAATCAAATTGTTCATAAGATAACAGTTCCACATGTATATACATACTACCAGAGGCACACAAGCCAGAAATCACATATCGATCATCATGCCTACAAAACACATCGAGAACACCCCCAAGGACCTGAGTGTACAGGGATGACACATAGGACTCTATTACTAGACACTATACATATACCAAGTTTCACTAGGTGTAGTTTTCTTCTCATATTATCTTAAACTGCATGATCTTTAACTCGACATGCACGTCCACCTAAAAAGTTATTTAACTAATGCGATGAGACACATAGTCCCAACGAGAGATATAACTCTCCGTCAACTTTATTATTATCACAGATATATTAACATACTGAGTAGATTGAACATAATTAACTAAAGGACATGTATCTCATGTGTGAAGTAAATAGATTAGTAGCATGCACTTGCTAATGAGCAATAGAAAAATTAATAATCTAAAAAGTAATATGAAGAACATGTATAACTATTATAAACTAAACGGTATAAAAGTAGGGCAAGGCTTCATCCAATGTTTCTATGTTTGATCATATACATGTAGTCTACATGGTTGATTATGTATTTATTATGCCCTGAGGTTTTGAGTCATACCACCCAAATCCAACCGACCACTGCTAAGTCAAAATCAATGCCATACAAGGTCAATGGAAGAGCCGAAATCCATGACCTCACCTTCCTCGGTCAGTATGAGTGAATATGTAGTGACTTCACAAGTCAACTGCTTCCAAAGATATGTAGTCCATCTATGCAAACCTAGCCTGCCTTGGTACAAGTAACGACACTAGTGAAATTGAGTTGTGGCCTGCAGCTACACTCTATTCTAGGGTAGGGCCCACGTCCAATCTTATGTCACATATCACTGAGATATGGCCCAAAGTCGCACTCCATTCTAGGGTATGGTGTACATCCAATCCTGTGTCACACATCACTGAGCTATGGCCCACACCACACTCTATTGCAGGGTATGACCCACAGCTAATCCTATGTCACATATCATTGAGCTACGGCCTGAAGCCACATTCAATTACTTGATGTTAGGGTACCAAGTTGTCCATGCATACTCAATAGTATGCACTCTGAGTTTCCTGTAGGAGTTAGTCATTTTTCCATCCAGCAAATGTTGACACTGAGTGGGTCTATGGCACAGGGCAAACTACATGATTAGATTCCACTTGATTAATTAGACCAATTAAAGTGTCTTTTAGCATCAATCAAGTTACAATGTACAAACCACAAACAAATCTTTAAAAAGAATGGGCATAGCATTACAACAACAAATATCATCATTTACACTACAAACTAATTCCCATAATCTCATAACATTATATCACTGCCAGCCACAAAACTATTGCATCACTGCCAACCACAAGGCTAGTGTATCACTGCCAGCCATAAGGCAATTGTATTAGTGCCAGCCACAAGGCTATCATCATCAACACATTATCCTGGGATATCAATCCCTCATTCCCGTACCATAGGATATCACCTCAACCAGGCACTAAGCCCTTACCAAGTCCTAAAACCCATCACATCACAGTTGTGATTCGTGATTATCTCATCATGTCTCATTGGGTATACAAGAATTACTCATGCCACATCACTTATGCCACATCACATGTTCAGAGAGAGAATATACTAAAAATATTAAACACCCTTAATTAAAGCAAGCAAAGCATCATAAGATCTTTAATCTAAGATTAGGCTTTGTATTGATCTCACATAAGGTCCCCAAGCATCATTCTACCTCACATCTCTAACATGCACTACCTCCCATAGACTGGAGTGTGTAAGTCTAAGAATTAATCAGTGTAACCAAGTATGCACATTCACATATTCATACTTCATGTATTCCCTTTTCAAGGTTCATATCCAAAGCTTGCTATTATTTAACCATCTTCATAGTACTCATAAGTCATAACACCCAATTAACCCATTAGGTTATATCCATGTATTTAAGAGAGAATAATGTCATGCTTTCTATTCACACACCTTCAATTTATAACTTGCCTCTCAGAATTAGGGTCAATGCTCTTCATATATAACCAATTAGGGTTTTACCTCATGGTTACACCACCAAACCCTAATTACACCAAAACCCACCTTTCTAAAACTGATTAGGTTTGAGTAACATTAGTTAGATATGAATCACTCACAGTACCATCAGTACCAGGTATCACCCTTTCATAAATGCATGTATGTATCATTTTCATTAAGTTATGTGTGGATTACAATAAAACATTATAATAACATACTAACGATTACACCAATGTGATGTTTCAACATTAAGTGACCCATACATTATTACTTCTTACAAATCATTACCCACATATCATACTAAGGAAAGTCGAACCTTAGGCTACATAATTGGAGGGTTTCACTTTGAACTGTCCACAAGGCAGCTACAAAGGCATTAAACTTGTATATGTGTTTTCGGCCCAAATGTTGTCACCATGTACTCCAACAAGGCATATCATCATCACATATATCTTCACATAGTTGTGTCATTAACCTTATTCCACAAGTTAAGATTATGAAAGGGAAATATAGTTGACACATGCCATGGATTATAATCTTTCATTAAGATAAGCATACCGGCCATATTATTCCATGATTAAGGTTAACATATGGATGCTCAACCATCGAATCCTACATCCATTACTTACCATGTTGTTGAAGAGTTAGGGCTAATCTCTTTAGTTAAAGATGGACCACTCATATTGTGGCAACACATCCCATTATCACACCGATAACGAGGTGTTACACAAAAACGTGCGGAAATCACCATAACCACAGATTATCAAAACACGGGTTAAATGAAACCGATTGCGGAAAACTGGTAAGCTGAGAAACTTAGTACATATCAGTCCTCATCCTGCAAGAAAGCATGTTATATACACACCCATACAATCCTGGATACATGTCCACAGCTTAGAACAACAGCTGTCTTGTCACATCATGAGTTCACCCCCTATTTATACATACATAAGGCCCACACCTGGCCAGCAGCATGATATACAAAACATATGTAGTTGCACATCGTGAAACAACGTCAAAACATCGCCAAGGACCTGAGAGTACAGGGATGACTCTAGACTCTATCACAAAACATCCAAAACAGCAACACATCCAACGCTTGCCTTCTACTGTTCTTCTAGCTGCTCGGCCGCAACTCCGCGACCACCTCCACGACAAACTCGACCACCTAAAAAGGGTGTAAACCAGTGGAGTGAGACAATTGAACATTGTCCCAGCGGGAGGCATAACTCCTCGCCAAAACTACAAAACCTCAAGATCATATACATTAAGCAGCTATCTTATAGAGAATATAGCAAGAACAGTTTATTGGGATAAAGCTAACTAAACTTACCAGATATATTCAAGTATTACATGTGAGACACAATTTATGAGATAGGATACCCAAAATCTACTGCATATGAAAGACATATGAATAATTGCAATATATAAAAGAGAGTAACTACACAAATAAGGCCTCAACCAATGTTTCGTGTTTGACTTAAGTAGTGAGTACTAAACGGCTGGATTACGTTTTATTATGCCCTGAGGAGATGAACTGTACCGTTCAAATCCAACCATCGGCTGCGAAGCCCATAACCGATGCCATACAAGGTCAATGGAAGAGCCAGAATCCACGACCTCACCCCTCGTGGTCAGTACACGAGAACACAAAGCAGGACCACAGTCTCATGCTCAAGTGGTCTTAAGCCACATGGTCAGCTCCTCAGGCTACCCTTCCTCTAGCCCGCCTTGGTACAGGTCACGACGCTAGTAAAACCGAGCCACAGGTCTCAACACCGTGCTCTGAGCCATGAACACATTCATGCTCATCAAATCACATATCCAGAGCCATGGGCCACGTTCACCATGCTCATCACATATTCGAGTCTGCAACCGCAGCTGCACTCGTTTCACCTCTCTATTTGAGGCTAGGAGAAACCTCACATATTCAAAAATATGTGCTCCGGGTTAACCCGTAGGAGAACCCATTTCACCATCACCCTATCCTGACTGATGATGGATCTATGGCCAGGGCAAACTACATGACAGATTTCACTGTAATTAATTAGTATCTTTTAGATTGATTGCAAGATTCAACCAAGTTGTATAACATGCAAACTATAGAAGGGAAATAACCAACATAACTCAATAATATGTTATTATTGCAATTACATCAACCTCATCCATTTCAAGGATCCAACATCACATGTTATCACTTGGCCTCTTGTCAACCATCCAGATCCACCTCAAGGATCATCACATACCATGGGATCTCAATCCCTCATCACATAGTGCCACAGCCTCTCAAGGCTTTCATCATCGTGGGACATTATTCATAATACACATGTCATCACAGTATTCACATATAACCATTTCTCATAGCCTTTCATTTGGCTAAGCACTACCTGCATGGTTAGCATCATTCAATAACCATATGAATAATCAAGAGACTCATATTATTAACATAAGGTGACAATTGGGGTTAAGTATATTGCCAGCACAAAATGACAATAATAATTACATCCATGCCTCATCTTAAGGTTACATATGTAAGCACATTATCAAGCATCCCTAATGCATGCTTAACGTTACTCTTTGCATTAAAGAGATAACCAGGGTAGCCACACTCGTACACATGTGCTTAGTCATAAGAAGATTTAAAGAACAAGCTTCAACGATTCATAAAAACATAGCTGACGTATCACCTTTCTATGACAAACTGTACCCTCACAAGAGGTACCCAAAACCCTCACTAAAGGTTATCCCGGGCAGGATCCACTCTCATTTAATCCCTATCAGGCGTGCAGCTCTAGTAGGCGTGCAGAGTATATCGGGCGAGTCAGGGTACGATCTAGGCGTGCAGGGTTCAGCTGAGCGTGTAGGGTGGATGTCGGGCAACACGGATTGATCTCGGGCGAGCAACATGGTGTCGGGCGAGCAGCCCTAAGGTGTGCAACCTGCCGGGCAGAACTAGCTCAAGGCGTGCAAGGTCAGAATGCTCACCCGCCCAAGGAACAAAAGGGATACATTGCTCACTTATGTCGTGCAAGAGTAGCTAAGCCATGAGGGCTGTCGGGCAGCACCTCTACAAGCACCAAACGCTCAAGATGCATCTCATCAAGGTCATCTAACGAGCTCACCTTCTTGCCCAAGGTGAGAAGAGAGTCTTGCTCAAGCCACTAAGTCACAAGCTCACCTCAATCGACTAGGAAAGAGGGGTATTGCTCACAACATTAGGACCCAAACTCACTCTTCAAGACCAAGGGGAGAAAGGACTGTTGCTCCCTAAACCCTAACTTACATGGATCGGACAACATGCAAGATAACCAAAAACCAACTACTAACGTGCATATAGGCAAGATTAAAGCAACATATATGAAAAGAGAGTAGAGTAGCTAGGGTTAGAGTTATGCAACCCGCCTTAAGCTCCAAGCTTCAAGGAAGAAGAAGAACTCCAAGCTCCACGCACCACCAAGCAAAGAGGATGGAGAGCTCCAAGGGATATCGACCACCAAAGCTTCTCCAAGGGTGGGTATCGGCCACCACTCTTCTTCTCCAAGGGTGTGTCGACCTTCAAGCAACCCCTTCAAGGGTGTATCGGCCACCAAGCAAGGGAAGGAGGGAGTGTGTTGTGCACAAGAGGGAGAGGAACCAAAGGGTCCTTAAGCTAAGGAAGGAACCATCTTTTATAGAAATAAAGGGAGGAGAAAACAAGGTGGAACATGGCAAGGTGTCGCCCCCACAAAGGACACTTGTCCACAAGCTCAAACCACCACTCTAGCAAGCCATAAGACACTTGTCCAAAACATGCACCAAGTGTCCACCAAACTAGACCAAGAACCATGGGCGACACACCAAGCTTGCAATAGGGCGACACACCTCCTTGTTGGCCGACACAAACACCCTAGGTCAACACACTCTTCACTTTGGGCGACACAAGGCTCAACCAAGCCAAAACAAGGCACCTCAAGGCCCAAACAAGCTCAACTAAGGCCCAAAGAGCTCAAGCAACCAGCCTAAGCCTTCCCATCAACTCTAGAGGAAGCAAAGAGAGAGAAGAACACCTCTCAAGGTGGAAAACTTGCTCACAAAACCCTAGACTTGGGTTATTTTCAAGTAGCACCTTCAACTCACAACAAAGCACAACCAAACCCTAATCACCACCAAAGGTGATTAGCAAGCACCAAAACACCAGGGTTAAGCAAAGCAAATAGGGTAAGCCCTAAACGAATGTCAGGGTCCTTACAATCTAACCCCCTTTAAGGGATTTCGTCCCCAAAATCCGAAGAGAAAAGCGAGGGATACTTCCTCCTCATCTCTTCCTCAAGCTCCCACGTGGCTTCCTCAATGCCACGACGCTGCCAAAGAACTTTCACAAGAACCAGGTCCTTCTTCTTTAGCTTCTTGATTCTTCTGTCAAGGATCGCCACAGGACCTTCCTCATAGGTTACATCGGCATCAAGCTCAACCTCAACTGGCTGTATCACTGTACCTGAATCCGGATGACTTTTCTTCATCATACTAACATGAAACACTGGATGCAACCTGTGTAACTCTGGAGGCAATTCTATCTTGTAAGCTACTTTACCAACATGTGCTATCACTGGGTAAGGCCCCATATACCTAGGTGCCAACTTACCCTTCCGTCCAAACCTTAGCACACCTTTCCAAGGCGAGACCTTAATATATACTTTGTCTCCTACCTGGAATTCCAAAGGTCATCAGCGATTGTCTGCATAAGACTTCTGTCTGTCCTGCGCCACTTTCAACTGTTGTTGTATCACTTTGATCTTCTCTGTCGTTTGCTGAACTAACTCAGGACCCAATAGCTGATACTCACCGGACTCATACCAACACAATGGGGATCTGCACTTCCTTCCATACAAAGCTTCGTAAGGAGCCATGTCAATGCTTTGCTGATAACTGTTGTTGTAGGCAAACTCTATCAAACTCAGATGTACATCCCAGCTGCCTAGGAACTGTAAAAAACAAGCTCAAAGGAGATCCTCTAGAATCTGAATAGTCCTCTCAGACTGTCCATCTGTCTGTGGGTGAAAGGTTGTACTGAACCTCAACTGCGTTCCCAATGCTCTGTGCAACTGTTCCCAGAAACGACTGGTAAACTGAGGACCTCTGGCACAAACTATCATCGCTGGCACACCATGCAAACGGACTATCTCATCCACGTACACTCTAGTGAGCTTCTCTGCTGTATACGTCGTCTTCACAGGTAGGAAATGGGCAGACTTCGTCAATCTGTCCACTATCACCCAAATGGAATCATGATTCCTAGTTGTCCTGGGAAGACCAACTACGAAATCCATGGTTATATGATCCCATTTCCACTGTGGTATTGGCAACGGTTGCAACGTACCTTCCAGCTTCTGATGCTCAGCCTTCACTTGTTGACAAACCGCACATCTTGCCACGAACTCAGCTACATCTCTCTTCAAACCGGGCCACCAATACAAGTCCTTCAGACTATGATACATCTTGGTGACACCTGGATGCATCGCATACATCGACGTATGTGCTTCCTCGAGCACCAACTTCCTCAGCTTATCAACATCAGGAACCACCATCCTATTACGATAACAGACTAGTCCATCCTCAGACTCATGAAACCCATCACGCTTGTCGCCGCCAAACTCTGATATGATCAACTGTACTGCCTCATCTGTCTGTTGTGCATCCTTGATTTGCTATCTTAATGTAGGCTTGACTTGCATCTGTGCGAAAAGACCAGCCAACAAAGAAACTTCCATCTGCACATTCATCTTCCACAAAGAGACAAACATATCCCTCTTATGGCATACCAGGGAACTCAACTGTGCCTTCTTTGAAGAAGGAGAAGAAGACTTTCTGCTAAGCGCATCAGCTACCACATTCGCCTTACCGGGATGATACTCGATAGTGCAGTCGTAATCATTGATCAACACCATCCAACGCCGCTGTCGCATGTTCAACTCTTGCTGCGTAAAGATGTACTTCAAATTCTTATGATCGGTATGACACACTTCCCCATATAGATAGTGTCTCCAAATCTTTAACGCATGAACCACTGCTGCCAGCTCCAGGTCATGAGTCGGATAGTTCTCCTCATGCTTCTTGAGCTGTCGTGAGGCAAAAGAAACCACATGATCTTCCTGCATCAACACGCAACCTAAACCCTTCTTGGAAGCATCACAGAAAAGAACATAACCTTTCCCCGGTTCTGGCAAGATCAACACTGGAGCACTGGTCATCTTCTCCATCAAACTCTGGAATGCTTGCTGACATCGATCATCCCAAACAAAAGGTACGTCCTTCCTTGTCAATTTTGTCATTGGCAACGCGATCGTACTAAAGTCCTTGATAAACCTCCGATAGTGTCCTGCTAAATATGTAACTAAATCCTTGTGATTATCTTTTGGCATGTAATTAAGTTCCTAAGGAACATACATTTTCATTTCTGTCCTTTTTAAAACAATGATTGTAGTATTGTTTGGTAATACAGGGACCTATGTGCAAATTACCCAATTAGAGGGGTTAACTTGCAAATTACACAGGATAAGATGTTCCTCTAATAAAGAGACATCATATGAATGAATATGATGAGGTATGATGGATTTCCCAAGTTTGGGCACCAAGGTGCAGCTTGTGGAGCAATCCTTGTGCTGAAAACCCTAATTTTGGTGTAAAGTGCAATTTACCCAAAATGTGGGGTGCAACTTGTGATATACACTTTCTACAATATCTTTTATGAATTTAGACATCATTTAAAGTTATAATAATGAAGGAGGCACTTCATTTGAATAATCATATAATAAGAAACACCTTTGTAATTAAACCACCAAAGTTGTAAGTAAAGGAGACCCTTATATGTATATGTGCACCATAGTGACAAGTTGACCTTCCTTGCCTTTAGTCCTTGGTCTTAGAAGAAGTTTTACCTTAGATATGAAGAGGAGGGACGTGCCTAAAAGAAAGGAAGGACCTAGTTGTGAAAAGGAGGACTAAGTTGTCCTTATGATGAAAATAACCTCAAAGTATATATGATCCTTTCCTTTGCAAACAAAGGCAACGTTTCCTTTCTTCCCTTCTTATTCCCTTGCTTAGACCGACTTAGGACAGAGCTCAGAGGTAGAGGAAGACGACCAAGTTCATCTAGGTAAGCTTTTATCATCATCTTGCTCGAATTCATGGAGGAAACCAGGTTACAAGGTTGGTTTCATGGTTATCTTACTTAGCTTTCTCTTCCTAGCCGATCCTTCCCAACTTTTCCTTGAAGAAACAACCTTGGATGACCTGTGGAGCTCAAGCCACCATTAAAGTTTCGAAGCTTGGAAGCTTGGAGTTCTAGGAACAATGTTTGAGGCGGGTTTTATAACTCTAAACCTTGCTTTGTTATGCATACTTTTATTCTTGCAAATAATAGTTAGTTCTTCTTCTTCCCCATCTTTCTTTGCACTCTTGCAAGCTTTTTTGTGAAGAACAGACCTTGGTTTCAAGGTTGAAGATGAAGGGCGTTAATACCTATGTTGGTCCTTATCCAACTTTATTAAACGATCTTGGACCAATAGGTCTAAACGGTTTGCAACCATTTGAAATCAAAAAAGGGGCTCAACCCATTTGATCTCAAACGATCTTGCAAGATCGTTTAGTTTTAAACGGTCTTCAAGACCATTTGATAGGGTTGACCAAGGGAAGACCGTTTAAGGAACTGTTTTAAACATATTGAATTTAATTCCTACAAAGAATCATAACCCAATTCCAAACCAATCACAAGTTGAAGGCACTTCAACTCCTTAAACCCTAATCGGGTTGAATTGAGTTTTTCAATGATAGATTATGGTGAACTTTGGGTTGAAGGACCCAACCGGTCTCAAGACCATTTGGGGGTTCACTCAAATGGTCTTAAGACCGTTTGGTGACAACCCAAGACTGTTTGGAGGTCTAGGGTTAAGGAAATTTAATGGTTTGAGGGTCCAATTTCAATAGGTTGATGAATTTATAAAAATGCTGATTTTGGACCTAGTTAGGGTTTAATCCTTATCAATTTGATTTAGTTTTTGATAAAACTTTGGGCAAACGGTCTCAAGACCGTTTGGAGGATATCCAAATGATCCCAAGACCGTATGGGCCAAGTTTGGGCCCAATTGGAGCTCAATTGATGGGTTCAACTACAATTTGTTTCACATTGTTGAAAATTGATGATTAGCCGATTGAAAACCCTAATTGAATGGGATTTAACCCCAATTAGCTTTCAATTGAGAATCAATTTGGTGTTCAATTGATTAAGGCTAATTCTAATTGACTCAATTTGTAAATGGTTAACAAGGGCATGGCCAATTGAAGGCTTCAACATAGGAAATCCTATTCAAACATAACCTTTCTTTCACCTTTTATGTCCATGCGGTTTGAACCCATTTGGATCCAAACGACCTCAAGGTCGTTTAAGCTCAAACAGGTCCACACTCATTTAAGCTCAAATGGGTTCACACTCGTTTAAGCTCAAATGGGTTCATACTCGTTTAAGCTCAAACGGGTTCACACTTGTTTAAGCTCAAATGGGTTCATACTCGTTTAAGCTCAAACGGGTTCACACTCGTTTAAGCTCAAACGGGTTCACACTCATTTAAGCTCAAATGGGTTCACACTCGTTTAAGCTCAAATGGGTCCACACTCGTTTAAGCTCAAACAGGTCCACACTCGTTTAAGATCAAATGGGTCCACACTCGTTTAAGCTCAAATGGGTTCACACTCGTTTAAGCTTAAATGGGTTCAATTAAAGGATACCTTGTTTTATTCAAACCCTAATGACATGATAGTGGTGATTTGGTTTATGTTAATCAATAAGGACTTAACCCAACCCTATCTAGAGTGATTTAATCACCATCCATTCGTAAGGAGAGAGAGAAAGTACCATGTATGGTTAAAACTCAAATAAAGTACCTTCAATGTATATGAATATGTAGGATTAGGGTATGATCCACTTATGAGAGAGCATGAAAACCCTTATTAAGATAATTGATGAGTCTTAACCTAATTTGAAAGCATCAATGATGATGTTTCTCATTCATAATGATTCTATGAGCTCATTTCACTATGACGTGAATAGTAAATCCCAATTCTAGGGTAATCATGAGTAATGTGAATAGTAAACCCTAGTTCATGGTAAAATGTTGAAATGAACAATAAACTCTAAACTCATGTTATTCCTTTAAGCATGAATTGTATGATCAAAATATGAGATGAAGAATCATTATTCCTAATCATAATGAAAGGGTTGAATAACCCTAAATGATGTAAACAAGGGAATCTTACCCTTTGTAAGAACATAACAGTATAATCTTTGAATTGAAGAGTTAATTCGGTTTTATTGACTGCTGATCTGACTATGAATTGTTGATTATTATCAATTGATTTAATCATGTAGGTTCTTATAAGAGAATAATCATATCCAGGTAAGGATCATGACATCATATTCATTGAAAGCATGTCAATAGCTTATGAATAGAAATAACTATGTTGCCTAGATGCAAGTGGCATCATATAAAGCTGATATGCCTTAAGGGCCATGAATGACATCAAGGTCATGCTAATAGATGACTTGATGCTGACATGTCACTTGATAGCAAGTGTTATGATGATATAAGGGTGTGAGCACCCATGTTCCTGAATCATAGTGATAAGATGATTAAGAATTGATATCCATCTGATAATCGATATGAGTAATACCTGTTACATTTAGTATTCTTCTGTTATAGCCATGTTTAGTACTTGAACATTTGGAAACATGTATGATGCTAAAAGAATACTGAAATGTACCTAATAACCAAGTATAATCATACCATGTAGAGCCATGATCATAGATCCATCATTGTCATAGTTTAAATGATGGTGAAACAGGTTTTCCTAAGGGAACTCCTGGATCACATACTTTAGAGTATGTGGGGGAATATGGATGTGTATATCCTTACATCCTAGGGTAGGAGTTGATGTGGATGTATCTTAATCCATCAACCCTTCACTATATGTTTATACCGGGATGATGTAACACTATTCTCCCAAAGGAATCTTTTATACTGCATCGATGAGAGATAAACATGAAATCTTTCGATAGCGAAGAGAGTGCAGAATGCCACTGTGACTCTAATAGCGAAGTACCAGAATACCCTGGTGAGCTATATTAGCAGAGACACTAGATGTCCTGCATGTTTATCCTCATTCTGACTGAGGTAGTTGAAGGTCATGAGAATCCGGCTCTTTCGATGACCTAGTATGATATCGATGCGACTTACTAGTGATCGGTTGGAGCATGAGTGGTACACCTCATCTCCGCAGGGCATAATGATGTTTGTAAAACATAATCAACCGCGTAGCATAACTGCTTAGGTTGAACTACGAGGAACATTGATTGATATTACATTGCTTGCATTTAATATCATGTTCAAGTATTAGTATACATGTTCTTCATATTCCTTAATAAAGATGAGTAATTGTTATCAAGCCTGCTGTGAGTAATCTAAGTTACCTGCTCATGATATTCCTTTGATTGCTTTTTAACAAAGTTTCTGGCGGAGAGTTATAATTCTCGCTGGGACAATTATTTAAAATTGTGTCACCCCGTAGATTTGTACCTTTAGGTGGACGTCGAGGTCGAAGGAACCGATCTGTAGGTGGACAGCAGCAGTGGCAGCAAAACTAGGAGCAGCAATGATTTCATGTGGAAACACTGTGCTGTCTAGTCTTGTAGATAGAATAGTCTTATGTCGTCTCTGTACACTCAGGTCCTAGGAGTTTGTTGATCTGAGAATTTTGAAGTCTTGAGATTTTGTATCATGATGTATATGATCACTCGAGAAGTGATTTAACAGAGATGTAAACAGTTCATCTTGCTTTTATGAAAGGAGTTTCAAGTTTTTGAGATCTCGTTTTCGAAAGGTTTTAATTTCTCGTGATTTTTCGTATTCCGCTGTTAATCGAACCACTTCCGCTACGTTTATCTTGTGTTTTAGAGATCAGAGCCCACAATTAGTGGTATCAGAGCTCTAGGTTCGCTGAGTCTACAGAGACATAGGACTTAGAATGTCAAGTCTATCCTTAGTACTTCTTTCTTATCTAATAGAGTCTTCTGCTCCTCAGGAGAAGAAGATAATTAAGGATGTCTGGACCACAGGAGGAGTACGAGGAAGAAAGTAGTGTTGCTGCACCTCGAGAAGGTGCAAGGAACCTAGAAATAGAGCAACCTGTACCTGAGCCACCTATGGAGCCACCTATGGAGCCACCTCAGTTTGACCCAGCGGATATGGGAAACCCAGCTGTTCAAACTATGTTCGGGCAGTTTATGACTGCCATGACACATATCACCGACAGGATGCCCATGCCTGCACCTAGGGCACATGTCCAGTCTGAGGGTCAAGGTATCAGAAAGATGTTCGAGCGACTTCGTCGTGTCAGAGAAACCGAATACTTTGGAACAGCTGACCCTGCTGATGCTGATCTGTGGTTAACTGAGTTGGAGAAAGCTTTCAGAAGCCTTAACATCCACGAAGGTGAGAAGGTTAGACATGATGTCTATCTTCTCAAAGGTAGTGCTGGTCACTGGTGGACCATGGAAGAGCATAAGAGGCCTGGAATAGAGATCTTGTGGGAAGACTTTCGTCGGGAATTTTTCCACAGATATTTTCCAAAGACCTTCCTGGACGAGAAGATCTCTCAGTTTGAGATACTGAGGCAGGGTATGATGAACATTAGTGAGTATGAGGCTAAGTTCATGGAGTTGTTGCGATTCTGTCTGCATATGGCTACCACAGATGAAGAAAGGATTAGGAGGTTTGAGAAGGGTTTGAATGCCGACATGACTACTCCTGTGTCTGCACTAGAAAACCGGGAGAGATTCTCTACCTTCGTTGAGTCAGTCCGAAGGATAGAGAGATCCGTAGTCGAGAAAAGGCAAACCCAAAAGAGATATCCACAGTTCCAGGGATCTTCATCTAGAGACTTTAAGAAGCCTATATTCTTTGCACCTACACCTCCACCACCCAGATCTAATTCTCAGACTCAGTGGTCCCCAAGTAGAGGTAGAGGATGAGGTTTACCGCCACGAGAGACTCACAGTTCAGCATCAATGTCGGTCACAAGACCACCAAGACCACAACAACTGGAAAGAAGTTGTTACAACTGTGGGAAGATGGGACATCTGATGAAGGACTGCAAGTCTAGGCCTGTCAGTGTGACACAGCCTCTGAGGCAGAATCAACAGGGATCACAGAGAAGGCAGTCTCAAGGAGCATCTAGAGGACGTGGGCAAGCGTCTCAGGCTGGATCGTCAGCACCAACTCAACCTCAGGCGACAGTGAGGTTCTATGCTATGAACCCACCAGAAGTAGTGGTCAATCCACGGGTTGTGGCAGGTCAGATGGAACTTTTATATTCTGATATGTCTAAATACTGTGTGGTGTCTATTTTGATTGACCCGGGTGCTACACACTCTTTTATCACTCGAAGAGTGATTTGTAACTGCAATATGACAGTTAGTCATAGGGCAGATAGCTTGTTGCTTGAGACTTCGTTGAGAGGTTCTGCTGTTTTGCAAGAGGTATGCTCTCCCTGCATCCTCTTCTTTTCTGATCATCGCATTCAAGTGGATCTTATACCACTTGATATGCAAGGATTTGATATAATCCTTGGGATGGATACCTTGGAAAGGTATAGAGTTGTCTTGGGTTGTGAATCCAAGCAGGCTGTGTTTGCTGATGAGAGCAGCACATGGATCTTTCAAGGAGAGAGAAAGATTCTACCCACCTGTCTCATGTATGCTATGGTTGCTGATAAGCTGATGAGGCAAGGATGTTATGCATTCTTGGCCCATGTGATAGATACCACCAAGGAGAGTCCCAACCCTGCTGAAATTCCTGTAGTCAGGGAATTTGAAGATGTTTTTCCTGAAGAACTTCCAGGTATACCACCGCCTCGGGAAATTGGTTTTGAAATCAATTTGATCCCAGATACCCAACCCATAGCACAAACACCGTATAGGATGGCGCCTGCTGAGATGGCAGAACTCAAGAAACAACTTCAAGAGTTGCTTGAGAAAGGTTTTATCTGACCGAGTACTTCACCTTGGGGTGCTCCGGTCTTGTTTGTTAAAAAGAAGGATGGATCAATGTGGTTGTGCATTGATTACAAACAACTAAATAAAGTAACGATAAAGAATAAGTACCCTCTGTCAAGGATTGATGATCTTTTTGACCAGTTGCGTGGTGCAACCGTCTTCTCGAAGATAGACTTGAGGTCTGGATATCATCAACTTCGTATTAAGGACAGTGACATACCCAAGTCTGCTTTCAGGACAAGGTATGGTCACTATGAGTTCACACTTATGTCATTCGGAATAACTAATGCACCAGCTGCATTTATGGAACTCATGAATAGAATCTTCCGACCTTTCCTCGATCACTGTGTTGTTGTCTTTATAGATGACATCCTGATCTATAGTAGAGATGCTCAGCAGCATGAACAACATCTTTGTCAGGCTCTAACTTTGCTAAGACAACATAAGTTATACGCTAAGTTTAGCAAGTGTGAGTTTTGGTTACCGGAGGTATCTTTTCTTGGACATGTGGTATCTGCCTCGGGAATTCGTGTTGACCCTAAAAAGGTAGAGTTTGTTCTACAGTGGGAACAACTGAAGACACCGACAGAGATTCATAGTTTCTTAGGGTTGGCTGGCTATTATCGAAGGTTCATTAAGAACTTCAGTTCTATAGCCCTAGCCTTGACGAAGTTGACCCGGAAAGATGTTTCTTTTACTTGGAGTAACAAGTTTCAGTAGTCCTTTCAGTTGTTGAAGGAGAAGTTGACAAGTGCACCTGTACTTGTGTTACCTGAGCAAGGCAAACGATACATAGTTTTCTGTGATGCCTCCAAGAATGGACTCAGATGTGTGCTGATGCAGGATAAGCATGTGATTTTTTTTGCTTCTCGACAACTTAAGAAACACGAGGAGAATTATCCGACACATGATTTAGAGTTAGCTGTTGTGGTTCATGCCTTGAAAATATGGAGACACTATCTAAATGGAGAAACATTCCAGGTTTTCACTGATCATAAGAGTCTTAAGTATATCTTCTCTCAGCATGACCTTAACATGAGGCAACGTCGCTGGATGGAGTTAATCAAGGATTATGATTGTACGATAGATTACCATCCAGGGAAGGCCAATGTAGTTGCAGATGCCTTGAGTAGGAAATCAGCAACATCATCTTCTGATAGGGCACAATTAAATTCTTTAGTATGCCCTAGGAGAGATATGCTTATCTCCTTAAGGCAAGACAATGTACAGATGAAGGTGTCATGGATTGCCGGGTTGTTGGTTGAGATGCATATCAAACCCACCCTAAGAGAGCAGATTAAGGAGGCACAGCAAGTTGATGCTGCAGTTCAGCAGATCAGATCTGAGTATGGTGATGAGAAGCGAGAAGGTTTTCATGAATCAGATGATCAAGTGGCATGCTATCATGGGAGGATGATAGTGCCATATGTGGATAACCTGAGGAAGTTAGTCCTGGAGGAAGCTCATTCTTCTATATATGCTATGCATCCAGGGAGCACCAAGATGTATCAAAACTTGAAAGATATGTATTGGTGGCCTGGGATGAAGAAAGATATAGCTGAGTTTGTTCTGAGGTGTCCGGTGTGTCAGCAAGTTAAAGCTGAACACCAGAAGCCTGCAGGAACAATGCAACCTTTACCCATACCACAGTGGAAGTGGGATCATGTAACCATGGACTTTGTTGTTGGTCTACCTAGAACAAACAAAGGACATGATTCCATTTGGGTAATTGTTGATAGGTTGACTAAGACAGCGCATTTCTTACCTATCAAAACAACCTATTCTGCTGAAAGGTTATCCCAGTTATATGTTCAACAGATAGTGTGTTTGCACGGAGTTCCTGTCACCATAGTTTCTGACAGAGGTCCTCAGTTCACAAGTCATTTTTGGGAACAGCTACATAGGGCACTAGGCACCCAGTTAAGGTTTAGTATGGCCTTTCATCCATAGACTGATGGACAGTCAGAAAGGACTATACAGACCTTGGAAGACTTGTTGAAAGCATGTGTTCTCCAGGTCACAGGAAGTTGGGATATGCACCTAAGAATGATAGAGTTTGCCTATAACAATAGCTATCAACATAGTATTGATATGGCACCCTATGAGGCTTTGTATGGTAGACGTTGTAGATCACCTTTGTGTTGGTATGAGACTGGTGAACATCAGTTGTTAGGTCCTGATCTTGTGCAGCAGACTACGGAGAAGATTAAAGTAATACAACAACAGATTAAGACTGCACAGGATAGGCAAAAATCTTATGCTGACAAGCGTCGTAGACCGTTGGAGTTCCAGGTTGGAGACAGAGTGTATCTTAAGGTCTCGCCTTGGAAAGGAGTCCTTCGCTTTGGAAGGAAAGGGAAGTTAGCTCCTAGATTTATGGGGCCTTATCCAATCATTGAACGGGTTGGAAAGGTAGCCTATAGACTAGAGTTACCACCAGAATTACAAAAACTACACCCTGTGTTTCACATTTCTATGTTAAGGAAATGTCATCCTGATACTGAGTCAGTTCTACAACCTATGGAAGTAGAATTGAATAAAGATATAACTTATGAGGAAGGACCAGTGTCAATCCTTGATAACAGAATTAAAAAGCTAAAGAAGAAAGATATAAGTCTTGTAAAAGTCCTCTGGAATCACCGTGGTGTTGAAGAAGCCACTTCGGAACTAGAGGAAGAGATGAGAAGGAAATACCCTGCTCTTTTCTCTTAATATGTTTTATCGATTTCCGGGACGAAATCCTTGTAAGGGGTGGATAATTTGTAACATCCCTGACCTAGGTTATGAATTAACCCTAGGTGTTATGCCTAAATATGTAATTAAATCATTGTGATTATCTTTTGGCATGTAATTAAGTTCCTAAGGAACATACATTTTCATTTCTGTCCTTTTTAAAACAATGATTGTAGTATTGTTTGGTAATACAGGGACCTATGTGCAAATTACCCAATTAGAGGGGTTAACTTGCCAATTACACAGGATAAGATGTTCCTCTAATAAAGAGACATCATATGAATGAATATGATGAGGTATGATGGATTTCCCAAGTTTGGGCACCAAGGTGCAGCTTGTGGAGCAATCCTTGTGCTGAAAACCCTAATTTTGGTGTAAAGTGCAATTTACCACAAATGTGGGGTGCAACTTGTGATATACACTTTCTAGAATATCTTTTATGACTTTAGACATCATTTAAAGTTATAATAATGAAGGAGGCACTTCATTTGAATAATCATATAATAAGAAACACCTTTGTAATTAAACCACCAAAGTTGTAAGTAAAGGAGACCCTTATATGTATATGTGCACCATAGTCACAAGTTGACCTTCCTTGCCTTTAGTCCTTGGTCTTAGAAGAATTTTTACCTTATATATGAAGAGGAGGGACGTGCCTAAAAGAAAGGAAGGACCTAGTTGTGAAAAGGAGGAGTAAGTTGTCCTTATGATGAAAATAACCTCAAAGTATATATGATCCTTTCCTTTGCAAACAAAGGCAACGTTTCCTTTCTTCCCTTCTTATTCCCTTGCTTAGACCGACTTAGGACAGAGCTCAGGAGTAGAGGAAGACGACCAAGTTCATCTAGGTAAGCTTTTATCATCATCTTTCTCGAATTCATGGAGGAAACCAGGTTACAAGGTTGGTTTCATGGTTATCTTACTTAGCTTTCTCTTCCTAGCCGATCCTTCCCAACTTTTCCTTGAAGAAACAACCTTGGATGACCTGTGGAGCTCAAGACACCATTAAAGTTTCGAAGCTTGGAAGCTTGGAGTTCTAGTAACAACGTTTGAGGCGGGTTTTATAACTCTAAACCTTGCTTTTTTATGCATACTTTTATTCTTGCAAATAATAGTTAGTTCTTCTTCTTCCCCATCTTTCTTTGCACTCTTGCAAGCTTTTTCGTGAAGAACAGACCTTGGTTTCAAGGTTGAAGATGAAGGGCATTAATACCTATGTTGGTCCTTATCCAACTTTATTAAACGATCTTGGACCAATAGGTCTAAACGGTTTGCAACCGTTTGAAATCAAAAAAGGGGCTCAACCCGTTTGATCTCAAACGATCTTGCAAGATCGTTTAGTTTTAAACGGTCTTCAAGACCGTTTGATAGGGTTGACCAAGGGAAGACCGTTTAAGGAACTGTTGTAAACATATTGAATTTAATTCCTACAAAGAATCATAACCCAATTCCAAACCAATCACAAGTTGAAGGCACTTCAACTCCTTAAACCCTAATCGGGTTGAATTGAGTTTTTCAATGATAGATTATGGTGAACTTTGGGTTGAAGGACCCAAACGGTCTCAAGACCATTTGGGGGTTCACTCAAACGGTCTTAAGACCGTTTGGTGACAACCCAAGAACGTTTGTAGGTATAGGGTTAAGGAAATTTGATGGTTTGAGGGTCCAATTTCAATAGGTTGATGAATTGATAAAAATGCTGATTTTGGACCTAGTTAGGGTTTAATCCTTATCAATTTGATTTAGTTTTTTATAAAACTTTGGGCAAACGGTCTCAAGACTGTTTGGAGGATATCCAAACGATCCCAAGACCGTTTGGGTCAAGTTTGGGCCCAATTGGATCTCAATTGATGGGTTCAACTACAATTTGTTTCACATTGTTGAAAATTGATGATTAGCCGATTGAAAACCCTAATTGAATGGGATTTAACCCCAATTAGCTTTCAATTGAGAATCAATTTGGTGTTCAATTGATTAAGGCTAATTCTAATTGACTCAATTTGTAAATGGTTAACAAGGGCATGGCCAATTGAAGGCTTCAACATAGGAAATCCTATTCAAACATAACCTTTGTTTCACCTTTTATGTCCATGTAGTTTGAACCCATTTGGATCCAAACGACCTCAAGGTCGTTTAAGCTCAAATAGGTCCACACTCGTTTAAGCTCAAATGGGTTCACACTCGTTTAAGCTCAAATGGGTTCATACTCATTTAAGCTCAAACGGGTTCACACTCGTTTAAGCTCAAATGGGTTCATACTCGTTTAAGCTCAAACGGGTTCACACTTGTTTAAGCTCAAACGGGTTCAGACTCGTTTAAGCTCAAATGGGTTCACACTCGTTTAAGCTCAAATGGGTCCACACTCATTTAAGCTCAAACAGGTCCACACTCGTTTAAGCTCAAATGGGTCCACACTCGTTTAAGCTCAAACAGGTCCACACTCGTTTAAGCTCAAATGGGTCCACACTCATTTAAGCTCAAATGGGTTCACACTCGTTTAAGCTTAAATGGGTTCAATTAAAGGATACCTTGTTTTATTCAAACCCTAATGACATGATAGTGGTGATTTGGTTTATGTTAATCAATAAGTACTTAACCCAACCCTATCTAGAGTGATGTAATCACCATCCATTAGTAAGGAGAGAGATAAAGTACCATTTATGGTTAAAACTCAAATAAAGTACCTTCAATGTATATGAATATGCAGGATTAGGGTATGATCCACTTATGAGAGAGCATGAAAACCCTAATTAAGATAATTGATGAGTCTTAACCTAATTTGAAAGCATCAATGATGATGTTTCTCATTCATAATGATGTTATGAGCTCATTTCACTATGAAGTGAATAGTAAATCCTAATTCTAGGGTAATCATGAGTAATGTGAATAGTAAACCCTAGTTCATGGTAAAATGTTGAAATGAACAATAAACTCTAAACTCGTGTTATTCCTTTAAGCATGAATTGTATGATAAAAATATGAGATGAGGAATCATTATTCCTAATCATAATGAAAGGGTTGAATAACCCTAAATGATGTAAACAAGGGAATCTTACCCTTTGTAAGAACATAAAAGTATAATCTTTGAATTGAAGAGTTAATTCTGTTTTATTGACTGCTGATCTGACTATGAATTGTTGATTATTATCAATTGATTTAATCATGCAGGTTCTTACAAGAGAATAATCATATCCAGGTAAGGATCATGACATATTATTCATTGAAAGCATGTCAATAGCTTATGAACAGAAATAACTATGTTGCCTAGATGCAAGTGGCATCATATAAAGCCGATATGCCTTAAGGGCCATGAATGACATCAAGGTCATGCTAATAGATGACTTGATGCTGACATGTCACTTGATAGCAAGTGTTATGATGATATAAGGGTGTGAGCACCCATGTTCCTGAATCATAGTGATAAGATGATTAAGAATTGATATCCATCTGATAACCGATATGAGTAATACCTGTTACATTTAGTATTCTTCTGTTATAGCCATGTTTAGTACTTGAACGTTTGGAAACATGTATGATGCTAAAAGAATACTGAAATGTACCTAATAACCAAGTATAATCATACCATGTAGAGCCCTGATCATAGATCCATCATTGTTAGAGTTTAAATGATGGTGAAATAGGTTTTCCTAAGGGAACTCATGGATCACATACTTTAGAGTATGTGGGGGAATATGGATGCGTATATCCTTACATCCTAGTGTAGGAGTTGATGTGGATGTATCTTAATCCATCAACCCTTCACTATATGTTTATACCGGGATGAAGTAACACTATTCTCCCAAAGGAATCTTTTATACTGCATCGATGAGAGATAAACATGAAATCTTTCGATAGCGAAGAGAGTGCAGAATGCCACTGTGACTCTAATAGCAAAGTACCAGAATACCCTGGTGAGCTATATTAGAAGAGACACTAGATGTCCTGCATGTTTATCCTCATTCTGACTGAGGTAGTTGAAGGTCATGAGAATCCGACTCTTTCGATGACCTAGTATGATATCGATGCGACTTACTAGTGATCGGTTGGAGCATGAGCAGTACACCTCATCTCCGCAGGGCATAATGATGTTTGTAAAACATAATCAACCACGTAGCATAACTTCTTAGGTTGAATTATGAGGAACATTGATTGATATTACATTGCTTGAATTTAATATCATGTTCAAGTATTAGTATACATGTTCTTCATATTCCTTAATAAAGATGAGTAATTGTTATCAAGCCTGCTGTGAGTAATCTAAGTTACCTGCTCATGATATTCCTTTGATTGCTTTTAACAAAGTTTATGGCGGAGAGTTATAACTCTCACTGGGACAATTATTTAAAATTGTCTCACCCCGTAGATTTGTACCTTTTGGTGGACGTCGAGGTCGAAGGAACCGGTCTGCAGGTGGACAGCAGCAGCAGCGGCAAAACTAGGAGCAGTAGTGATTTCAGGTGGAAACACTGTGCTGTCTAGTCTTGTAGATAGAATAGTCTTATGTCGTCTCTGTACACTCAGGTCCTAGGAGTTTGTTGATCTGAGAATTTTGAAGTCTTGAGATTTTGTATCATGATGTATATGATCACTCGAGAAGTGATTTAATAGATATGTAAGTAGTTCATCTTGCTTTTATGAAAGGAGTTTCAAGTTTTCGAGATCTCGTTTTCGAAAGGTTTTAATTTCTCGTGATTTTTCGTATTCCGCTGTTAATCGAACCGCTTCCACTATGTTTATCTTGCATTTTAGAGATCAGAGCCCACAGAACAGATTCCACAAACGTCGCAAACCGTTCCCAGTTCTCCAAAGTAGAAACCAGTGTCGTCAGCTCAGCACTCAGACCCTTCTCGAAACGCCTGATCCGTTCCTCGTCTGTTGCCGCCATGTGAGGACAAAACCTCAACAGATCCATAAACATGGCTTCATACTCGGTGATGTTCATTGTTCCCTGTTACAAACTCTCAAACTGACGGATCTTCTCATCCAGATACGTCTTGGGTAAATATCTGGTGATGAACTCGCGTCGAAACACTTCCCAACGGATCACCTCATCAGGCCGCTTCTCTTCCTCGATGGTCCACCAGTGACCAGCACTACCTCTCAGTAGGTAGACAGCGTGCTTTACTTTGTCTGCTTCGGGGATGTCGAGGATCCGGAAAGCCTTCTCGAGACTTTTCAGCCACAGATCCGCATCTGCTGGATCAGCCGTTCCAGCATAATCCGAAGCTCCAACTCGGCGAAGCTGCTCGAAGGTCTTCCCAATACCCAATGCTTCTCCATGAGGAACCTGTGCTCGCAGAGGAGGCACTGGTAATCGCTCAACCATGAGATTCATCGTAGCCATCATCTGCCCCATAAGCTGTTGGTAGGCAGGATGTTCAAGGATGGTTGGGTCAGGTTGGGGGACCTCAGGCACCCGATCTTCATGTGCCTGCTCAAAAGCTCCATCAACTGATGCAGCATCGCTGTTTTCAGCAGCGTGTTCTTCATGGTTTCCAGACATCTTGGCTTTCTTCTGCTGAGGGCAGAAGATGATCGTGAGGAAATCTGGAAAACACATAAGAACAAACACAACCTAGTCCTAGATCCCTGTAGACTCAGCGAACCTAAGGCTCTGATACCAAACTTGTGGAAACACATCCCATTATCACACAGATAACGAGGTGTTACGCAAAAACGTGTAGAAATCACCATAACCACAGATTATCAAAACACGGGTTAATTAAAACCGATTGCGGAAAACTGGTAAGCTGAGAAACTTAGTACATATCATTCCTCATCCTGCAAGAAAACATGTTATATACACACCCATACAAGCCTGGATACATGTCCACAGCTTAGAACAACAGCTGTCTTGTCACATCATGAGTTCACCCCCTGTTTATACATACATAAGGCCCACACCTGGCCAGTAACAGGATATACAAAACATATGTAGTTGCACATCGTGAAACAGCATCAAAACATCGCCAAGGACCTGAGAGTACAGGGATGACTCTAGACTCTATCACAAAACATCCAAAACAGCAGCACATCCAACGCTTGCCTTCTACTGTTCTTCTAGCTGCTCGGCTGCAACTCTGCGACCACCTCCACGACGAACTCGACCACCTAAAAAGGGTGTAAACCAATGGTGTGAGACAATTGAACATTGTCCCAGCGGGAGGCATAACTCCTCGCTAAAACTATAAAACCTCAAGATCATATACATTAAGCAGCTATCTAATAGAGGATATAGCAAGAACAGTTTATTGGAATAAAGCTAACTAAACTTACCAGATATATTCAAGTATTACATGTGAGACACAATTTATGAGATAGGATACCCAAATTCTACTGCATATGAAAGACATATGAATAACTGCAATATATAAAAGAGAGTAACTACACAAACAAGGCCTCAACCAATGTTTTGTGTTTGACTTAAGTAGTGAGTACTAAACAGCTGGATTATGTTTTATTATGCCCTGAGGAGATGAACCGTACCGTTCAAATCCAACCATCGGCTACGAAGCCCATAACCGGTGCCATACAAGGTCAATGGAAGAGCCGGAATTCACGACCTCACCCCTCGTGGTCAGTACACGAGAACACAAAGAAGGACCGCAGTCTCATGCTCAAGTGGTCTTAAGCCACAGGGTCAGCTCCTCAGGCTACCCTTCCTCTAGCCCACCTTGGTACAGGTCACGGCGCTAGTAAAACCGAGCCACGGGTCTCAACACCGTGCTCCGAGCCATGAACGCATTCATGCTCATCAAATCACATATCCAGAGCCATGGTCCATGTTCACCATTCTCATCACATATCCGAGTCTACAACCGCAGCTGCACTCGTTTCACCTCTCTATTTGAGGCTAGGAGAAACCTCGCATATTCAAAAATATATGCTCCGGGTTAACCCGCAGGAGAACCCGTTTCACCATCACCATATCCTGACTGATGATGGATCTATGGCCAGGGCAAACTACATGATAGATTTCACTATAATTATTAGTATCTTTTAGATGGATTGCAAGATTCAAGCAAGTTGTATAACATGCAAACTATAGAAGGGAAATAACCAACATAACTCAATAATATGTTATTATTGCAATTACATCAACCTGATCCATTTCAAGGATCCAGCATCACATGTTATCACTTGGCCTCTTGCCAACCATCCAGATCCACCTCAAGGATCATCACATACCATGGGATCTCAATCCCTCATCACATAGTGCCACAGCCTCTCAAGGCTTTCATCATCGTGGGACATCATTCATAATACACCTGTCATCATAGTATTCACATATAACCATTTCTCATAGCCTTTCATTTGGCTAAGCACTACCTGCATGGTTAGCATCATTCAATAACCATATGAATAATCAAGAGACTCATATTATTAACATAAGGTGACAATTGGGGTTAAGTATATTGCCAGCACAAAATGACAATAATAATTACATCCATGCCCCATCTTAAGGTTACATATGTAAGCACATTATCAAGCAACCCTAATGCATGCTTAACGTTACTCTTAGCATTAAAGAGATAACCAGGGTAGCCACACTCATACACATGTGCTTAGGCATAAGAAGATTTAAAGAACAAGCTTCAACGATTCATAAAAACATAGCTGACGTATCACCTTTCTATGACAAACCGTACCCTCACAAGAGGTACCCAAAGCCCGCACTAAAGGTTATCCCGGGCAGGACCCACTCTCATCTAATCCCTATCGGGCGTGCAGCTCTAGTAGGCGTGCAGAGTATATCGGGCGAGTCAGGGTACGATCTGGGCATGCAGGGTTCAGCTAAGCGTGTAGGGTGGATGTCGGGCGACACAGATTGATGTTGGGAGAGCAACATGGTGTCGGGCGAGCAGCCCCAAGGTGTGCAACCTGCCGGGCAGAACTAGCTCAAGGCGTGCAAGGTCAGAATGCTCACCCGCCCAAGGAACAAAAGGGATACATTGCTCACTTATGTCGTGCAAGAGTAGCTAAGCCATGAGGGCTGTCAGGAAGCACCTCTACAAGCACCAAACGCTCAAGATGCATCTCATCAAGGTCATCTAACGAGCTCACCTTCTTGCCCAAGGTGAGAAGAGAGTCTTGCTCAAGCCACTAAGTCACAAGCTCACCTCAATCGACTAGGAAAGAGGGGTATTGCTCACAACATTAGGACCCAAACTCACTCTTCAAGACCAAGGGGAGAAAGGAGTGTTGCTCCCTAAACCCTAACTTACATGGATTGGCCAACATGCAAGATAACCAAAAACCAACTACTAACGTGCATATAGGCAAGATTAAAGCAACATATATGAAAAGAGAGTAGAGTAGCTAGGGTTAGAGTTATGCAACCCGCCTTAAGCTCCAAGCTTCAAGGAAGAAGAAGAACTCCAAGCTCCACGCACCACCAAGCAAAGAGGATGGAGAGCTCCAAGGGATATCGACCACCAAAGCTTCTCCAAGGGTGGGTATCGGCCACCACTCTTCTTCTCCAAGGGTGTGTCGACCTCCAAGCAACCCCTTTAAGGGTGTATCGGCCACCAAGCAAGGGAAGGAGGGAGTGTGTCATGCACAAGAGGGAGAGGAACCAAAGGGTCCTTAAGCTAAGGAAGGAACCATCTTTTATAGAAAGAAAGGGAGGAGAAAACAAGGTGGAACATGGCAAGGTGTCGCCCCCACAAAGGACACTTGTCCACAAGCTCAAACCACCACTCTAGCAAGCCATAAGACACTTGTCCAAAACATGCACCAAGTGTCCACCAAACAAGACCAAGAACCATGGGCGACACACCAAGCTTGCACTAGGGTGACACACCTCCTTGTTGGCCGACACAAACACCCTAGGTCGACACACTCTTCACTTTGGGCGACACAAGGATCAACCAAGCCAAAACAAGGCACCTCAAGGCCCAAACAAGCTCAACTAAGGCCCAAAGAGCTCAAGCAACCAGCCCAAGCCTTCCCCTCAACTCTAGAGGATGCAAAGAGATAGAAGAACACCTCTCAAGGTGGCAAACGTGCTCACAAAACCCTAGACTTGGGTTATTTGCAAGTAGCACCTTCAACTCACAACAAAGCACAACCAAACCCTAATCACCACCAAAGGTGATTAGCAAGCACCAAAACACCAGGGTTAAGCAAAGCAAACAGGGTAAGCCCTAAACGAAGGTCAGGGTCCTTACACATATCAACATCATACTATGGTGTATTATCTTTAGAAGAAGCAATTAAGATTGTTTGTACATTATTCAAAACAACACCCTTCTATATCATATTTTCTCATATGAGTACATCATTGAGTATACAAGCATACCCTTCAACCCTTATCATGAGATATCAGTTTCAACTCATCAACCCAAGGTATCAAATTAGACCCTCTTTTTGTGTATCGGTTGAACTACCATGAAGTGTACATATGGGGTGACATTTACTACACTAGAGGTGTCGGTTTATCCGCATAAGGGATGTATCTGTTTAGATCCTTGAAAGTATGACAAGTAACCCCTCTTGAAGGTGTGTTGGGAATCAACTCTTGAAGGGGTATTGGGCATCACTTCTTGAAGGGGGTTTCAGGCATCATCTCCCAAGGTGTGATGGGTAACACATGGTGTGTCGGGGGTGTTGGGCATCACATATTGTGACGGGCATCACCTCCCTAAAGGTGGGACGGGTAGCACTAGGGTTAGGGCTAGGTCATGATGGTCATTTTCTCAATCATGGGTGTCACAACTAGCACTCTAGCAAACCAGCTCACACAATGGGTCCTCATGGTCATGATAGGCTACCAAGGTGTATTGGCCTAGTCCCATCTAGGGCATGACGAGTAGCAACCATCAAGATTATTGGTTTGGCAACACATAGATCTAAGCGCCTCTAGAGCATGATGGATTAACACATCATCAAGGAATGTATACCTAACCATTCATATTGGTTTGGGTACTCTCTAGAGTGTGACAATTTAGTATCCTTCCAAACCTATCGGCCTAAGCACTTTCAAGTCATGACAATTTGCAACATGTTGTGTTGGTTTAGGCATCATGAGTCATGACAACCATTCACCCCCTAAGTGTTGACTTAGTCATATTCAACCTTAGGAAACTAGGTCACTAGCCCATCTACTTAAAAAAGAAAGAAAGAGAAATACATGGGAAGTATCTTAAATGAAGTTCTTTCATCAAAATAGTCCTCAAAACAAAGCACTAACTACCAACATATAAGGGGCACACGGTCTAGAGATTAAGAACAACTTAAGCATATAAAGAGTGATAATAACAAAGGAGTTTAAGAGTTATATACCATGTATCATGAATGTCTCCATCAACAGTCCAAGCTTCCAAGATCAAAGCTCCAAAGCACACATCCCTCATCTCAAAGATGATCCATCTAGAGTCCCAACTCGATTTCAACATCACCTCAAGAAAGAAGAAGAATATGCCATGGTTATTGTGACACCTTGTCACGCTAATGAGATTACTCAAAACACAAAACACGATCAACTACTAATTTATCACATAGTCAAAAATGCGGAATAATTAAAACCAATTCCAACAATGTAAATAAACTCTAGAACATTTATAAAAGGTCCATCATTCCATTCTCATATATTGTAACAAGTATTTACATATGGGTCCAAAGACCTCAGTTACATCCTGCATACAAAAGATATTTCACATGTACATGCCATATATTTACAAACATTGGCATACTGCCAAAATTTCATGTCAATACAAGTATATCATTTATAAAACACATCCCATACCCGGACCTGAGAGTATAGGGATGACACTAGGACTCTACTACTAACATATACAACTAGCCAACCTTCCGAATCTATGGATCACCAGGTTAGTTCTCTTCTATAGTGTGACCTCGATCTCGTTGCCCGCGATCACCTAAACAAATTATGGTGACCCACGGGTGAGACCCAATTCCAGCGAGATATATAACTCTCTCCAACATATATTGATTGACAGTAAATGAGTTGAGCAGATACAATAAAGAATAAGCAATTTAAGTAGATTGAATAGGTCAAGCATACTAAGCCATTAAGCAAATTAACTTGACAACAAGTATAATTACTCAAAGGTCATATGATATCATATTGTAAACACTGAATAGTATAAAGACAAGTTAAAGACTAATCAAGCAATGTGAGACGTATTTAACCATAGCCAGTATACTACACGACTTATATCACTTCTTTTATTACATTGCCCTGAGGGATTTGAGAAATACCACTCAAGTCCCAACTGACCACTACTAAGTCGAAATCAGTGCCATACAAGATCTAGGAAGAGTCGGACTCCTAAGATCTTCTCCGCCCCCAGTCAGTACGGGTCCGCCACAACGACACATAAGGTCAAGCTACTAACAGCCTAGTCTATCCTTGGTACAGGTCACGACACTAGTGAAAGGAGGTGGTACGTATACCCTACCATCTGAGGTACAACCACAATTGTCATCCAATCTCATCATATATATATAATCATGGAGACACGACCACAACCATTCTCAAATTGAGGGCTAGGTATGACCACAGTCACGCTCCCTAACACTTGAATTCAAGATGGCTCACACCCTACATACTCATCATTATGCACTCTGAGTATCCCTTAGGAATACTCGTTTCACTATCTGGCAATTTATGACACTCAGATAGATCTATGGCACAGGGCACTGCATGATTAGAGTTTCACTTAATTAGTTATGCCAATTGGGTGAATTAAGGCCAAATCATACAAATGGACATTCAAACCCTAATTCTTTTCTAACAAGAGTATATGTATAACAACTTCAAAAGATATAAAACATTTGACATATAAATATTAATCACATTACCACATGCTATCATTCATTGCAAATTAATGGGCCACACTTATCATCATACTTTTACAAGATACCAATATCTTATCACAAGTTCCAGGGTTTTAACTCTTATTGGAACATGAAGAGGATTTCACCTCAATCATGGCTTCAAACATGCCCAAAGGTCTTTAAGACCATCACATTATTCATAGTAAGGTTATCATCATCATTCCATGCCTTAAACAAGGCTCAAAAGATCATTAGCTCATATGTGTCCATAGATACTAACATGGCAAGGCACTATGATATTCAAATAGTACTACAGTGAGGTTTCAACACAAGAAGAGTGTAATTCATTATCACATTAATCATTCAAGAGGTCTGATTATAACCAATCAACATCATATAATTACACTAAGGTTAGGTATAACAAGCTAGATCACATGGGAGTTACACATCCACTTATTATAGTGATTTATCAAATATAACTATGTAATGGCAAAGGTAAGACTAAAACTTAATGGTATTGAACCATTGAATTATCATCACTAGGACCCACATTAATACCATATGATTTATTCTAATCCATTGGATGTTGAAGAATCCAATAATATTCATTGTATCAGGTTCATTGTTCAAGGTTATCAATTTAAGTATAGGCCTAACCACTAGATCAATTGAACCAAGGAACTATTGGTTCAAGGTTTAGTCAAATCTACAATTACATTCTTAACTCATCATATATGGTGATGACTTATTTAACCATTAATTGTGATCATTAGGTCACCATTGTTTCTTAGATCAGTAATACATTCAGTTAACACCATCAAATATTAAGCTAATGTCATCATCGATTGATAACATCATTAGAATACTTCGTAAATGATAATTAAACATCTAATTGAGCCAAAACCTGACCTAAGGGGGGTGACCATAGGTTGACACCATAAATTTGACACCCTTGATCACGAACATCAGTTGCCAAGATAGCAACAACATTGGTTGTTGAATGGTATGACCATCGGTTGTGTGATAGGGAAGGAAATAGCTTGACAACCCTAATTTGAACCATCAATTGTTTTGTGCTTAGCACCATAGGTTGTTGCCATCAACCTGTCCCAGATCATGTTACCCCTTAGAAAGGTCGTAGACATGTTTAAAAGTTCATATAGAACTGGAACAAAATAGGGAACACCACAAAAATTTGTAATTCTAAACAAGCATGGCTTCTCTATGCTTAATTCAACACATTAAGGCATAAACATGAACTAACAAGCTTCTAGTAAGCAATATAAGTGAATAATGTTGTATAACTCACATATATAGAGTAGGTCAGATCCCAAACAGAAAAAATCTCGAGCCAATAGGGCAAGAAAACCTTGGATTCAGATCTGAACTTGGCCAAATAAGCACTTCTCTACACAAGGAAGCAAAACCCTAGAAAAAGAAACAAGAAGGATAGATTTTTGAGTTGTAGAGCCACTTTCACCATGGAACAGCAGGGTTCCGACCTGGAGGAAGGTCTAAGGAAGTAGAATAGAAAGAAAAACGGAGAAAGAAGGAAGAAAACAACTTCCCTTGGTCGAATTCCCTAGAAGATGACCTTGGAAAGCCTAGGTAGGGCTAGATGGAGCTCTAGGAGACCTTCTTCTCCAAAAAGAGGTTGTATTCTACCTTAGAGCAGTGGGTTCTGCAGAAAAATAGAGTGGATTTGTTTCTCCAGTTTAGATGAAAGAGAAAGCAAGCATAGTTTCGAATTTGGGCAAAAAAGAGGTAAATATAGCCCACGGATAAGGATAGAAGCAAGCATGAGGTGTAAAAGTAGCTTCCCCATGTGTCTATGGATTTAAATTATTAATAATATACATGCACACACACAAAAAATCTCCCCCACCGTCCATTTTGACCTGTTTATCTTTCCTTTGTCAAATTTCCCAGCCAATCACATAATTCATTAGTTGGTAGCTACTAAAGGTAGCTCATCCATGAAGGGGTAAACCCTAAAATACCCTTGAGGAAAACACCTTCAAACCATGGCTAAAAAATCTCAAGAATGATAATATAATATCTGAGGAACATAATGTATGTGACAAATTGCAAAGAGAACCCCTCAATTGGGTAAATTGCATAAAAGTCCAAAATGTACAGAAAATTGCATAACTTGCTCAAACAATGTCCAAATTGGACCAAATTTGAAACTTAAGCTTGTCTTATGATTTAAAAACATATAAAAAAGTTATATTAGGGTTATAAGAATTCAATTATGGTAATTAATCTCATTCAAGTCATTAAACAAGTTTAGGGGCCTTACAACTATAAACCCCTAACAAGGATTTCGCCCCGAAATCCTACACAAAAAGAGATGGGTATTTTCTACGCATCTCATTCTCTAGTTCCCATGTGTCTTCCTCTATGCCATGGTGATTCCACAAAACTTTCACTAGTATTATATCTTTTCTCTTTAGCTTTTTCACCCTTGTATCCAGGATCAATACAGGACCCTCAACATAGGAGATATCCTCATCTAACTCAACCTCTACTGGTTGGATTGTCTGGTCAGTATCTGGATGGCATTTCCTCAACATAGAGATGTGAAAGACATTATGCAATCTATGTAGCTCTGGTGGTAGCTCCAACTTATATGCTACCTTTCCAACACGAGCTAGGACAGGGTATGGTCCCATAAATCTAGGAGCCAACTTACCCTTCTTTCCAAACCTCAGCACACATTTCTTAGGAGAAACCTTAAGATATACTCTATCTCTCACTTGGAACTCAAGTGGTTTGCGTCAGTTATCTGCATTAGATTTCTTCCTATCCTGGGTTGCTTTCAACTGTTGTTGTATCACTTTAATCTTTTCTGTAGTCCACTGTACTAGCTCAGGACCCAAAAGTTGATATTCACATGTCTCATACCAGCAAAGAGGAGACCGACATTGTATCCCATACAGAGCCTCATAAGGAGCCATATCTATGCTTCTTTGATAGCTATTGTTGTATGCAAACTCTATCAGAGTCAGATGTACATCCCAACTACCAAGAAATTATAGCACACATGCCCTCAAGAGATCCTCTAAAGTCTGAATAGTCCTTTTAGACTGGCCATCAGTCTGCGAATGAAAAGTTGTGCTGAATCTCAGCTATGTTCCCATTGCTAAATGCAGACGCTCCCAAAATTTATTGTAAAGTGTGGACCTATGTCAGAAACTATAGTCACTGGAATGCCATGCAGACGGACTATCTCATCAACATATATTTGTGCCAATTTCTCTGTTGTAAATGTCATCTTAACTGGTAGAAAATGAGCTGACTTAGTCAATCTGTCTACTATCACCCGTATGGAATCATGACCCTTGGCTATCCTAGAAAGACCAACCACAAAGTCCATAGTAATATGATCCCATTTCCATTGTGGTATTGGCAAGGGTTGTAATGTCCCTACAGGCTTCTGGTGCTCAGCCTTCACCTACTGACAAAATGGACATTTGGCAATGAACTCTGCCACATCACGCTTTAGACCTGGCCACCACTACATGTCTTTCAAGTTTTGGTACATCTTGGTACTTCCAGGATGCATTGCATACATGGAGGAGTGAGCCTCCTCAAGTACCATCTTCCTCAACCCATAAACATCAGGAACCACTCCCCTATTGTGGTAACAAACTATACCATCATCTGCCTCATGAAAGCCATCATACTTTCACTATCAATCCCTGATCGGATATTATGTATCACAATATCATTTTGTTGTGCATCATGAATCTGCTGTCTCGAGGTGGGTTTCACTTGTAACTGTCCCAATAATCTTGCCAGCAAGGAAACTTCTAGCCATACATTCATCTGGTGAAGAGACACTAGCATATATCTCTTATGTCACATCAAGGAATTTAATTGTGCTTATATACCATTGATAATGAATATGACTTTCTAATCAATGCATCATCTACCACATTTGATTTTCCTGGATGGTAGTCTATCATGCAATCATAATCCTTAATCAGCTCCATCCATCTCCTCTGCCTCATATTCAGCTCCTATTTTGAGAAGATATACTATAGATTCTTGTAGTCAGTGAAGATCTGACACTTTTCTCCATAAAGATAGTGTCTCCATATCTTTAAGGAATGGAACACAAATGCCTTTTGCATATATAACATTGCCCAGAAAAGACACTTCAAATAACCAGAATTCACACTTGCTGAACTTAGTATGTAGTTGATGCTGCCTCAACAAAGTCAATGTCTGGCGAAGGTGTTGCTCATGTTGTTGACTATCCTTGGAGTATATCAGGATATCATCTATGAACACAACCACACACTAATCAAGATAAGGTCTAAACACCTTATTCATTATATCCATAAAAGTTGCAGGTGCATTGGTTAGCCCAAACGGCATAACCACAAACTCATAATGACCATACCTAGTCCTAAAAGTTGACTTGGGTATGTCATCAGCCTTAATTCTCAACTGATGGTAACCTGATCTCAGGTCTATCTTTGAAAACACAGTGGCACCTCTCAACTGATCAAAAATATCATCAATCCTCGACAAAGGATACTTATTCTTTATTGTCACCTTGTTCAACTGTTTGTAGTCTATATACAACCTCATTGAACCATCCTTCTTTTTAAAAAACAACACGGGAGCACCCCAAGGGGAAGTGCTTGGCCTGAGAAAACCCTTCTCTAACAATTCTTGTAACTGTTTCTTTAACTCCTGCATCTCTGTTGGTGCCATTTTGTATGTTGACTGTGCTATGGGTTGTGTTCTAGGAACAAGATTGATCTCAAACTCAATCTCTCTAGGAGGGGGAATGCTAGGAAATTCATCAGGAAAGACATCCTCAAATTCTTTCACCACTGTTACCTCCTAGATACTAGGATCTACTGCCTTGGTATCCACAACATGAGCTAAGAAAGCCTCACATCCTTGTCTCATCAACCGCTCCACTGTCATAGATGACATCAAACTTGTAGGAAGAATCCTCCTATCACCCTTAGAATCCATTGTATATCTCCATCATGGAACATCGCCACCTTAGTACTACAGTCCAAGACTACCTTGTATTTTTCCAAGGTATCCATTCCTAGGATTACATCAAAACAATGCATGTCAAGTGGTAAAAGATCCACTTGAATGTTGTGTCCAGAGAAATAAAGAACACAAGAAGGGCACACTTCCCACAACTCAGTAGAATCAAACAAAGAGTCTCTATCCAGAGGATATCAGATCTAAGACTAATAGGTAGATAACAACTATGTATCACCTCTCTGGTGATAAAAGAGTGCATCACACCTGGATCTACTAACACAGATACAAAACAAGAAGCAGACAAATTAGAATGAAATATTTCCATCTGACCTGTCACGACTCGTGGATTGACCATTGCTTTTGGCTGGGTCATGGCATAGAACCTAGTTATCACCTGCTGCAGTCCACGTCCTCTACTCGCCTATCTTGAGGATCCTACGTGGGATGCCTGACTACGTCCTCTGCCACTACCAGTATCAAACTGTCATTGTTGTGATCCCTGTTGATTCTTCCTTGGTTGTTGAGTCACCTCCTCAACCTTCATAGGGCAATTCCATCTAATATGCCATGTTGGTCCACATTGATGACACACCTGGTTATCACTATGTGGTCTAAAAGGCCCTATAACTGAGACTAATGATGAACTGCGAGCTCCTATTGGTGGAAAACTGTGACCTCTACCCCTAGTCGGGGTCCATTGTGACAGTGCATGTGATCTTGCTTCAGTGAAGGTTGACCTTGGTTGTGACGGCAGTGGGAAAAACATTGGCTTCTTAAAGCCTCCAAATGATTGCCCTTGAAACTGCATAGGTCTCTTCTTAGCATTAGCTTCACGCTTCTCTATGGCAGACCTCTCGATCCTCCTAACAGATTCCACAAAGGTGGAAAATCTTTCCCTATTCTCTAAGGCTGATGTTGTAGTAGTCAACTCCGTACTCAGGCCCTTCTCAAATCTCCATATCCTTTTCTTGTCTGTTGCTTCCATGTACGGGCAGAACCTCAAAAGTTTCATAAACTTTGATTCATACTCTTTGATAGTCATAGCTCCCTGACAAATCTTCTCAAACTAAGAAATTTTCTTATCTAGGTAGGTTTCTAGAAAATATTGGCTAACAAATTCCCTCTAAAACTCCTCCCACCCTATCACAACTCCTGGCCTTTTCTCCGCTTTTATGGCCCACCAGTGGCCAGAACTAACCTTCAACAAGTATACTGCATGCTTAACTTTGTCTTCTTCAGTGATGTTTAGGATTTTGAATACCTTTTCTAGCTCAGTCAACCACATGTCAGCATCTTCTGGATCAGAAGTACATGCATATTCAATCGCCCCAACACATCTAAGATGTTCAAATGTACTCCTGACACCTTGGGACTCCAACTAGAGGCGGTTGCCCTATCTTGAGGTGTCGGCACTCTGTCAGCAATATGTGTAGTTGTGGCCATCATCTGTCTAAACATAGGTTGAAACTCAGGATTGGACATCATTGTCGGGTCTAGATGAGGCATTGCAGGCTACTTTGGCCCTTCTTATGGTATTCTCTCATCATGTGCCTGCCTCCTAGAACCTCCTCAAGGTTCTACATAGCTACTCTCAATATGTTCTTCATGTCCTCTAGACATATCTGCATAAGCATAAACTATGATCAGATATGTTGGATACATAAGAACAGACTCAAACCTAAGTCTTATGTCCCTGTAGACTCAGTAAACCTAGAGCTCTGATACCAACTTAACTATGACACCTCATCACGCTAACGAGATTACTCAAAACACAAAACACGATCAACTACTAATTTATCACATAGTCAAAATGTGGAATAATTAAAACCAATTCCAACATTGTAAATGAACTCTAGAACATTTATAAAAGGTCCATCATTCCATTCTCATATACTGTAACAAGTATTTACATATGGGTCCAAAGACCTTAGTCACATCCTACATACAAAAGATATTTCACATGTACATGCCAAATATTTACAAACATTGGTATACTATCAAAATTTCATGTCGATACAAGTATATCATCTAGAAAAGACATCCCATACCCGGACCTAAGAGTACAGGGATGACCCTAGGACTCTACTACTAACATATACAACTAACCAACCTTCTAAATCTAATGATCACCAGGTTGGTTCTCTTCCACAGTGCGACCTCAACATCGTTGCCCGCGACCACCTAAAAGAAATTGTGGTGACCCACGGGTGAGACCCAATCCCAACGAGAGATATAACTCTCTCTAACATATATTGATTGATAGTAAATGAACTGAGAAGATACAGTAATGAATAAGCAATTTCAGTAGATTGAATAGGTTACGCATACTAAGCCATTAAGCAAATTAACTTGACAAGGAGTGTAATTACTCAAAGGTCATTTGATATCATCTTGTAAACACTGAATAGTATAAAGACAAGTTAAAGACTAATCAAGCAATGTGAGATGTATTTAACCATATCCAGTATACTACACGGCTTATATCACTTCTTTTATTACGTTTCCCTGAGGGATTTGAGAAATACCACTCAAGTCCCAACTGACCACTACTGAGTCAAAATCAGTGCCATACAATATCTAGGAAGAGTCGGACTCCTAAGATCTTCTCCGCCCCCGTTCAGTATGGGTCTGCCACATCGACACATAAGGTCAAGCTGCTAACATCCTAGTCCATTCTTGGTACATGTCACAGCACTAGTTAAAGGAGGTGGGTACGCATACCCTACCATCTGAGGTACAACCACAGTTGTCCTCCAATCTCATATATATATATATATATATATATATATATATATATAATCACCGAGACATGACCGCCGCCATTCTCAAATTGAGGGCTAGGTATGACCACTGCCATCCTCCCTAACACTTGAATTTAGGATGACAAGAACCACCACATACTCATCAATATGTGCTCCAAGTATCCCTTAGGAATACTCATTTCACGATTTGGCAATTTCTGACACTCAGATAGATCTATGGCACATGGCATTGCATGATTAGAGTTTCATTTAATTAGTTATGCCAATTGGGTGAATTAAGGCCAAATCATACAAATGGACAGTCAAACCCTAATTCTTTTCTAACAAGAGTATATGTATACCAACTTGAAAAGATATCAAACATTTGAGATATAAATCTTAATGACATTACTACATGCTATCATTTATTGCAAATTAATGGACCACACTTATCATCATACTTTTACAAGATACCAATATCTTATCACAAGTTCCAGGGTTTTAACCCTTATTGGAACATGAAGAGGATTTCACCTCAATCATGGCTTCAAACATGCCCAAAGGTCATTAACACGATCACATTATTCATAGTAAGGTTATCATCATCATTCCATGCCTTAAACAATGCTCAAAATATCATTAGCACATATGTGTCCATAGATATTAACATGGCAAGGCACTATGATATTCAAATAGTAATACAATGAGGTTTCAACAAAAGAAGAGTGTAATTCATTATCACATTAATCATTCAAGAGGTCTGCTTATAACCAACCTACATCATATAATTACACTAAGGTTAGGTATAACAAGCTTGATCCCATGGGAGTTACACATCCACTTATTATAGCGATTTATCAAATATAACTATGTAAGGGCAAAGGTAAGACTACAAATTAATGGTATTCAACCATAGAATTATCATCACTAGGACCCACATATAATACCATGTGATGTATTATAATCCATTTTATGTTGAAGCATCCAATATTATTCATTGGATCAGGTTCATTGTTTAAGGTTATCAATTGAAGTATAGGTCTAACCATTAGATCAATTGAACCAAGGAACCATTGGTTCAAGGTTTAGTCAAATCTATAATTACATTCTTAACTCATCATATATGGTGGTGACCTGATCCATCATTAATTTTGATCATTAGGTCACCATTGGTTGTTAGATCAGTAATGCATTCAGTTAACACCATCAAATATTAAGGTAATGTCATAATCGATTGATAACATCATTAGAATACTTCGTAAATGATATTTAAACGTCTAATTGAGCCAAAACTTGACCTAAGGGGGTGACCATAGGTTGTCACCATAAATTTTACACCCTTTATCACGAACATCAGTTTCCAATATAGAAACACCATTGGTTGTTGAATGGTATAACCATCGGTTGTGTGATAGGGAAGGAAATAGCTTGGCAACCCTAATTTGAACCATCAATTGTTTTGTACTTAGCACCATAGGTTGTTGCAGTCAACCTATCCCAGATCATGTTACACCTCATTAAGGTTGTATACATGTTTACAAGTTCATATAGAACTGGAACAAAATAGGAAACACCACAAAAAATCATAATTCTAAACAAGCATGGTTTCTCTATGCTTAATTCAACACATTAAGGCATAAACATGAACTAACAAGCTTCTAGTAAGCAATATAAGTGAAGAATGTTATATAACTCGCCTCTATAAGTAGGTCAGATCCCAAACAGCAATAATATCGAGAAAATAGGGCAAGAAAACCTTGGATTCAAATCTGAACTTGGCCAAATAAGCACTTCTTTCCACAAGGAAGCAAAACCCTAGAAAAAGAAATAAGAATGATAGATTTTTGAGTTGTAGAGCCACTTTCACCATGGAACAGCATGGTTCCGACCTGGAGGAAGGTCTAAGGAAGTAGAATATCAAGAAAAATGGAGAAGGAAGGAAGAAACAACTTGCCTTGGTCGAATTCACTAGAAGATGACCTTGGAAACCCTTGGTAGGGCTAGATGGAGCTCTAGGAGACCTTCTTCTCCAAAAAGAGGTTGTCTTCTACCTTAGAGCAGTTGGTTCCACAGAAAAATAGAGTGCATTCATTGCTCCAGATTAGAGGAAATAGAAAGCAAGCATACTTTCGAATTTGGGCAAAGAAGAGGTAAATATAGCCCATGGATAAGGATAGAAGCAAGCATGAGGTGTAAAATTAGCTTCCCCATGTGTCTATGGCCTTAAATTATTAAGAATATACAAGAACACACACAAGAAGCTCCCCCACCATCCCTATGACCTTCTTATATTTCCTTTTTCGAATTTTCCAGCCAATCACATAATTCATAGTTGGTAGCTACTAAAGGTAGCTCATCCATGAAGGGGTAAACCCTAAAATACCCTTGAAGAAAACACCTTCAAATCATGGGTCAAATAGGAGCCACATGGCTCAAAAATCTCAAGAATGATAATATAACATCTAAGTAACATAATGTATGTGACAAATTGCAAAGAAAACACCTCAATTGGGTAAATTACAGAAAATTCCAAAATGTACAAAAAAATTTGCATAACTTGCTCAAACAGTGTCCAAATTGGACCAAATTTGAAAATTAAGCTTTCCTTATGATTTAAAAACATATAAAAAGGTTATATTAGTGTTAAAAGCATTCAATTATGGTAATTAAGCTCATTCAACTCATTAAGCAAGTTCAGGGGCCTTACAGTTATGGTAGCTCAAGAATAAGGAAAGAAGGAGAGACCTAGTCAACCTTCCTCCAAGGTAGGATCCATGGTTGATAGAGGAGGAAGAAAATGAAGAAGATATATAAAAGGAAATGGATATAGAAGAAACATAACTCACCAAGATGGAAGTTGAACAAGAAATCACCATGAGTAAGGAACTCGACCTCCCAAGCTCCATGGGGCTTCCTTTAGCTCCTTAAGCTCCCAAGCTCATCCACCAAGAGGAGAAGGGAAAGGATGGATGAAAAGGGTTTACTTGTATGAAGGAGGAGGGTGTTATATACTTGAGGAAAGGAAGAGAGATCCAAGGTGAGGTATCATCACCTTAGGAGCTTAGGTGAAACTTGTCCATGAGAGAAGAGTCACATGCAACAACATGCAAGGCATGGTGATATTATAAAGGCTAGATCTCTTTCTCTAGGTATCCTTCCAAGATCATGGCCTATATGCCAAAGCTCTACACCCTTCACAAATTGATATGGCAAAACCCAACATACTCACAACCTGATAGAGCATACTCCATACACTCACAAACTGATAGGCACTACCCCACACACTCACAAACTGATAAAGAACAACCCTACACACTTCACAAACTGATAGGACACAACCCTACATGCCCACAAATTGATAGGCAGCCTCTTTAAGGTTTTAAAACCTGAGATATCTCATCAAAGTGCAAGGCACATCTTATACATGAGTTCCATATATCACCAAACATGTCACCACACTACCAAGATCCAAACAAAGTTCCCACCTCTTCATCTCTCCTCTACATGATGCCAAGAGAGGTAAGGAACACTCTAGAGGTGGAAGATTGCATATTATCCCTTCACTTTGGGTAAATTGCAATTTACACCGAACTAGCTCATAAAACACAAGCATCAACCATACAAGCTCATCTTGATACTTAGGCTTTCCACTAGGAGCCCCATATAATCATTCTATCTCTTATGATGATAAAGCACTAAGGGCACACTCGTCATGTGACATATTGCAAGATAACCCTTCATCTTGGATAAATTGCACATTGACCCATAACAAGCAAACATTACTCAAACAACATTCAAACATGACCAAACTTGAAATATAAGCATGTCACATGATTACAAGACACCTTAGAGGATTAGATTAAAGTTCTAAGAAACTTAAAACAAATAGGGTTAGCCCTAAACCAAGGTTAGGGTCCTTACACACACACCAACAGACTCCCACTTGCACTGAGAGACAATAACCAATGAATTTCATTCTTAGTGATCTAAACATGTCCACTGTGTTTCTGCTGTGCAAGTGCTAATCCAGTGGGTTAGTGACATTTTTCTATAGTCGATGTATTTCATGTTTCACATATCTTCATTTTATGACATTTTGTATGAGATGGAACTGCCATATTATGATCTCAGATATTCCTTGCATAACCAGTATCTCCATTGTTGTCATAGTATTTCTACTATGTCATCAATGGTTGGAACATCAATAAGTTCATCCATTCTAGATCCATACATTACTCTTGTGTTCACAATACCAGGACATACAACTTCTTTTATAAAAATTATGGCATATAGTTCAGAACTCTTTCCAACTCACAACTCTTTTCTCTTAAAATTAAACACATTTTATTTTGCAATCATTTTCTATCATTTTGGGAGCTTGCATCAATGTAACCCCTTACACACAACTCTTCCTTGTTTCTACAATATAGCAACGTATCCTTAGGTCTTCTCAAGTACTAATAGATGTTTAGTGACAGTTTCCAATGACCCTCATTGGAACCTAACACATCTTGTCATGTCCAATACATACAAGACTTATGGGATGATTACATTACTTAGCATACATGATAGATCCAATTGCTTGTGCAAATGACATCTCACTCTTATCACTTTCCATTCTTCATAAGAATTAGAACACATGATTCTTGAGAAACTAATCCCATCTATATGGATAGATTCTCTCTCATTGAATCCTTCATGTTGAACTCTTTCAGCACCTACCAGTATGTATTCATTTAGGTTATGAAACTTTTAGGACTATCTCTATAGATCTAAATTCCTATCAAATAGGATATTTCATCTAACCCTTCATTGTTGATGGTGTTTTCCTCACCATATCTCAATACTCACAATATTAGGATGTCATTCCCCATCCATATGTGGAATATTTATATATATGCCCCACTAAATCTTTTATAATCATAGATTTCATCTTATTGTATTAACTCAACTCTTTGACTATCTTGTCAAATCAAATATTCCATGTCTAATAAGTTTGCTTCAACTACTTTGTAGCTTACAAACTTTATTTGCATTAATGGAGTTATAAAACCTTTGGGTTGTGTCATATACACATCCTCTCAATTATTCCTATTAAGGAATATGGTTTTCATCTCCATATGCCAAATCATCAAGTCTTAATAAGCTAAAATAGTAAGGAATTAGTGAAGGGATTTCATCATATTCAACACTTGAACTTGATTTAAAACCTCTATAACAAATCTATCTTTCATGTTATCCATGTTAGTTTTCACCTTGAAATTCCAATTGCACGTTATGGGTTTTACCCCTCTAGGTGATTCCAACAAGGTGATACCTTGTGGATGTTCATGGATTCCATTATGGGCATAATGGCCTCTAGCCATTTCTCAGACTCTAGTTACTCAAAAGTTATTAGTTGATTGTTGACTCATCATCTTATGATCAACTCACAACTTATCTGAGTTATGGGATTCACAATCTTTTAAATCCAGATATGTTCTTCTAGAACTATGAGTCTTGTGTTTACAAATAGAATTGGAGATTCCACAACAACTTTTGATTCTCCAAAGTTCCCAGTATACCTCTTATGGTTCAAATGTTTTCTAGTTGATAACAAACTTTTCAAGCTCTACTATACTCCCACTGATTCTTTTAGAATTCAGTTATCCAACCAACAAACACTCTGATATTGGATTGAGACAAGTAGTATTCAACAAATTAATCATTTATTTGATCAAATCTTTTCAAGAAACTATTATCTTGCATAAGTTTCAAACTTTAGGATGTATCAGGACATTTCCATACCATATCTCATATGTTGTCCACCAAACCATTAGATGATACTTTAATTTAGTTTTAATCATTTATCCTTAAAGGAGATTTAGAGAATCAGATTAAATGATAACCACATTATGATTCATCACATTGATTCCTTCTTTCTGATACATCATCATGTTTTAGGTGGAACTGACTGTAATATACTATCATAGTCCTTCCAAAAGGTCCTCAAACTAATCATGTAAGGTATTTTAACATTGATTGTTTCAAAGCATCTTAATACCTTTAAGTAATTCGTATACTTCATATATGTAATATACTTGAAGACTTCATGAGTTGTATTTTACTGCATGCATATCACAATATCACCAGTTAATACAATGAAGTATAAACAATAACATTTTACCACTTATTCTAGAAGATCTTCATACATCAATATGCATAAGGCCTAATAGAATACTTATTCTCCACTACACTAAGTGAGAAGTGGTATGTCATGTTTTTCATATGCAAGATTTCATGTCTCTTATTGGTTTAGTAAGCAAAATATTCGGGTCAAACATCAAAATGTTCTAGAAATGCATTTCTTTCATACATGCTCTAGATGACAATTTTATAGATCGTTTGAGTCATCAAATGATCATTTAAGGTATTTACGTTATAAGCATCCATATTTACATAATTTCACATAAATATCACAAGATTTTTGGGGAATTTCCATACAAGATCACATCATCTTGTCCACACAAGATGCATAAACAAATAATTCTATTATTGGCATTATGAAATAGAAGTTCAACTAACTCTACTACATACCCTTTGGGCTAAGATAAATTCTAGATGTAGACTAAAGTTGCAGAAACTCTTGCTCAACATAGTCCATCATTGTCCTTTTCATAAATGCTTTACTTCTTTTTGTATCATGCACATCACTTGTGTCAAATCCACATCTGGTATCTCATACCAAGATGAAAAACTAATTTTATCTTATAACATTTATACTAAAAGTAGAGGCTTCTACCCCTTCCTTCTTCTTCTTTAGTTCCTCCAATAAGAGAGGGTAATTCCTTTTCTAATGTCCAGACTGGTGACAGTGGTGACAATTGTCTCCTTTCTTCACTCCTCCCTTTGCCTTGATATATGAAGACTTGGGCTTCTTGCTAGTTTTAGAACTCTTCTTAGATTTTCCTTTTCCTTTAGACTTCCCTTTGGTCTTGTTGATCCTCATTATAGAATTGGGCTTGTCTTTCTTCATGTGTGCCTCAGTTGTTCTAAACATGCCCAATAACTCTATCAATGGCTTGTCAAAGTCATTCATGTTGTAATTCATGACAAACTGGTTGTATGATTATGGCAAAGATTGTGAAATCAAATTAGTGGCCAACTCTTGACCCAAGGGGAATCCTAGTCTATCAAGGTTCTCCACATACCCAATGAGCTTAAGAACATGAGGACCTACTTGATCCCCTTCTTCCATGTTACATTTGAACAGTGCTTTAGAAACATAAAATCTCTCATTTGTTGTTTGATCTTGGAACATGTTCTTAAGATGTGTGACCATCTTTATAACATCCATGTTCTAATGCTGCCTCTGCAACTCATAGTTCATGGACATAGCATCGGACACTTGACATCCATGGCATCTTTAGTATGCCTCTTGTAAGCATCCTTATCAGCCTTAGGAGAATTGGGAAGAGGTTCTTCAGACTTTGGTGTCTCCAGGACATAGAGCTTGTGCTCCTGTGTGAGAATACTTCTCGTCATCCTGAACCAGTTGTGGAAGTTGTTCCCATTTAGTTTGTCCTTCTCAAGGACCTATCATATAGAAAAGTTATTGTTGTGTTTTGCCATTTGATTCTACAAAAGAATTTACAATTTTATCAAAAACTCATTTTTATTTGATTTGATTTGATTAAATTTGGTAATGTCAATCAGGTCTTTAATAAACTACCATGTTCATTATTTTGTTCAAATTGATAACCCCAAGTATCAATCCAGAAGTTTGTAGCATACAAAACCCTAATGAGCCAAGATCCAAAATGATTCAATTATTACTTGGCCAACACCATCATCTATAATCAACCATTAAGGTAGGAAATGTTTACCCATTGCATCTTATGCAATTCTTGGATAGACGATATGCACAACTCTTTGTCATGCTCATCTGTATGCCTTTGTCACTTAGTCCCACTAAGAATCACTAGTTAACATGATAAATATGCACCTTGCTTGGGAAGAACCTACATATTTACCATCATACTTCCATGAGATAGATGACACACCATGCTTTGGTGTAACCTATACTTGGTCGATCAAGATTTTCATGTGTGTTGCTTATGGAAATCATATTAGACTTAATATTGAGGGATTTTATATATACAATACATATACATTATCCAATCACCACATATATATAATATGTATCATATATGTGCTATATCCTACAATGTAAACATGCAATATAAAACATTATCGATGGTTCTTGCCATTCTACTATAATTCCTTGGAGCCACAAGGAATTCCTACCACCTAGGTCTTCATCACATCACATGCATGAACCAATTGTTGGTGTAGATATGTGCTTGCCAATCTGGGTTGGTCGGTCGTCTGGAACTATTTTTTGGACTCTTATCTAGCTAATGTTTGGACACCTTCTAGACAGTCGGTTGGGTCCACCAGGTGGTTGGTTCACTCTCTTGCATTCTGCCCTCCTTGATCCTCCACCCGGACCAGTCGGTTCGTCTTACATTGATTGTCATCTTCACCATTGCAAGAAAAAAAACTATCCTATTTCTATTAAACTTATTACGTGGTAATGAGAAACCTAGAGTTACATTCAAGGGAATCAAAGGTAGGAAAGAATAATACTTTTACATTGGGAAGAATAAGGTAGAGGTCGATACGCAGACTGAGATAAATAGAAACATACAACCATTCAACCATACACAGATATTGGGTTATTGACCATGACCATGCTACACATCCACCATCAAAACCACTTTTATGGTGACACATGTAAATCGATACTATCATATATATATATATATATATATATGCATACATTTATATTAGTTAGGGTTTATATGTGGTTTTTGATCAGATATATATACATTAGGCATTTTAAGTATTTGCATCGTATGTAATAATTAAGATATCAAAACCAAAAATATGATAATATAAATTATCCCAAAATATAGTAAATTGATGTGGCTCCAATACCACTAAAGGGAAATATGGGCACATAGTAGGCAGCAAAAACAAAAATTTATCTATCCATATTCCCCAGAACAGCAAGATTGCATCAACAACTATGTAATGAGAAGGACAAAGATATTACTGGTCCTGGAGAAAGTCCAACGACAATCCTCGTTGTAATAGTGTAACACTCCTAGTTGTACTTAGACGGTGTATGTGCAGCTCCTGGTCTTCACCACAGACAACATACTCGAATAGTGTCTGCATCAGCTCCTGCACAGAATGTGTGCTGACATTATCCCCCTAGCGACGAGCAAAGACCACCTCACCTCTAGAGAAGTCCACACAGACCATCTAGAACTCTTGTGAATCAACTAGAATGGATAGAAAGGAGTTGTCCCTTCCGTTGGTGTACTAGTCACCAACTTTTTGTCCCACAATTGTTCTCTCTTTCTATCCCTCCCTTTATCGGGTAGGACTTGCTCAAGTTTATCTCAGTTACCACAACCAGAAAAGAAAAACAACTTTCGGAGACAATTGATGTGTCTGAGAAGCCCCCAGTACCCCTCTATTTGTAGGAGGGGTTAGAGTCAGGGTTCCCTGTCTGTGTGGGAGCAGAAGGGACCAGAAGATCATGAATTTTTACAACCTACAAGCATTGAGCCAGTCAGTTCGCAACAGAACCATTCGGTTCACATGTGAGCCCAATGGGTTGCAATGTGAACCAGTTATTTCTCCATGTTTCCCAATCACATGAATTGGCAATTCAAATCCAATTAATTCATAACATGATGTCAACACTAATCCTTGATGTAATCAAATTTCTCCACAAACTGGATGTCTCATGACCATGAATTGGTCAGTTTGCTAAGTGAACCGGTCATTTCATTCCCCAGTTCAGGAAGAACTCAGCCAATGCAATTTCTAATCAACCGGATACTCCAAACGGTCATTTCATCACATGAACCATTTAGTTGGGGGTCTAGTCAGGTGATTTGATGTGTGAATTGAATACGTACACACTTTAGTAATCAATTCAATCATCATTCATGATTAAACTCCTCTTCTAGGTGAATTCCTATGTGACTTACCCTATAGGTCCCATATTACGTTGGCAATAAATGTCTATAACCAATTATGATATCAAAAGCAAAAAGCGGTGCCTAGTCACGCATTAGTGCTACCTAAGTAAATGGAAAGTTGGAGAACAACTTCAACCTACAATCTGTGATAAGGTGTTACAGTGATTGTATAATTCCTTTGTCTCTGATAACTAGAATGAACTTGAGGCATGGAATCATCATACTCTCAACATTCAATCCATATTCCTTGAACCTAGGGCAGAATGTCGGAGATATATGTGACCTCAATATCATGTATTGATTCACATGTGCATGTTTTTTCCTTTCTCAATCTCACTTATCAAGTGGTCTAGATATCAAACTCTAGTAGTAGGGACAAATCGCATCGACATCACTTGCAATCAATCCCCATGTGTTACAGTAACCCAATCATCACCTTTATGGAAACTGTTATTCATGATTACATTTGATGATGTCAAAGCATACCAAACCACATGTGATGAGTGTAGTGATTTTAGGTCTAAGAACCATAATCACCACCTTCACTCTGAGAGATGACTATGACCACCAAGTATGGTTTCCATGTGTCACTTCTCAAGGTGGTTCTTCTTGATACATTGTTCTCTAACAAGTATTAATGTGCTTGGTTTGATATCACATATCATGACTAATGATATTTTGTCATCAACCAACGCACACTCTAGTCTTAAATGTTATTGGTGTCTATCTGCCTTCCACAGTAACATCTAAATAGGGACATAAGAAGAATGTACCAATTCTTAACATTTGTATGATCTCATGCTCCAAGTCACGTACTTGAAGACATATGTCATTGAGTAATGTCATTCTTTAGACATTTATGCTTTTTCCTCATTATCTTATAACAGAGTGAAGTAGAATGAATTACAAGCTTGCCTCTTATATTTATTCATGAAATCCTTTTATTAATATGTCATCGCAATCATCATATGATTGGAACACTGGGAATACGTACCAACATAAGATACATGTACTTATGTACATAGTTATTTTATACACTCCATTTGGGGAAAATGTATAAAAACCTTAGTTGATGACTTTAGTATTTTTAAAATAGGTTTGTTAAATGCATATCTCTTTGTCTTTTTATATATGTTATACTTCTTATGTATATAGATGTTGACATTCTATTATGTTCAATTCATGCCTTGTACATCATACCGACATAATTGTGTTGACTGTGTATGATTTTCGTACCAAGTGAATGTCAATATGTTGAAGATGATATCACAGTAGAACAATGGAATCTAAATATTCCCCATTAAATATATAATGTATGTAATTCAATGCATGATGTTCTTTTCTAAGCGCGATGACATAATTGATGTTGTAATGGTGTACTTACCATTTAAATAAAAACATGAACCTACTTCTGAATTAGTTTGATATATTTCAATAACCTCCCATGATTGTTTCTAATTTGAACAAAATATAATGGGACTCAAAGGACTAAAAATTTTGGAAGACACTTGAGTTCAAATTGAGAGTGAAATATAGGGATGTCACCTTATGGTTGTTGGTATGTATGCCCAGCGAGCCAATATATGATGACTGGAGTGTGGCATTGGATATCATATTTGGTCAATAATAAGGTAATTTTGTCTATTATGTTTGTCTCAGTGATGAGATTATGACAAATACATAAATGATGTCTAAATAATGATGTTACTTGCTGACATATGTCATAAGTTTGAGGACCTGAATGATGAGATCATATGTATGATAAGAGTACAAGCATTCTTATTATGTCCCCAGGAAATATTATTATGGAAGAAAAATAGACAACAGAACTACATAAGATTAGAGTGTGTGTTCACTGATGAAAGAGTCTCATTAGTCATGATATGTGATATCAATTCAAGCAGATGGGTACATGTTAGATAACAGTGTATCGTACAGACCCACCATGAAAGTGAAATGTTGCAACCATGGGATGGTAGTTAGAATTATCTCTCATAGTGATATTAGTGAATGTGGTTCTTAGTCCTAAAGTCACTACATTCATCACATGTTGTTCATGTACTTTAACATAATCCAACATGATTTTGAAAAAGGGTTTCCATGACAGTGATCATTGAGTGCAATGTGACACATGGGGGTGGAGTATGAGTGATGCAGATGGTATTTCTCCCTCCTATAAGAGATTGATATCTAGGCCTCTTAATAATCGAGACTAAGAAATGTATGACCATACTCATGTGACTCAATATGTGATGTGTGAGCTCATGTGCATCTCAGACAGTCTACTCTAGTTCAAGGAAAATGGATTGAACCTTAAGAAGATGACGATTGTATGCCTCGAGTTCAATCTGGATATCAGAGACAAAGGAACTATACGATCATGGTAACACTAATCATAGATTGTAGGTTGAATTTGTTCTCCAACTTTCCATTTACTTGGGTAGCAATGATGTGTGACTAGGCACCACTCTTTGCTTGTGATGACATAACTAGTTGTAGACATCCACTCTTGAAAAACACTCCTAGATACTGAAACAAATGCATGGTGGATACATGCATCAAGAACCAACATCCAATCGAGATTCGAATCTAATAGTACAAACGTAGACAATTCATACTAAAATATAAAAAGGTAACACAAGTTGGTGATCAAGCAACAAGCATTCATTAAACGATTGATGTTGAACCGAAAAGAAAGAATATCTCTATTGCAAACTATGGATTACATTGCATGAAATGAAAACATGGTGTAAAGAGTGGGACCCGATAGTGGGCTTACTCAATGATATAATATAAAGCCATGAAATATTTAAGCAGCGAAAAATATAACAATTTACAAAGTTACATCTCATGTACATAACACTTTCACCCTAAGGGTAGTACATAAAATGAAAAGATTACATCTATTCACCCATATACAGAGGGTAACAAGGCTATCTCAAGTTGTCCTTATGTCCATCAATTAGCTCACATCCATCCAGAGTCTCTTCCTTGTAAAGAGCCTATACCTGGGAGGAGGGAACACCCAGAAAAATAGGAAAACAAGGTATAAATTAGCAAAAGTTGAGTATGTACATTACAGGATTAACTAGGGCATTAAAAAGTAAAGTAAGATGCTCCCATCAAAAAGGGGCCATTAAAGCTAGGTAAGTTTCAATGAGAAGTACAAAAAGAAGGAATTTTCAAAAGAATGAGGAATATAAATAAACAAGTGAAATAACATATCTTGCCATTATAAATCATCGGTATCACAACAATTATTTGCATGTAGATATATTTGACTAAGTAACTATAATAGGGCCAAGACACCACTGAGTCATTGACCTAAGTAAAAATGGGTGGAAGTAGCGCACCCTAGGCGAAAGTAGCACGCCTCTGTATATAAAAAGGTGGAAGTAGCACACCCCGGGCGGAAGTAGAGCGCCCTAATGGTTATGCATAAGCGTCTACGATAGTTAAACTAGTCGAATTATCTAACATGCATAAATAGTGTGGCAAGATATACCTTTCACAAGCATGTGGCATGATTTAAGCACAATCACAAATGGGGTCATTAACCCAATTCAATATGATAATAATTTGAAAAGAATAATAAATCCAACCGAAAGTATATGAACTGTCCAACAAATGGAATAAGAGCAAGTATTTCAAAAGATACCTCATTATGGGAAAATTTAATCACATAAATGCCCAGTTATAAATAGGGAGGAGTACATACCTTATCTTCATGGTTAAACATTAACTCAATAGTCCTCCAAAGTCAGCTATTCATCCTAGTAAGCATTGGGTGTGTCAGTCAAACAAAATGGACATATGTAAACATTTGTATTATAAGTTTTCATGTTTTTCTTATCTAGTCCCAATTACCATATGATTCATTAGATATCTATTATAATGTTCATCCTCAGTTGCCTAAGTCTAAGCATGTCCATGATACATTATATGTGTGGATGATAACATACAATCCCCCAACACAAGAGATGTAATGTATAGTATATAGTATAAGTTTTGTGAACTAGGGTCAAATATCTACCCCACATTAAGTATATTTTCTAAAATTCTCTTATTATGTGAATCTCAGACTAGTTCTCAAACACACTCATATGTGATTACTTATACACCTTTTATTGTAAATATAAAGAAACTAATAAGTACACACCAGAAACAATGTTTTGGTACTAATGCTAATCATATTCTACATACTCTTTTTCCCACATTACATTTTATCCCATTCAGATAAGTCTAGATTTATCAGCTTCATTGCTCTTTATTTTATTTCTAGATTCCACTTATAAATGTGTACATATATAAATATACATACATATATATAGGGTTCTAGACTTATGAAAATATGGGATTGTTACTCTAAATTAATAACTACTGAAATCATGAATCATCACCTAATGACTTATTAACACACACATATTACATGAGTGCCAAACACTAGGATATTATATTGACTAGGTTGAAAACTTTGCATTTACAACTACACTATATCTATTTATATATACATCTTTGTATCAAAGCTAGATATGTGTATACTTATATAAAAGGCATGGAATGGGTCGGCTAACTAAACTGTAACGTGTATATTACACGATTAATATATGATAATTAAGTGCGTGCTACTAAATCAGAGTCACTTACCTACAGGTGACGATGTGTTGTGGGTATATGAGAAGGGTCGCATGCAGTAGCAGTAGCTTGAAGATTATTGCAAGCCCAAGCAATGAGGCTGGAGAACACCATGGATCCCTGGCACTGTCTACAACGATGAGGGTGAACGATGGGGAAACCTTCATCGTGACAAGGTAGGGCTCGGGGACGGTGGTGGCCACTTTAGACCATGATCATTGTGGTCCATAAATCTGCAGCTCCTCCATCAGCCGTGAAGTTCGGTGTCAGAGGCTAATGCGGTATGTTGACAGTCTGTCTAAGGATATTAGGCCCAGGTGGTGTTGCCTGCCATGGATGGCCTAGCTTTATGTGAGGCGCAGTTTGTCGTTGGAGGAGGAGGGTCACATGGAGTCCGGCAATTGGTTGTGTTCAGGTTGGTGCGGTGGTGTAGGCGCAGCATGTGGCTGGGTGCTCGGTGAAGGTGGAAGGGGGTTTTGGCATACCGAGATCCATCACAACAAGGCCTAAAGCATTGGCGGGTGGTGGTGATTGATTTGGGATTGAAGATGATGGTTGTCGGTGTGAATGGGTTGCAGATCGTCGCCATGGTGAGCCAGAGGAAAACAAGGAGGAGGCGAGAGGTTGTTGCAGCGACCGACGGGCAACTTGCTCATGGTTGCAGTCTGCATAAGGACACTGCTATTGCAGATGGCCGCCGTGATCGTTGGGTCTGTGCTGGCGAGTCTGATGAGCAGCGTAGGCGGCAGCAGGATGAGCAGGATCGAGCTGATGTCGGACGACAGATGCTCCTATTTGAATGGCACCGCTGGAGGGAGTGTTTGGGACGGTTGTCTCATGCTGTAAGCCGGACAAGGGATTTGATAGGCTGGAGATGTTGGTGAGCCGGGGGAAAGGGGCAGCAGATCCGATTGTGCTGGTGGCTACATTGGTAGTTTCCGGTTGCGCTGATGGTCTGTGGTGGCGTTGGCGCTGCTGGAGGAGTCGGGGTCAGAACATGAGGACGCTACTGCGAGGAGGAAGTTGATATGGCAGACATGGAAGAGATGAGGCAGAGGGGGAGGCAGCCTGGCAGTACCTCCCTGAGTGGTGGTGGTGGAGGACCAGGGAACATCGGTTAGGGTTATATGCTATTAGCCACGGGGAAGAGGAGGAAGATGGAGAAGAGGGAGGATTATGACTGTTATATTCTGCCCAATGGCCGTTTGCAGATGTGTCCAACCCTGATGAGAGTCGAGAAGATGGAGAGCAAGACGGACCGAGGAGGGACAAGAGAAACGGTCGATCACTAGATGGGTTGCTGAAGTCATCACAAAGAAGATGGCAAGTAATGCGGAGGGTAAGTCATACGTTACGCCTAGACTAAAAAAAATGAAACGGTGACTTAGGTAGTAAATTCAATGAGTCCATAAAGGAAAATTAGACATTTGGTTTTTAATGGTTTTCTTTACTATATTAATTGAATGAGTAAAAATCACCCAAAGGCTATGAATTTAACTAGGTATACTAAGTAGGGTATTAGGGATCCCAATCTAGCTTCAATTTTCCCTTTAAGATCATTGGGTGTACTATCTCATTACTAGTATGTAATGTGTTCTATTAAGGCATTAAATCCATTTAATTAATCAAATGTGACATCTTGTTACCAATTAATTTCCTGGGAAAACCCCTAGGTATATATAGGAGTGTTGAGTTAGAGGGAGCCTATAATCTAGTATCTTTGTAAATTAAATCCTATTATCGAGTGTTTTAAAAAAAATGTATCTTTAAACTTTCTGGGTTGAAGGTGTGTGCATATCATTTTACTATTTGTCTATAATTAGATTCTAAATCAGAGATAAAATAACTTATTAATACTATTTTAAAAAGGATCCTAGAAATATGGGAGGATTAAGCTTTGATCCCAGATTTGAGTATGTTACACATGGGTAGCGGGGCTACTCCCTGCACCCTAGTGTATAAGACTACTCGCTCATGGCAAGGACAAAGAAGGAGGCGAGAAGAGAGAGAGAAAACATCATCTCCACGAAGGAGGGAGGAAGGTCAATCCCTTGGAGAGATAGAGAGACGATCTTCACACTTCGCAGGTTGCTCGATGATGAATCTTCCTCTTCCCACCTTCTTTGGCAATGAGAGAGAAAGCAGCTTCTAGATGGAGTGTGGATCTCAGACCGGCAGCCTCGGGGCGGTGGATGAAGGATGGAACAGCGCTGGAGCAGCAGAGGCAGCCTTTGGACGTCTGGAACTTGATGCCTTGTGAGGACCCTTTGGGTCTTATTTATAGGCTTTAAGTGAAGTCCAAACGGTTTGGGCAGTTTTAGGCCCAAACGGTCTTGGAAACCGTTTGGGTTTTCAGTGAAGGTCATTTGTGAAGGACCAAAACCCTTCAAAAATATTGACTTTTTGTGAAGGGCCGTCCTACACAAATGAAGTAGTTTCCTTCAGCCGAATTCTTTATAGAAAAGACAACTAGTGAAGGCTTAAAATCCTACCCGAATGCAAAAATTCCGTCACTAGGGTTCCCACCAAAAATTTCCGCCCCACTAATTAGTAATTAGAAGTCGAAAGGTTTTGTTCCCTTACGCTCACATTTCCCTGGGCTGTTGTCGCCCGAGAAACAGCGCCCCAACAGGAGTGGCCGCCGGTGAACTTTTGTCCGGAAGAAGCGGCTACTGTGGTGAGGCCGCCCTGCTTCCACTGCGGACGACGGTTGTTGTCGCCTGAGCAACAGCGCCCCAACAAAAGGAGTGGCCGCCGGTGAACTTTTGTTCGGAAGAAGCGGCTGTCGTGGTGAGGCCGCCCTGCTTCGACCATGAGGTAGGTCTCCCTGCTTCGACTCTCCCCTTCTTGTCATACGAAAGTTGTTTATTTGAACTTTTTTTATTTGGTACTGTGTTGGTTTCGTTGCATTGCATTCCCGGTGGGCACCCTCACTTTCTTCCAACCCAATCTGTATAGAAAACAACTAGGCAGCGGGGAGCCAGGATTCCTAGCTTGGGGGGGCACCACCGAATTAATTAGATCATGGGAACCATGGGTCGACCTAAAGCACTTGCGGTCTTCTTCCTCGTGCTCATCAACCTGGGATCACTGCTTCCCTGGGCGGCGAGTGATTACTGTCCCCCACGGACACACCCCGCGCCACCTCCATGGATCTCTAGGGTTAACATGCTCTCTATCTTCAAATGATAACTTAAGACAACTACAGTTACAGAGCTCATCAACATGTCTAACAACCATGTATGAAGCTAAGATTTGATGGTGACCTTAATGGTGAATCAGTTGCATAAGTTGTTGTCCTTAAAGTCTTCAGAGGTAAAATCATTGTTCTGCCATTTAAATCTCTTGTAGGGAACTAGTGTTCCTACATGGTTGAGTGTGAGCCTCTCGTGGATGGCCTCCAAATAGCCTCCATACTGGGATTTATCTAAGTTCACATCAAGTCTGATGTTGTAAATTTTGTCCCTCAAAGACCAAGACCAAAGTCCTAGCCCTATCATGGATATGCTTAATGAAATTAATAAGAATAAACATGAGGATGAAGTGAGCATGGAGCATGGTGAGACAAATAAGACACAGACTGAGTGTGTAAGAAGTGGCAAGCAACCTTGAACAATTGGAGTATATTCTCCTTCCTCCATTATTTTGATTCTTGCAATGTAATGGACAATTTCCCTCTATAGTATGCCACCCCATGCTGGAGCTATAACTTTCAAAAGTCTTTTCTCATCTATTCGGATCCAAACACCTGTCTCATGGAGTTCTTGTCAGATGTACAAAGTGTGTTAAAAGGTCAGAAGGAAAATTGGAATCTTGAAGAGTTGAGTTTAATGTGTGCTTCACTCTGAGTTTGGTTACTAAGCGTAATTTTATAACTTTTTTTCTTATGAATTTGTTATCCTTCATTATATCATTTCCTTGGTCATCTTCAGCTAGTACTATTTTTAGAGTTTTCTTTGAACTATATTAGTACTTCAACATTTCTATGTTGACCGACTAGATTCCTACAAAGTTTATAACCTAGATAGGCAAGTAATCAAAGTTGTTACAGATAGTTTTTGCAGAGACTTATGGATAGTTGTCTCCTCCAGATTGATTAAGTTATGAGGAGATTTTGGCAGGCATCTGAGAAGAATCCACCTATGCTATTTTTTGATGTTATACTGCTGATGTAAACTTGGTGCAGGTGCTTGGTAGGTTGATGATGTGGATGACACACATGCAAATGAGGTATTGGATGGCTACCCAAATTTGGCGTGGAGGCAATGATGTTAGACATAAGAAGTTTTGATTCTAATTTTGGTTGATATGGATATCTTAGAGATGAATGTCTTGTCCGATTATGAAATTTTTTTTAGCCTTAGGTCCAGCCTGAGAGGGTTAAAATAAATCCACTATGGAATTTTACCTCTCATTCTAATTTACTACTGTCTAGAATCCATAAACCACTATGACAATTACTATGTTAAAAAATAGTAGTATCGAAGTTTTATTAGCATGAGTTCAACCAGAAAACAATCACAATCAATGCTATAGTGATCTTCCTTTCCCAATTAGGCCTCTTCTCAACCCCCAACTGTTTGGGTGTCATGGGCAACTTAACACACAACCATCCTGCCACATTTCTACTCTTTATTCTTTTTTACATTTTCAACAACCTGGAGAACAATGAAGACAGGGTATTGAGACTTCCAATCAGATAACCATACTATGAAGACAAAACTGACACGGACAGTGTGGCTGCTCAGCCTCCTTTTCATGAAGCTCTATGCCTTCGTTATGAGTGAGCTCGTGTCTTTTGCAACCCAATAATAGAAGAACACACACAAAAAATGGATTAATGGCCAATGATATACATCATTTGAGGTATATTTTGTAACTTACATTTTTTATGTTGTAATATGTTCAGCATTCACCTTGCTATATTTGGAATTTGTTTTTCTGGTATTTATTTCTATGTTGATGATGTAGCCAGGATAAATATATCCCTTAACAAACTGTAAGAAGGGAGGTCTCACAAAAAATATATATTTTTTCCAATTGGTTTCAGATTCATCTGTAATACAACACAACTGAACATGAAATTAGAGTTGAACTAAAATATTGCAGAGAATATATTCTATTCATGAGCAAGATTCTACTTGACTTGGCTCATCCTCAGGTGACATGTCTATTTTAATCACTCGTTCTAGTCAAGCACGCAATTATGGATGTGGGAGAGCATCTAATTGAGGTGGTGCTAAAGGTAATAAACGTGGTACACCATCCTGATGCCCTGAGTGCTCTTACTATGGTAGGAAGGGTCATACTAACAGTACTTGTTATTAGCTGCATGATCCTGTCAAAGATGCAAATGTAGTGTGTACTGGATAAGATCCTCAAGAGTATTTTATAAATCAGATTTCTTTGAGAAAAGAGTACAGTCAGTTGATGTAAAACTTCAATCTTCTCATTAGACAACTGTCTCTATGGCTTCCCTTTCTCAGCAAATTTGGACTGTCGACATGTATATTTCAGACTTTGGAAGCATTACCCACATATTAGTTCTTGATTCCTAACCTACTAATCATATAAAAGCCTAGCAAAGTTATCTGAGAGCTTTACCATCTATGCCCATTCGTCACCCTTGTAGATATTTCCATTGTTCCTATAAAGGGCACCGAGACTATCTCTCCTACTCCCAGCTTTTCTTCTAAATTTCATTTCTGAAACCTACAAAATGGATGAACTTACGAAGTGGACTGATTTCTTGAATCCTTTGTAATGAACAATACGTGTTCTTTCCCTATGCATGGCAAAACTTCTTTTCCTATAAAAGGGAAAATATTTACAACTAATGTTGGTGAAGATTCCCTTAGCAAAAACGGTGACATACAAAGTCCTCTTGTTCAAGTATTATAGTATTAGATGTAGTATGATCCCTGATTGATCTTTATTCATCTGGGGACATTAGTAGTTTCGTAGTGTTATATATCATATTAATTTTATTCATATGCACTCTTCTGTAATGAGATACCTTCATAGTGAATCACTTGGTGTTATCTTATTTTATTGTATCTGTTTCCTAAAAAAATTGTTTGTTGTGCTTGTCACTGGGCAGCTCTTACGGTTGGCCATGAAGAACAGGAAGTGATTCTTGTATTGCTAATATAGTCCTTGAAAGTAGTGAATATGTAGGGAAGCTTGTTCAACAACTCTAAGCTTCCGAATGTCCACGAGGTGAGTGCCTTCGTTGTACTTTAATAATTGCACCCTCCCTTACAAACATGATTTTCACTCTATAGTCGTCCACCACATCATGGTTGTGTTGTAGGTGGTTACAATATGCCAAGAAGCAAAAGTGACAACTTAGTATGTTACCTTATGTTTCATGCTTTTCGGTTACCATATTATGATATTGTTAGTTATATAGAGGGTGACAATAGGGTGAACGTCTCTACCATTTGGGTGTGCTTGGAATGTTGGTTGACGCACACTTAAGAGACTAGTGGGTATGTTTAATTTCATAGTTGTTTACTTTTTAATATTAATTCATACTACTGCATGATTATTGTCCAAGCCACCTCTAATGATAACTCTTTAACCTGTCTGTCATAGTGTCTGGATGTAGCATGAGAAAGATCAACATAGAGCTCATAATAAATATGGATTAGCACCTTACCATGCTCTAAAAAATAACATATACCTTCCTTCTCATTTTTTGCTGACATTGGTCCATCTAAGACTAACAAAATTGTTACAAAATTATGTGTCGCATGAATGTTGCTTATAATGTTTAGGGAACACCTTACCATACTAGTTTTTGTTGAGCAACAACTGGCACCGCCTTCATTTGCCACAAATGGGGTTGACTTACTATAAATCAGGTTGGAGCCTATGGCAAGGTATAGTGACTAGGAAACCCTGTATTGGGGTGTCACCTTATAGATGAATCCCAAAATTACATCGAAAGATCATGCCTAAGGGTAAAAAAGATCACTCAAGAACAACTCTACCATTAAACTAATTATTATAAGTTTTACAATTCATGTATATGTAAATGGGCTATGATTTCTACACTAATTAGACATCTTGCAGTGTAATGTCCAATATTTACTAGGGTTGACTGCATAATAGGAACTGACTTTTTTGGTATGAACTATGATATAACCAATGAATGTACTTGAAAGTTGAACATAACAAACATTTTAAAAGGCTACAATGGCATTATGGCTAGTTGCCAACTTATTACATAACCCGCTTCTCCTTTTTCCCATATTAGGATTGTTTACATTTTTACATAAATCAATGCATAAGTTTATGCAAGTTAAAACCAATACTTTAATTAAATTATTGATACTAGAAACTAACTAGGTCAATACACTCCATCCTAGTGACCCAAATCTCCAATCCATTGTCGCTCTAACTTGCGATTGCTACTTCCCTTGTGGATCCTACTAGTGCCCCTTCTTCATTCTTCCTATTGCAGTAATGGAAAGCATCTTAGAGCAATTGGCTAAGGAAAATGCATATGAGGTGGGTGGGGTAGGGGATCTCATCAATCATACTATCGCCAGCACATGTACTATTCATCCATCTATCTATCTATACTTTTTTGTTTCCACAATATTCTTCTTATCCCTAATTTCTTTGTCAACTCTCCTTCTACCCTCCTTTACCCCTTTTCCTTCCTTCCTACTGGGGTATATCAATAGGGGGGAAGAGTTGATTGAGGACAATGAAGTGGATTGAAGAACAAAGGATGAGAAGAGTAACAAGGTCATGTGACCAATGTGAAAAGTTGTGGGTGCCAACCATGGCTTATGGGGGGTGGAAGTAGTGCCAAGTAAAAGGTTGAATTAGAGTTTAATATGTTAATTAATTTAGTTAGAAACAATAATTAGGTATTTGAGAGATTTATGATTTTACCACTTTGGCAGGAAGTCATGACTTACTACTGACTCAAGGGTGATCAACCCTTCACATTTCTTTCATATTTGTGTTAGCAATGAACCTCCGACGCACCTTTGATCCCAACCACATGTCATTTGTCTTCTTGTCTATGGTGTCGTTATATGTTGAGCATATTTCCTTTTTGCTTGAGTTGTCTCTTATTTTCAAAAGTAGCTCCATTTATACTTTTAGAGTCTCCCTGTCAATAGTCCATTTTCTGCTTTGAATCAAGCAGTAGTACATAGTAAATACTAACTACGAGTCATATTAAGCATGAGTGTGAGATAGCTTGTAAGATAGGTCAATAATCGTTCATATCAAGTTTTTTTATCAAATAGGACAGGGGAAGGAGCTATCTGTTTCACCAACTGGGATTCATGATCTCCATAGTTTCATATTTCCTTATGTCCATCTTCCATGTATTCGAACATGCTATCACAATCAGCCCCAGAAGAGCATAGGTGTTCGTGTAATAATTGATTTGGTTTGCATTGTAAATTTTTAACTTCTCTAGTTAAGGTAGTTGTTGTTCAGTTATTGATTGTTGGAGTTCAATGAGGTCTGACAGTGTGAATGCAATGTGCAAGAACTAAGATGTTCTCCACTATTGTACGGTGAGTGGAATACTACCATAACTAAGATGTAGTCTCCTTGTAGAATCTCCAATTAGATATTCTTGTCATCTTTTAATATAGGTTTATGGTATCTAGATTATGAAATTAATATTATGATATCAAACGATATGTTGTCTGTAGACATATATGTCATATGTTGCACCACCAACATTCCACTTTTCCCATTTCTCCATACCAGCTTGATGTTTCTTTCCTTTATAATGACATGCGTGTTCATATTTAAGAGCATGGGCTCTGAGGATGTGCATGCAACTATAGCATCTAGGACAATGTTGCATTTGAATGACCCCTTTTACTCTACAGTGGTAGTCTAAGTTGTGTTTAATTTTCAAAATATATATTTTGTGCTCTACCTGAGCAACTCTTTCTTCAGAACTAGTTATGCTTTGTTTTGGCCTACACACTCAAGTTATAGTAAGATATATGTATACCAAAGTACTAGTAGGCTTATTTATTCATAACTGACATCTTTTTTTTGTTTGGATCCTTTTTGTAATGCCTTTTTTAAATTGGCTAACTTACTAAGTTGGGTGGTTGTGGTTTAATCTTTGCTGTGATAAAAGATTTTTATAATTGGGGACTTTCTAGTGGCAATAAAGGAAATTTTAGATAATATAACTGGTTGAATAGTGGGACATACAACACATGGTATCATTGCATTCATCCTAGGAAAACTTGTTATTTCTTTAGACACATAAAGACTCTACATACTAGACATACTCTATTTTCCAACTATAGACACCCTACATGTAAATGATATCTCAGATTATGGCTATGTTTAGGATATGATCTCTTTGCATCTCACTACTGTCTTGGCTGAGCTGGGTTCTTTCCGTGGTACCTGTGACATATACAAAGTTTTGGATGGTGTAAGGATTTTCTCTAGATGAGCTCGTGGTTTACTGGTTTTATTATCTTCTAAATTTCTACTGCAGCTAAAGTCATGAATGCATTACATCCATTCAACTCATAAATTTGGATATTGTCGTCATATAAACTTTTTCTTTGCTAAATAGTTTTTTCTTAGAGATCTATAAGAGGTATTAATTTAGTGGGGAATTCAAACTTTCAAATTATACTTTACTGTCCAGGTTCATACGGATGTGTTCCACCCTCTGTATCAGGCTGTAAGCTGACCTAGTCTAGAAATTCTTGTTGTCTGTAGGTAACCACGCCCACACATCAGCCTCACTGTTGCATAACGATGCTGGAAAGGATAGGATATTGTTCACAACACTATCTACTAGGTACTTAGTATAATGTGTACTTAGGTGGCCTAGAGACACCTAAGGAATCCTAATGTAACTAGAGTGATGAGTTTTCAATATTTTCATCTATAAACAAGTTTTCTGTAAGGAGGTGTCTTAAGGTTATCATAAATTGAAACACGGTCATATAATATGTATTCTACTGCGGAATGATGTGATTCAAACAGCCAATATTCATAATTGGGGGAAAATGTCTGTGTGGGCCACCAGGGTATGTGTCTTTTTATTAGAGGTAGCTTTGCAGATGTTGATTACAGTTAAAGTCGTGATGACATATTTGATTTTCTAGTATGTCCAAGCAACAATAATTCATATTCTTTCCTCTTCCAGCGTTAGGACGGGTTACTCTAGAAGATGTTCATAATAACTAGCATTTTTCATTGTGATGTCATTTTTTATTGTCTTGTCGCTCTCTAAGTTTTTATATCTCCGGTTTGATATGCTTTTTTGGACTATTACCAATCGGATGTAGGTCGTGGAACTTGATTTTTTGTATCCAAGCGAAGGCATACATCGAAGATGGGAGACTGGTTACAGGATAACAGCAACTGCAGCCACCTCCGATCAAGCAGCTTTCATCCTGAGTGTACCTAAACGTAAATTGATGGATGAAACACAAGAAACTTTGCGCACATCGGCATTCCCGAGTACACATGTAAAGGTAGATTTAACCCATTTATTTTCTATTTAAATATTAATCTGTCTGTTTGTTATAGAATAAAAACTGGTAGCTTTGATTTTCTCTATTCAAAGGTAACCTATTTTAGTGTAGAAACTCATTCAATATCGTGAATCACAATTTTTGACAGAAATCCAGAGTCATTGCTTTACACTTAGTTATCTCCTCTATGTACCATTCGACTTGGAAGTTCCTACTTCGATAGTATTCTATATTCACTGTGACCAATGGACACTACATCTTGTGTATATTCTCGTTTTGATTCTCAGAAAAGACAAAATGTGTCTTATTATGGTTTATGTTATTGTCTTAACCAAAAAGGCATTGATACTAGTTGTTGCGTATTTTCAATTCTTGATAGGAAATCAAAAATTGATTCCAGTGAGGACTCCGGTAACACCTTATCGCTTGAGAACGGAAATATAGATTTACAGCATATTAGCTTCCGATATCCTTCTCGACTAGATGTCCAAATATTCTAGGACTTATCCTTCTCAGCCGTATCAGGAAAGGTAAATTATGATCTATGCTTATGAACAAATGCATCTTATAACTGAAGAAATTCTTTTTCCTTCATGAGATGCAGATTTCTTTTAGTCTATTATTTTTAGCTATCTAAACATTTGAATTTCCATTCTTTGTTTATGGAAAATAATCCTATTAAAAGTGACAGATAGTGGATCGACATACCATGAATTCGTGGTTCCTTCAACATTTATGCACAAAAAAGAAAAGATACACAGTATCCATAATGTCTATGTAACGGCTAGAGTTTGATCTACCAACATATGTTTTACTTAGTATATGCTAATAAATTACACTCTTTTAAATGCAGGACACTATTCAGTAAAATAACTTGCAGAAGTAGCTGTTAAATACTTTTATGATGGAAACTTAAACTTTATGAGATACTGTTGAATAAAGTTGTTGCTGAGAAAGAAGAAACACTTGAGATCCTCGATTCTTGAAAGAAAACAATAGAGAATCTAAGCCAACAATTAGCTTGTGAAGGAGAGGAGCTTCAGTCGCAGGTTAGTTATTTCCTATCTGTTACACACATGTGCCATATAATAGATATAACTCTAAATTTTTCTTCTCCGAATTCATTGACTGATGTTATCTTTTATTCAGATATCTAAGATCTTTGAAGAGAACAACAAACTCAATGAGAAGTATCAAAACACAAAAGAGGAACTTGAAGCAGTTATAGCTACATTGGGAGCACAACTAGAAGAGGAGAATCTAAAGGAGAACTATTTAAGTAGGGAAGTTGAGAGTCTCAAGACTGAAATCCTCATCAAGTCGGAGATGGAAGCAAGAATATCAGAACTTGAGCAGCGATTGCTCTCTGTTGGGTGGCAGGGTGGTCGTGCTTCCCTATGTGATTGGCTAAAGGAGTGACAAAGTCATTGACTAAAAGGAGTGACAAAGTCAAAATGTAGATATATATTTATATTGAAATTTGTATTGATTAAGGGAAAAGGCCCATGTCCTTCCCTATGTGATGAACAATTTTTCTATGTGAAATAAAAAGAAATGTTTCAAAGGAGTGATTTATTATGTTTTTTGTGTCTTATTAACTAGATGAGTTACTAAAAATATCATTTTGGTCTGATAAAAGAAGGGTAAAACCTCATTGATAAACAAATAAATGTACATCACAGTTGTAATTCATGGGAAATTAAGTATGTTTGTGAAGGCCCTAGAACCTCATAGACAGTTGTGAAATTAGCCTTCACAAATGTATTTGGGAGGCCTGGGAAGTCTTTTTGTGAAGGTCAAATAGTCCTTCAAAAATGTATTTTTGAAGGCCCTAGAACCTCATTGAAAGTTGTGAAATTAGCCTTCACAAATGTATTTGGGAGGCTGGGAAAGTCTTTTTGTGAAGGTAAAATAGTCCTTCAAAATAGTATCTGTGAAGGCTAGAGTCTCTCATCAAAGTATTTGTGAAGAGGCTTTTAGAGTAGGACTTTTTGTGAAGGAATGCCCTTCAACCGAATTCTTTTTTGAAGGAGTTAATGTACATTTGTGAAGGAATCATCCTTCACAAATAGCCAATTTTCTTGTAGTGACATGTACATGCCAAATATTTACAAACATTGGTATACTATCAAAATTTCGTGTCGATACAAGTATATCATCTTGAAAAGACATCCCATACCCGGACCTGAGAGTACAGGGATGACCCTAGGACTCTACTACTAACATATACAACTAACCAACATTCTAAATCTAATGATCACCAGGTTGGTTCTCTTCCACAGTGCGACCTCAAACTCGTTGCCCGCAACCACCTAAAAAAATTTGTGGTGACCCACGGGTGAGACCCAATCCCAATGAGAGATATAACTCTCTCCAACATATATTGATTGACAGTAAATGAACTGAGAAGATACAGTAATGAATAAGCAATTTAAGTGATTAAATAGGTTACGCATACTAAGCCATTAAGCAAATTAACTTGACAAGAAGTGTAATTACTCAAAGGTCATTTGATATCATCTTGTAAACACTGAATAGTATAAAGACAAGTTAAAGACTAATCAAGCAATGTGAGATGTATTTAACCATATCCAGTATACTACACGGCTTATATCACTTCTTTTATTACGTTTCACTGAGGGATTTGAGAAATACCACTCAAGTCCCAACTGACCACTACTGAGTCAAAATCAGTGCCATACAATATCTAGGAAGAGTCGGACTCCTAAGATCTTCTCCACCCCCGTTCAGTATGGGTCTGCCACATCGACACATAAGGTCAAGCTGCTAACATCCTAGTCCATCCTTGGTACATGTCACGGCACTAGTTAAAGGAGGTGGGTACGCATACCCTACCATACGAGGTACAACCACAGTTGTCCTCCAATCTCATATGTATATATATATATATATATATAATCACCGAGACATGACCGCCGCCATTCTCAAATTGAGGGCTAGGTATGACCACTACCATCCTCCCTAACACTTGAATTTAGGATGACAAGCACCCCACATACTCATCAATATGTGCTCCAAGTATCCCTTAGGAATACTCATTTCATTATTTGGCAATTTCTGACACTCAGATAGATCTATGGAACAGGGCATTACATGATTAGAGTTTCATTTAATTAGTTATGCCAATTGGGTGAATTAAGGCCAAATCATACAAATGGACATTCAAACCCTAATTCTTTTCTAACAAGAGTATATGTATACCAACTTGAAAAGATATCAAACATTTGAGATATAAATCTTAATGACATTACCACATGCTATCATTTATTGCAAATTAATGGACCACACTTATCATCATACTTTTACAAGATACCAATATCTTATCACAAGTTCCAGGGTTTTAACCCTTATTGGAACATGAAGAGGATTTCACCTCAATCATGTCTTCAAACATGCCCAAAGGTCATTAACACCATCACATTATTCATAGTAAGGTTATCATCATCATTCCATGCCTTAAACAATGCTCAAAATATCATTAGCACATATGTGTCCATAGATATTAACATGGCAAGGCACTATGATATTCAAATAGTAATACAATGAGGTTTCAACACAAGAAGAGTGTAATTCATTATCACATTAATCATTCAAGAGGTCTGCTTATAACCAACCTACATCATATAATTACACTAAGGTTTGGTATAACAAGCTTGATCCCATGGGAGTTACACATCCACTTATTATAGCGATTTATCAAATATAACTATGTAAGGGCAAAGGTAAGACTACAAATTAATGGTATTCAACCATAGAATTATCATATCTAGGACCCACATATAATACCATGTGATTTATTATAATCCATTTTATGTTGAAGCATCCAATATTATTCATTGGATCAGGTTCATTGTTTAAGGTTATCAATTGAAGTATACGTCTAATCATTAGATCAATTGAACCAAGGAACCATTGGTTCAAGGTTTAGTCAAATCTATAATTACATTCTTAACTCATCATATATGGTGGTGACCTGATCCATCATTAATTTTGACCATTAGGTCACCATTGGTTGTTAGATCAGTAATGCATTCAGTTAACACCATCAAATATTAAGGTAATGTCATAATCGATTGATAACATCATTAGAATACTTCGTAAATGATATTTAAACGTCTAATTGAGCCAAAACTTGACCTAAGGGGGTGACCATAGGTTGTCACCATAAATTTTACACCCTTTATCACGAACATCAGTTTCCAATATAGAAACACCATTGGTTGTTGAATGGTATAACCATCGATTGTGATAGGGAAGGAAATAGCTTGGCAACCCTAATTTGAACCATCAATTGTTTTGTACTTAGCACCATAGGTTGTTGCAGTCAACCTATCCCAGATCATGTTATACCTCATTAAGGTTGTATACATGTTTACAAGTTCATATAGAACTGGAACAAAATAGGAAACACCACAAAAAATCATAATTCTAAACAAGCATGGTTTCTCTATGCTTAATTCAACACATTCAGGCATAAACATGAACTAACAAGCTTCTAGTAAGCAATATAAGTGAGGATGTTATATAACTCGCCTCTAAAAGTAGGTCAGATCCCAAACAGCAATAATATCGAGCAAATAGGGCAAGAAAACCTTGGATTCAGATCGGAACTTGGCCAAATAAGCACTTCTTTCCACAAGGAAGCAAAACCCTAGAAAAAGAAACAAGAATGATATATTTTTGAGTTGTAGAGCCACTTTCACCATGGAACAGCATGGTTCCGACCTGGAGGAAGGTCTAAGGAAGTAGAATATCAAGAAAAATGGAGAAGGAAGGAAGAAACAACTTGCCTTGGTCGAATTCACTAGAAGATGACCTTGGAAACCCTTGGTAGGGCTAGATGGAGCTCTAGGAGACCTTCTTCTCCAAAAAGAGGTTGTCTTCTACCTTAGAGCAGTTGGTTCCGCAGAAAAACAGAGTGCATTCATTGCTCCAGATTAGAGGAAATAGAAAGCAAGCATACTTTTGAATTTGGGCAAAGAAGAGGTAAATATAGCCCATGGATAAGGATAGAAGCAAGCATGAGGTGTAAAATTAGCTTCCCCATGTGTCTATGGCCTTAAATTATTAAGAATATACAAGAACACACACAAGAAGCTCCCCCACCATCCCTATGACCTTCTTATATTTCCTTTTTCGAATTTTCCAGCCAATCACATAATTCATAGTTGGTAGCTACTAAAGGTAGCTCATCCATGAAGGGGTAAACCCTAAAATACCCTTGAAGAAAACACCTTCAAATCATGGGTCAACTAGGAGCCACATGGCTCAAAAATCTCAAGAATGATAATATAACATCTAAGTAACATAATGTATGTGACAAATTGCAAATAAAACACCTCAATTGGATAAATTACAGAAAATTCCAAAATGTACAAAACAAATTGCATAACTTGCTCAAACAGTGTCCAAATTGGACCAAATTTGAAAATTAAGCTTTCCTTATGATTTAAAAACATATAAAAAGGTTATATTAGTGTTAAAAGCATTCAATTATGGTAATTAAGCTCATTCAACTCATTAAGCAAGTTCAGGGGCCTTACAGTTATGGTAGCTCAAGAATAAGGAAAGAAGGAGAGACCTAGTCAACCTTCCTCCAAGGTAGGATCCATGGTTGATAGAGGAGGAAGAAAATGAAGAAGATAGATAAAAGGAAATGGATATAGAAGAAACATAACTCACCAAGATGGAAGTTGAACAAGAAATCACCATGAGCAAGGAACTCGACCTCCCAAGCTCCATGGGGCTTCCTTAATCTCCTTAAGCTCCCAAGCTCATCCACCAAGAGGAGAAGGGAAAGGATGGATGAAAAGGGTTTACTTGTATGAAGGAGGAGGGTGTTATATACTTGAGGAAAGGAAGAGAGATCAAAGGCGAGGTATCATCACCTTAGGAGCTTAGGTGAAACTTGTCCATGAGAGAAGAGTCACATGCAACAACATGCAAGGCATGGTGATATTATAAAGGCTAGATCTCTTCCTCTATGTCTCCTTCCAAGATCATGGCCTATATGCCAAAGCTCTACACCCTTCACAAATTGATATGGCAAAACCCAACATACTCACAACCTGATAGAGCATACTCCATACACTCACAAACTGATAGGCACTACCCCACACACTCACAAACTGATAGAGAACAACCCTACACACTTCACAAACTGATAGGACACAACCCTACATGCCCACAAATTGATAGGCAGCCTCTTTAAGGTTTTAAAACCTGAGATATCTCATCAAAGTGCAAGGCACATCTTATACATGAGTTCCATATATCACCAAACATGTCACCACACTACCAAGATCCAAACAAAGTTCCCACCTCTTCATCTCTCCTCTACATGATGCCAAGAGAGGTAAGGAACACTCTAGAGGTGGAAGATTGCATATTATCCCTTCACTTTGGGTAAATTGCAATTTACACCGAACTAGCTCATAAAACGCAAGCATCAACCATACAAGCTCATCTTGATACTTAGGCTTTCCACTAGGAGCCCCATATAATCATTCTATCTCTTATTATGATAAAGCACTAAGGGCACACTAATCATGTGACATATTGCAAGATAACCCTTCATCTTGGATAAATTGCACATTGACCCATAAAAAGCAAACATTACTCAAACAACATTCAAACATGACCAAACTTGAAATATAAGCATGTCACATGATTACAAGACACCTTAGAGGATTAGATTAAAGTTCTAAGAAACTTAAAACAAATAGGGTTAGCCCTAAACCAAGGTTAGGGTCCTTACACACACACCAACAGACTCCCACTTGCACTAAGAGCCAATAACCAATGAATTTCATTCTTAGTGATCTAAACATGTCCACTGTGTTTCTGCTGTGCAAGTGCTAATCCAGTTGGTTAGTGACATTTTTCTATAGTCGATGTATTTCATGTTTCACATCTCTTCATTTTATGACATTTTGTATGAGATGGAACTGCCATATTATGATCTCAGATATTCCTTGCATAACCAGTATCTCCATTGTTGTCATAGTATTTCTACTATGTCATCAATGGTTGGAACATCAATAAGTCCATCCATTCTAGATCCATACATTACTCTTGTGTTCACAATACCAGGACATACAACTTCTTTTATAAAAAGTATGTCATATAGTTCAGAACTCTTTCCAATTCACAACTCTTTTCTCTTAAAATTAAACACATTTTATTTTGCAATCATTTTCTATCATTTTGGGAGCTTGCATCAATGTAACCCCTTACACACAACTCTTCCTTGTTTCTACAATCTAGCAACGTATCCTTAGGTCTTCTCAAGTACTAATAGATGTTTAGTGACAGTTTCCAATGACCCTCATTGGAACCTAACACATCTTGTCATGTCCAATAAATACAAGACTTATGGGATGATTACATTACTTAGCATACATGATAGATCCAATTGCTTGTGCAAATGACATCTCACTCTTATCACTTTCCATTCTTCATAAGAATTAGAACACATGATTCTTGAGAAACTAATCCCATCTATATGTATAGATTCTCTCTCATTGAATCCTTCATGTTGAACTCTTTCAGCACCTACGAGTATGTATTCATTTAGGTTATGAAACTTTAGGACTATCTCTATAGATCTAAATTTCTATCACATAGGATGTTTCATCTAACCCTTCATTGTTGATGGTGTTTTCCTCACCATATCTCAATACTCACAATATTAGGATGTCATTCCCCATCCATATGTGGAATATTTATATATATGCCCCACTAAATCTTTTATAATCATAGATTTCATCTTATTGTATTAACTCAACTCTTTGACTATCTTGTCAAATCAAATATTCCATGTCTAATAAGTTTGCTTCAACTACTTTGTAGCTTACAAACTTTATTTGCATTAATGGAGTTATATAACCTTTGGGTTGTGTCACATACACATCCTCTCAATTATTCCTATTAAGGAATATGGTTTTCATCTCCATATGCCAAATCATCAAGTCTTAATAAGCTAAAATAGTAAGGAATTAGTGAAGGGATTTCATCATATTCAACACTTGAACTTGATTTAAAACCTCTATAACAAATCTATCTTTCATGTTATCCATGTTAGTTTTCACCTTGAAATTCCAATTGCACGTTATGGGTTTTACCCCTCTAGGTGATTCCAACAAGGTGATACCTTGTGGATGTTCATGGATTCCATTATGGGCATAATGGCCTCTAGCCATTTCTCAGACTCTGGTTACTCAAAAGTTATTAGTTGATTGTTGACTCATCATCTTATGATCAACTCACAACTTATCTGAGTTATGGGATTCACAATCTTTTAAATCCAGATATGTTCTTCTAGAACTATGAGTCTTGTGTTTACAAATAGAATTGGAGATTCCACAACAACTTTTAATTCTCAAAAGTTCCCAGTATACCTCTTATGGTTCAAATGTTTTCTAGTTGATAACAAACTTTTCAAGCTCTACTATACTCCCACTGATTCTTTTAGAATTCAGTTATCCAACCAAAAAACACTTTGATATTGGATTGAGACAAGTAGTATTCAACAAATTAATCATTTATTTGATCAAATCTTTTCAAGAAACTATTATCTTGCATAAGTTTCAAACTTTAGGATGTATCTGGACATTTCCATACCATATCTCATATGTTGTCCACCAAACCATTAGATGATACTTTAATTTAGTTTTAATCATTTATCCTTAAAGGAGATTTAGAATATCAGATTAAATGATAACCACATTATGATTCATCACATTGATTCCTTCTTTCTGATACATCATCATGTTTTAGGTGGAACTGACTGTAATATACTATCATAGTCCTTCCAAAAGGTCCTCAAACTAATCCTGTAAGGTATTTTAACATTGATTGTTTCAAAGCATCTTAATACCTTTAAGGAATTCGTATACTTCATATATGTAATATACTTGAAGACTTCATGAGTTGTATTTTACTGCATGCATATCACAATATCACCAGTTAATACAATGAAGTATAAACAATAACTTTTACCACTTATTCTAGAAGATCTTCATACATCAATATGCATAAGGCCTAATAGAATACTTATTCTCCACTACACTAAGTGAGAAGTGGTATGACATGTTTTTCATATGCAAGATTTCATGTCTCTTATTGGTTCAGTAAGAAAAATATTCGGGTCAAACATCAAAATGTTCTAGAAATGCATTTCTTTCATACATGCTCTAGATGACAATTTTATAGATCGTTTGAGTCATCAAATGATCATTTAAGGTATTTACGTTATAAGCATCCATATTTACATAATTTCACATAAATATCACAAGATTTTTGGGGAATTTCCATACAAGATCACATCTTTGAAATAGAAGCATTAACAACTCCTAATTTATAATCATCCTTGTCCACACAAGATGCATAAACAAATAATTCTATTATTGGCATTATGAAATAGAAGTTCAACTAACTCTACTACATACCCTTTTGGCTAAGATAAATTCTAGATGTATACTAAAGTTGCAGAAACTCTTGCTCAACATAGTCCATCATTGTCCTTTTCATAAATGCTTTACTTCTTTTTGTATCATGCACATCACTTGTGTCAAATCCACATCTGGTATCTCATACCAAGAGAAAAACTAATTTTATCTTATAACATTTATACTAAAAGTAGAGTCTTCTACCCCTTCCTTCTTCTTCTTTAGTTCCTCCAATAAGAGAGGGCAATTCCTTTTCTAATGTCCAGACTGGTGATAGTGGTGACAATTGTCTCCTTTTTTCACTCCTCCCTTTGCCTTGATATATGAAGACTTGGGCTTCTTACTAGTTTTAGAACTCTTCTTAGATTTGTCTTTTCCTTTAGACTTCCCTTTGGTCTTGTTGATCGTCATTATAGACTTGGGCTTGTCTTTCTTCATTTGTGCCTCAGTTGTTCTAAACATGCCCAACAACTCTATAGTGGCTTGTCAAAGTCATTCATGTTGTAATTCATGACAAACTGGCTGTATGATTATGGCAGAGATTGTGAAATCAAATTAGTGGCCAACTCTTGACCCAAGGGGAATCCTAGTCTATCAAGGTTCTCCACATACCCAATGAGCTTAAGAACATGAGGACCTACTTAATCCCCTTCTTCCATGTTACATTTGAACAGTGCTTTAGAAACATAAAATCTCTCATTTGTTGTTTGATCTTGGAACATGTTCTTAAGATGTGTGACCATCTTTATAACATCCATGTTCTAATGTTGCCTCTGCAACTCATAGTTCATGGACATAGCATCGGACACTTGACATCCATGGCATCTTTAGTATGCCTCTTGTAAGTATCCTTATCAGCCTTAGGAGAATTGGGAAGAGGTTCTTCAGACTTTGGTGTCTCCAGGACATAGAGCTTGTGCTCCTGTGTGAGAATACTTCTCGTCATCCTGAACCAGTTGTGGAAGTTGTTCCCATTTAGTTTGTCCTTCTCAAGGACCTATCATATAGAAAAGTTATTGTTGTGTGTTGCCATTTGATTCTACAAAAGAATTTACAATTTTATCAAAAACTCATTTTTATTTGATTTGATTTGATTAAATTTGGTAATGTCAATCAGGTCTTTAATAAACTACCATGTTCATTATTTTGTTCAAATTGATAACCCCAAGTATCAATCCAGAAGTTTGTAGCATACAAAACCCTAATGAGCCAAGATCCAAAATGATTCAATTATTACTTGGCCAACACCATCATCTATAATCAACCATTAAGGTAGGCAATGTTTACCCATTGCATCTTATGCAATTCTTGGATAGACGATATGCACAACTTATTGTCATGCTCATCTGTATGCCTTTGTCACTTAGTCCCACTAAGAATCACTAGTTAAGACCGACCCAAAAGTTAACATGATAAATATGCACCTTGTTTGGGAAGAACCTACATATTTACCATCATACTTCCATGAGATAGATGACACACCATGCATTGGTGTAACCTATGCTTGGTCGATCAAGATTTTTATGTGTGGGTCTTATGGAAATCATATTAGACTTAATATTGAGGGATTTTATATATACAATACATATACATTATCCAATCACCACATATATATAATATGTATCATATATGTGCTATATCCCACAATGTAAACATGCAATATAAAACATTATCGATGGTTCTTGCCATTCTACCATAATTCCTTGGAGCCACAAGGAATTCCTACCACCTAGGTCTTCATCACATCACATGCATGAACCAATTGTTGGTGTAGATATGTGCTTGCCAATCTGGGTTGGTCGGTCGTCTGGAACTATTTTTTGGACTCTTATCCAGCTAATGTTTGGACACCTTCTAGACATTCGGTTGGGTCCACCAGGTGGTTGGTTCACTCTCTTGCATTCTACCCTCCTTGATCCTCCACCCGGACCAGTCGGTTCGTCTTACATTGATTGTCATCTTCACCATTGCAAGAAAAAAAACTATCCTATTGCTATTAAACTTATTACGTGGTAATGAGAAACCTAGAGTTACATTCAAGGGAAGCAAAGGTAGGAAAGAATAATACCTTTACATTGGGAAGAATAAGGTAGAGGTTGATACGTAGACTGAGATAAATAGAAACATACAACCATTCAACCATACAGAGATATTGGGTTATTGACCATGACCATGCTACACATCCACCATCAAAACCACTTTTAGGGTGACACATGTAAATCGATACTATCATATATATATATATATATATATATATATATATATATATATATATATATATATATATATATATATGCATACATTTATATTAGTTAGGGTTTATATGTGGTTTTTGATCAGATATATATACATTAGGCAGTTTAAGTATTTGCATCGTATGTAATAATTAAGATATCAAAACCAAAAATATGATCATATCGATTATCCCAAAATATAGTAAATTGATGTGGCTCCAATACCACTAAAGGGAAATATGGGCACATAGTAGGCAGCAGAAACAAAAATTTATCTATCCATATTCCCCAGAATAGCAAGATTGCATCAACAACTATGTAATGAGAAGGACAAAGATATTACTGGTCCTGGAGCAAGTCCAGCGACAATCCTCGTTGTAATAGTGTAACACTCCTAGTTGTACTTAGACGGTGTATGTGCAGCTCCTGGTCTTCAGCACAGACAACATACTCGAATAGTGTCTGCATCATCTCCTACACAAAATGTGCGCTGACATTGTCCCCCTAGCGACGAGCAAAGACCACCTCACCTCTAGAGAAGTCCACACTGACCATCTAGAACTCTTGTGAATCAACTAGAATGGATAGAAAGGAGTTGTCCCTTCTGTTGGTGTACTAGTCACCAACTTTCTATCCCACAATTGTTCTCCCTTTCTATCCCTCCCTTTATCGGGTAGGACTTGCTCAGGTTTATCTCAGTTACCACAACCAGAAAAGACAAACAACTTTCGCAGACAATTGATGTGTCTGAGAAGCCCCCAGTACCCATCTATTTGTAGGAGGGGTTAGAGTCAGGGTTCCCTGTCTGTATGGGAGCAGAAGGGACCAGAAGATCATGAATTTTTACAACCTACAAGCATTGAGCCAGTCAGTTCGCAACAGAACCATTCGGTTCACATGTGAGCCCAATGGGTTGCAATGTGAACCAGTTATTTCTCCATGTTTCCCAATCACATATGAATTGGCAATTCGAATCCAATTAATTCATAACATGATGTCAACACTAATCCTTGATGTAATCAAATTTCTCCACAAATTGGACGTCTCATGACCATGAATTGGTCAGTTTGCTAAGTGAACCGGTCATTTCATTCCCCAGTTCAGGAAGAACTCAGCCAATGCAATTTCTAATCAACCGGATACTCCAAACGGTCATTTCATCACATGAACCATTTAGTTGGGGGTCTAGTCAGGTGATTTGATGTGTGAATTGAATACGTACACACTTTAGTAATCAATTCAATCATCATTCATGATTAAACTACTCTTCTAGGTGAATTCCTATGTGACTTACCCTATAGGTCCCATATTACGTTGACAATAAATGTCTATAACCAATTATGATATCACAAGCAACAAGCGGTGCCTAGTCATGCATTAGTGCTACCTAAGTAAATGGAAAGTTGGAGAACAACTTCAACCTACAATCTGTGATAAGATGTTACAGTGATTGTATAATTCCTTTGTCTCTGATAACTAGAATGAACTTGAGGCATGGAATCATCATACTCTCAACATTTAATCCATATTCCTTGAACCTAGGGCAGACTGTCGGAGATATATGTGACCTCAATATCATGTATTGATTCACATGTGCATGTTTTTTCCTTTCTCAATCTCACTTATCAAGTGGTCTAGATATCAAACTCTAGTAGTAGGGACAAATCCCATCTACATCACTTGCAATCAATCCCCATGTGTTACAGTAACCCAATCATCACCTTTATGGAAATTGTTATTCATGATTACACTTGATGATGTCAAAGCATACCAAACCACATGTGATGAGTGTAGTGATTTTAGGTCTAAGAACCACAATCACCACCTTCACTCTGAGAGATGACTATGACCACCAAGTATGGTTTCCATGTGTCACTTCTCAAGGTGGTTCTTATTGATACATTGTTCTCTAACAAGTATTAATGTGCTTGGTTTGATATCACATATCATGACTAATGATATTTTGTCATCAACCAACACACACTCTAGTCTTAAGTGTTATTCGTGTCTATCTGCCTTCCACAGTAACATCTAAATAGGGACATAAGAAGAATGTACCAATTCTTAACATTTGTATGATCTCATGCTCCAAGTCACGTACTTGAAGACATATGTCATTGAGTAATGTCATTCTTTAGACATTTATTCTTTTTCCTCATTATATTATAACTAAGTGAAGTAGAATGAATTAGAAGCTTGCCTCTTATATTTATTCATGAAATCCTTTTATTAATATGTCATCACAATCATCATATGATTGGAACACTGGGAATATGTACCAACATAAGATACATGTACGTATGTACATAGTTATTTTATACACTCCATTTGGGGAAAATGTATAAAAACCTTAGCTGATGACTTTAGTATTTTTAAAATAGGTTTGTTAAATGCATGTCTCTTTGTATTTTTATATATGTTATACTTCTTATGTATATAGATGTTGACATTCTATTATGTTCAATTCATGTCTTGTACATCATACCGACATAATTGTGTTGATTGTGTATGATTTTCGTACCAAGTGAATGTCAATATGTTGAAGATGATATCACAGTAGAACAATGGAATCTAAATAGTCCCCATTAAATATATAATGTATGTAATTCAATGCATGATGTTCTTTTCTAAGCGTGGTGACGTAATTGATGTTGTAATGGTGTACTTACCATTTAAATAAAAACATGAACCTACTTCTGAATTAGTTTGATATATTTCAATAACCTCCCATGATTGTTTCTAATTTGAACAAAATATAATGGGACTCAAAGGACTAAAAATTTTGGAAGACACTTGAGTTCAAATTGAGAGTGAAATATAGGGATGTCACCTTATGGTTGTTGGTATGTATGCCCAGAGAGCCAATATATGATGACTGGAGTGTGGCATTGGATATCATATTTGGTCAATAATAAGGTAATTTTGTCTATTATATTTGTCTCAGTGATGAGATTATGACACATACATAATAGATGTCTAAATAATGATGTTACTTGCTGACATATGTCATAAGTTTGAGGACCTGAATGATGAGATCATATGTATGATAAGAGTACAAGCATTCTTATTATGTCCCCAGGAAAATATTATTGTGGAAGAAAAATAGACAACATAACTACATAAGATTAGAGTGTGTGTTCACTGATGAAAGAGTCTCATTAGTCATGATATGTGATATCAATTCAAGCAGATGGGTACATGTTAGATAACAGTGTATCGTACAGACTCACCATGAAAGTGAAATGTTACGACCATGGGATGGTAGTTAGAATTATCTCTCATAGTGATATTAGTGAATGTGGTTCTTAGTCCTAAAGTCACTACATTCATCACATGTTGTTCATGTACTTTGACATAATCCAACATGATTTTGAAAAAGGGTTTCCATGACAGTGATCATTGAGTGCAATGTGACACATGGGGGTGGAGTATGAGTACGTGATGCAGATGGTATTTCTTCCTCATATAAGAGATTGATATCTAGGCCTCTTAATAATCGAGACTAAGAAATGTATGACCATACTCATGTGACTCAATATGTGATGTGTGAGCTCATGTGCATCTCAGACAGTCTACTCTAGTTCAAGGAAAATGGATTGAACCTTAAGAAGATGACGATTGTATGCCTCGAGTTCAATCTGGATATCAGAGACAAAGGAACTATATGATCATGGTAACACTAATCATAGATTGTAGGTTGAATTTGTTCTCCAACTTTCCATTTACTTGGGTAGCAATGATGTGTAACTAGGCACCACTCTTTGCTTGTGATGACATAACTAGTTGTAGACATCCACTCTTGAAAAACACTCCTAGATACCGAAACAAATGCATGGTGGATACATGCATCAAGAACCAACATCCAATCGAGATTCGAATCTAATAGTACAAATGTAGACAATTCATACTAAAATATAAAAAGGTAACACAAGTTGGTGATCAAGCAACAAGCATTCATTAAACGATTGATGTTGAACCGAAAAGAAAGAATATCTCTATTGCAAACTATGGATTACATTGCATGAAATGTAAACATGGTGTAAAGAGTGGGACCCGATAGTGGGCTCACTCAATGATATAATATAAAGCCATGAAATATTTAAGCAGCGGAAAATATAACAATTTACAAAGTTACATCTCATGTACATAACACTTTCACCCTAAGGGTAGTACATAAAATGAAAAGATTACATCTATTCACCCATATACAGAGGGTAACAAGGCTATCTCAAGTTGTCCTTATGTCCATCAATTAGCTCACAGCCATCCAGAGTCTCTTCCTTGTAAAGAGCCTATACCTGGGAGGAGGGAACACCCAGAAAAATAGGAAAACAAGGTATAAATTAGCAAAAGCTGAGTATGTACATTACAGGATTAACTAGGGCATTAAAAAGTAAAGTAAGATGCTCCCATCAAAAAGGGGGCATTAAAGCTAGGTAAGTTTCAATGAGAAGTACAAAAAGAAGGAATTTTCAAAAGAATGAGGAATATAAATAAACAAGTGAAATAACATATCTTGCCATTATAAATCATCGGTATCACAACAATTATTTGCATGTAGATATATTTGAATAAGTAACTATAATAGGGCCAAGACACCACTGAGTCATTGACCTAAGTAAAAATGGGTGGAAGTAGCGCACCCTAGGCGGAAGTAGCACGCCTCTGTATATAAAAAGGTGGAAGTAGCACACCCCGGGCAGAAGTAGAACGCCCTAATGGTTATGCATAAGCGTCTACGATAGTTAAACTAGTCAAATTATCTAACATGCATAAATAGTGTGGCAAGATATACCTTTCACAAGCATGTGGCATGATTTAAGCACAATCACAAATGGGGTCATTAACCCAATTCAATATGATAATAATTTGAAAAGAATAATAAATCCAAACGAAAGTATATGAACTGTCCAACAAATGGAATAAGAGCAAGTATTTCAAAAGATGCCTCATTATGGGAAAATTTAATCACATAAATGCCCAGTTATAAATAGGGAGGAGTACATACCTTATCTTCATGGTTAAACATTAACTCAATAGTCCTCCAAAGTCAGCTATTCATCCTAGTAAGCATTGGGTGTGTCAGTCAAACAAAATGGACATATGTAAACATTTGTATTATAAGTTTTCATGTTTTTCTTATCTAGTCCCAATTACCATATGATTCATTAGATATCTATTATAATGTTCATCATCAGTTGCCTAAGTCTAAGCATGTCCATGATACATTATATGTGTGGATGATAACATACAATCCCCCAACACAAGAGATGTAATGTATAGTATATAGTATAAGTTTTGTGAACTAGGGTCAAATATCTACCCCACATTAAGTATATTTTCTAAAATTCTCTTATTATGTGAATCTCAGGCTAGTTCTCAAACACACTCATATGTGATTACTTATACACCTTTTATTGTAAATATAAAGAAACTAATAAGTACACACCAGAAACAATGTTTTGGTACTAATGCTAATCATATTCTACATACTCTTTTTCACACATTACATTTTATCCCATTCAGATAAGTCTAGATTTATCAGCTTCATTGCTCTTTATTTTATTTCTAGATTCCACTTATAAATGTGTACATATATAAATATACATACATATATATAGGGTTCTAGACTTATGAAAATATGGAATTGTTACTCTAAATTAATAACTACTGAAATCATGAATCATCACCTAATGACTTATTAACACACACATATTACATGAGTGCCAAACACTAGGATATTATATTGACTAGGTTGAAAACTTTGCATTTACAACTACACTATATCTATTTATATATACATCTTTGTATCAAAGCTAGATATGTGTATACTTATATAAAAGGCATGGAATGGGTCGGCTAACTAAACTGTAACGTGTATATTACACGATTAATATATGATAATTAAGTGTGTGCTACTAAATTAGAGTCACTTACCTACAGGTGACGATGTGTTGTGGGTATATGAGAAGGGTCGCATGCAGTAGCAGTAGCTTGAAGATTATTGCAAGCCCAAGCAATGAGGCTGGAGAACACCATGGATCCCTGGCACTGTCTACAACGATGAGGGTGAACGATGGGGAAACCTTCATCGTGACAAGGTAGGGCTCGGGGACGGTGGTGGCCACTTTAAACCATGATCATTGTGGTCCATAAATCTGCAGCTCCTCCATCAGCCGTGAAGTTCGGTGTCAGAGGCTAATGCGGTATTTGAACAGTCTGTCTAAGGATATTAGGCCCAGGTGGTGTTTCCTGCCATGGATGGCCTAGCTTTATGTGAGGCGCAGTTTGTCGTTGGAGGAGGAGGGTCACATGGAGTCGGGCAATTGGTTGTGTTCAGGTTGGTGCGGTGGTGTAGGCGCATCATGTGGCTGGGTGCTCGGTGAAGGTGGAAGGGGGTTTTGGCATACCGAGATCCATCACAACAAGGCCTAAAGCATTGGCGGGTGGTGGTGATTGATTTGGGATTGAAGATGATGGTTGTCGGTGTGAATGGGTTGCAGATCGTCGCCATGGTGAGCCAGAGGAAAACAAGGAGGAGGCGAGAGGTTGTTGCAGCGACCGACGGGCAACTTGCTCATGGTTGCAGTCTGCATAAGGACACTGCTATTGCAGATGGCCGCCGTGATCGTTGGGTCTGTGCTGGCGAGTCTGATGAGCAGCGTAGGCGGCAACAGGATGAGCAGGATCGAGCTGATGTCGGACGACAGATGCTCCTATTTGAATGGCACCACTGGAGGGAGTGTTTGGGACAGTTGTCTCATGCTGTAAGTCGTACAAGGGATTTGATAGGCTGGAGATGTTGGTGAGCCGGGGGAAAGGGGCAGCAGATCCGATTGTGCTGGTGGCTACATTGGTAGTTTCCGGTTGCGCTGATGGTCTGTGGTGGCGTTGGCGCTGATGGTCTGTGGTGGCGTTGGCGCTGCTGGAGGAGTCGGGGTCAGAACATGAGGACGCTACTGCGAGGAGGAAGTTGATATGGCAGACATGGAAGAGATGAGGCAGAGGGGGAGGCAGCCTGGCAGTACCTCCCTGAGTGGTGGTGGTGGAGGACCAGGGAACATCGGTTAGGGTTATATGCTATTAGCCACGGGGAAGAGGAGGAAGATGGAGTAGAGGGAGGATTATGACTGTTATATTCTGCCCAATGGCCGTTTGCAGATGTGTCCAACCCTGATGAGAGTCGAGAAGATGGAGAGCAAGACGGACCGAGGAGGGACAAGAGAAACGGTCGATCACTAGATGGGTTGCTGAAGTCATCACAAAGAAGATGGCAAGTAATGCGGAGGGTAAGTCATACGTTATGCCTAGACTAAAAAAAATGAAACGGTGACTTAGGTAGTAAATTCAATGAGTCCATAAAGGAAAGTTAGACATTTGGTTTTTAATGGTTTTCTTTACTATATTAATTGAATGAGTAAAAATCACCCAAAGGCTATGAATTTAACTAGGTATACTAAGTAGGGTATTAGGGATCCCAATCTAGCTTCAATTTTCCCTTTAAGATCATTGGGTGTACTATCTCATTACTAGTATGTAATGTGTTCTATTAAGGCATTAAATCCATTTAATTAATCAAATGTGACATCTTGTTACCAATTAATTTCCTGGGAAAACCCCTAGGTATATATAGGATTGTTGAGTTAGAGGGAGCCTACAATCTAGTATCTTTGTAAATTAAATCCTATTATCGAGTGTTTTAAAAAAAATGTATCTTTAAACTTTCTGGGTTGAAGGTGTGTGCATATCATTTTACTATTTGTCTATAATTAGATTCTAAATTAGAGATAAAATAACTTATTAATACTATTTTAAAAAGGATCCTAGAAATATGGGAGGATTAAGCTTTGATCCCATATTTGAGTATGTTACACATGGGTAGAGGGGCTACTCCCTGCACCCTAGTGTATAAGACTACTCGCTCATGGCAAGGACAAAGAAGGAGGCGAGAAGAGAGAGAGAAAACATCATCTCCACGAAGGAGGGAGGAAGGTCAACCCCTTGGAGAGATAGAGAGATGATCTTCACAGTTCACAGGTTGCTCGATGATGAATCTTCCTCTTCCCACCTTCTTTGGCAATGAGAGAGAAAGCAGCTTCTAGATGGAGTGTGGATCTCAGACCGGCAGCCTCGGGGCGGTGGATGAAGGATGGAACAGTGTTGGAGCAGCAGAGGCAGCCTTTGGACGTCTGAAACTTGATGCCTTGTGAGGACCCTTTGGGTCTTATTTATAGGCTTTAAGTGAAGTCCAAACGGTTTGGGCAGTTTTAGGCCCAAACGGTCTTGGAAACCATTTGGGTTCTGAGGTCGTTTGGACTCTCTCGGTTTGGAAACTATTTGAGTCCTTGCGGTCTTGAAACCGTTTGCCTTCAGTTACCATAAAATGGCATTTTTCCCGATTTAAGATAAGGTTTGTTTCCTCGCATCTTTGTAAGAATTGTCTAAGGTTGAGTAGATAGTTGTCAAAGGAATCTCCATAAACTAAAAAGTCATCCATGAATACTTCCATTATGGACTCGGTTAACCCTACAAAAATAGCAGACATGCACCTTTGGAAGGTAGCAGGTGCATTGCATAGCCCAAACAGCATTCTTCTGAAAAAGCGTAGGTCCCAAAGGGACAAGTAAAAGTTGTTTTTTCTTGGTCTTCCGGGTGTATAGGGATTTGATAGAACTTGGAATAACCCTCGAGATAACAGAAGAACTTTTGATGGGCTAGGCGTTCGAGGACTTCGTCAAGAAAAGGTAGAGGGTAGTGATCTTTTCATGTTGCTCTGTTTAGTTTCCTATAGTCGATACACATTCTCCACCCTGTGACAGTCCTCGTGGGCACTAGCTCATTTTTGTCATTTAGCACGACAGTGGTTCCTCCCTTTTTGGGGACCACTTGGACAGAGCTGACCCATTGGGAATCTGAAATTGGGTAGATAATACCGGCTTTCAGCAGTTTGAGGACCTCAAGGCGAACCACCTCTTTAAGATTGGGGTTCAGCTTTCTCTGGTGCTCTCTTGAAAGCTTAAATTCTTCTACCATGGGCAGTCTATGCATGCATAAGGCTGGGTTTACACATGTCAGGTCTGTTATTTTGTACCCCATGGCTTTCTTATGTTTCTTTAACTCAACGAGTAGCATTTCTTCCTGGTCTTTTATTAGAGTGGAACTGATGATTACTGGACATTGCTTTTCTTCGTCCAGGAAGACGTGCTTAAGGCTCGTTGGTAGGGTTTTCATCTCGGGAGCCTTAGGTGCTTCTGTTGTTTCTAAAATAGTAACATATTTGAGCTCCTCAAAAGTGGTTGTTGGTGGTTCTTCAGCTTTCTCTAAGTGTTGCAAGCATTGTTGAACTAATTCGTTGGCTGAGAATTTGACCTCTGGATTTATTAGGACATTTTCTAACTCATCAGATGGTTCAGATATTTCCAATTGGGACATTTGATGTATTGCGTCTAAGAGAAAAACTTCCTTTTGAATGCTGGGACCTTTCATGTTGTTGAGGACCTAGAACTGAATTGCTTCTTTTCCCAGTCTCAGAATGATCGTGCCAGCTTTGACATCAATGAGCGCCCTAGCTGTGGCAAGGAAGGGTCTACCAAATATTATTGGGTATGTGAGATCTTCCTTGATATCTATAATGACAAAATCACATGGGACATAAGAATCCTTGCCTATCCTGACTGGAATGTCTTCAATAATTCCTAGGGGTGCAGTGATAGTGGAATCAGCTAACTGAATTGTCATAGTTATGGGTAGAAAGTTAGTAAAACCCAATCTTTTACACATGGAGTAGGGCATAATAGATTTGCTAGCCCCTAAGTCAGCTAATCCCTTTTTGCTCGAAGCATTTCCAATACAGTACTGAATATCGAAAGAACCAGGGTCCTTCTTTTTCTTTGGCATCTTATTGAGAATGATATCGGAGGTGGTCTGAGCCAGTTTGACCGTCTCTTGCTCTTCAGTAATATATTTCCTTGATAGCAAGGTTTTCAGATATTTAGCCCAAGCTGGTACTTCAGAGAGGGCATCGAGGAGTGGGATATCGATGTAAAGTTTCTTCATCGCTTCCTTGAATTTTTGGAATCTAGTGTCCATTTTAGTCTCCCTCAATCTTCTTGGATATGGTATCCTAGGTTTATATTGTGAAACTTCTGGCTCTTTGGGGGCTTGTTCCTTATCTTTGCCTTTTGCAGTCTCTCGATATTTCTCAATTCCTAGATTCGGGCTTGCATTCGGAGTAAAGACAGGTGTACATCATCATCATGAGTGATTCTCGTAGTTTCATGAAAGACACGACCAGATGTTGTAGTGACGGGATTCAATTGCTATGGTCTATTTTGATCGTGTCTAGGGTTTGACTCCGGTTGACCAGCAAAAGTACATGCTGGTGGCTTCAGTTGGGAAGCAATTTGTGCTAGTTGAGCCTCCACATCCTTCTGCTGAGCTTGCTGATTGGCAAGCATGGTTTGTTGTGACTATATCATCTGCTTGATCATGGTCATCTCGTCTGTTGGTTGGGAAGGGGCATTTTTTTTGAGTGAGTAGTTGTTGTCCTTGATGTGGTTGTTGCGGAGGTGGTGTTAACTGAGGTTGATGTGATTGCTGCAGCTGAGGGTGCAATTTTGGGTGCAGAGGAGGATGGGTATATTGATAGTAGGTGGATGGATTTCTAGGGTAGTTGGATCTTGGGAAATTATTTCTGAGGTTCCATTGATTTTGTTTAAAGTTACTTTGAAATCCAGGTGGAAACCTATTGGAGGATCCGCCTTGTGTTTGATGTTGCGGGTTAGCAGTCCTCGTAGGATTCCCATATTGAAAACTGGGGTGGTTTCTTGGTTGATTTGGATTATAGTAAGCTTGTCCCAGTATGGAATGAATGGAATTAACTTGTTCGGGCATCTGATCTTCAAGGTGTTCGATGATTGGTTCGTATTGTTGTTGTGGTGGTTGCATATCCATCATCACATTATAAAGTAAGCCACATGATAGTGTAGGGTGGTCAGATGGGTGACAGGCTTCACAAGTTCCTGTGGAAGCTTTAACTTGTTGGACTTGGGGGTTTTTCTTATTATCATATTCTCCAAATGAAGTTTCAAGTGCCTGTTGTTTGTGAGCTATAGTCTTTAAAGCTTCAACGATAGCCTTCATTTCCATTGATTCCTCAGCCTTATAAACTTTGAGGACTCCCTTAGCGAATGATCGTCCCCAATTTGATTGGTTCTCATCTCCAAGTGTAACGATTTTCCAAGCATCCTCGTAGTTCTTCCTCATAAAATTTCCTCCAGATGTGGAATCCAGAAATTGCTTGATATCGTCACTCACCCCCCTATAGAATGTTTCGATTAATTGATTTTGGGAGATATCGTGATGAGGGCACTTCCTTAGAAGCTCCTTGAATCTTTCCCATGCTTCTGCGAGTGATTCTCCAGGAAGTTGGGCGAAGTGGTTGATCTGCCCCCTAATTTCGTAGGTTAATGAAGGAGGGAAAAACTTTTCCAGGAACTTTTCTTCCAAGGGAGCCCAGGTGGTGATGATTGGCTCCCTATCAAGAGAGTTGTACCAACTCAAAGCCCTTTCGGATAGAGTGAAGTGAAAAAGATGTAGCATTATTGCGTCAAAGGCAACTCCGGCTTGTGGGACAAGTCGACAAAGTGCCTTGAATCTCTTCAAGTGACCCATGCAGTCATCTCCATAACCACTGGAGAATGAGATGCCCTGCATGATTTGAATCCATTGTGTTCGGATTTCGAAATTGGATATGTTGATAATTGGTGGCCGGACTGGATGATTATCTTCATAGTTCTTGGGGACGGCATAGTCCCTCAATTGCTTGTTTCTTAGCTCTAACTGGGCAGCTTGGTTAGCTGCTTCATTTTCAGCTCGGATGCAGGCCTGTTCTTCAGCTCGGATTTCTGCTTGGATCTGAGCACAAGTGTCAGCAATGAGTTGTGCTCTCTGAGCGGCTATGGTGGCATTGACCCTTTCCAATACTAACACAGCTTGGTGTTGATCTTTAGCCATTTGTCTGGCTCTTTGGAAGTTAAGTCTGATGTGGCGGTGGAAGCATCTCTCTACCTCAGAGTCGTACTCTGGATCAGGGGTGAATCCGAGATTATGTGATGGTTGCATACATGTCTTCTACCTGAGTAGAGGAAGAAACACACCTTTTAGATGATGCGGAAGGTGTGATGAAATCAAAAGGATATGGAGTAATGTTTAAAAAAAAGTGTAAAACCCTAACCAACTAGCAAGATGGTAAATGAAATTAAGATGTTCTGTTGTCCCCGTCAACGGTGCCAATTTTTGATGGAGCTTCCACTCACGTGGAATTGTGTGCACCACTAAAAATCCTAAAGATAGTAAGTCTTTAGGTTTAGCCTTGCTTATACTAGATTGAGAACTCCACCCACGTATGCTAGGATACGTGGAAGTCTTATCATAGTATAGTTAAGGGTCGAATCCACAGGACAATAGTCTCGTTGGGAGCAACAAGATGGAAAACGTTAGGATTTCACTTAACCTCTTAACAGTTGGTATCTAGATCAAAAAGTTGGTTTGGTTGTTTAAAACTAAGTGCAAGTAAAACAAAAGCAAGAAAGTAAACTCAAGGTTGTAAACAATGATAAGAAACTACTAGGATGTGATCGGCTTTCACCACCACTACACATGGATCAAAACATGCAACATAAAATCATAACCTGCAATAAGAGTCTAAACAGTTAGTATCTTTGTATATTTATTTTCCTTTCGGAGAAATAACTACGAGAAGTGTGGGAATGTTGCAATGCCAACCATCCCCGAATGAATGGTCACTTACTTTTCATCATTCCCTTCGCAAAGTGTGTTCCTCGACTTATCAAGGTTGTACTTTCATACGTTAACAGATTCCATTTCATAGTATGAAAGTAAAATGATGGAAGTGAGTTTACTCCACTTCTTGAAAAACACTCCTAGATACCGAAACAGATGCATGGTGGATTTATGCATCAAGAACCAACATCCAATCGAGATTCAAATCTAATAGTACAAACGTAGACAATTCATACTAAAAGATAAAAAGGTAACACAAGTTGGGGATCAAGAAACAAGCATTCATTAAACGATTGATGTTGAACCAAAAAGAAAGAATATCTCTATTGCAAACTATGGATTACATTGCATGAAATGAAAACATGGGTAGCGGGGCTACTCCCTGCACCCTAGTGTATAAGACTACTTGCTCATGGCAAGGACAAAGATGGAGGCGAGAAGAGAGAGAGAAAACATCATCTCCATGAAGGAGGGAGGAAGGTCAACCCCTTGGAGAGAGAGAGAGATGATCTTCACAGTTCACAGGTTGCTCGATGATGAATCTTCCTCTTCCCACCTTCTTTGACGATGAGAGAGAAAGTAGCTTCTGGATGGAGTGTGGATCTCAGACCGGTAGCCTCGGGGCGGTGGGTGAAGGGTGGAACAACACTGGAGCAGCAGAGGCAGTCTTTAGACGTCTGAAACTTGATGCCTTGTGAGGACCCTTTGGGTCTTATTTATGGGCTTTAAGTGAAGTCCAAATAGTTTGGGCAGTTTTAGGCCCAAACGGTCTTGGAAACCGTTTGGGTTCTGAGGCCGTTTGGACTCTCTCAGTTTGGAAATCGTTTGAGTCCTTACAGTCTTGAAACCGTTTTCCTTTATTCGGTCTTGGGACCGTGTAACTCTGTGCGGTCTCAGGACCAGTTGGTTTTATGCGGTCTCGGGACCGTCTAACTCCATGCGATCTCGGGACCGTTTGGCTTTGCACGGTCTCAGGACCGTTTGGTTTTATGCGGTCTCGGCATTGTGTAACTCCATGCGGTCTCGGGACCATTTGGCTTTGCACGGTCTCGGGACCGTTTGGTTTCGTGTGGTCTCGGGACCGTATAACTCCATGCGGTCTCAGGACCGTTTGACTTTGCATAGTCTCGAGACCATTTGGTTTCATGCGGTCTCGAGACTGGGTAGTCTCCAAACGGTCTTGGGACCGTTCGGTCTCCAAACGGTCTTGGGACCGTTTGGAACTTTTGTGATTTTTTTGTATTTTTCTGTAAGAATAAAAAGGAGAAAAGTTATTCTAATGGTATATTTGCAATAAAGGAGGAAAGTTAAGGATTCTATCTAATTTATCTGAGAAAGAGTATGGAAAACTAAGGAAAATTACTAAGATAACATCACAAAATGGGAGGTTATCAGTCACACACATAGGAATTCATTTGGAATAGGAGTTTATCCATGAATTATGTTTAATTTGATTAGTAAATATGTTTAGGTATTCAATTAAATAACCAATTATATGACTTGAATCAGAACCATCAAGTTCAAGTGTTGAACCAATTGGTTGGAGTGTCATGTTGATTGAAATTGAATTGGCTGAATTTTGCATGAATCAGGACACCGACCAATCGTATCACTAGGTGAACTTGTTAGATCATGGTTGATGAGACGATCAATTCACCTAGTGAACCAATTGGTTCAGTCATGCCAACCGAAGCTTCTGGTGATTTTCTTAATTCATGAGAATAGATTATTGTTTCACTTTGTTCGATTCGATTGGTACAAGGATTAATGTTGGACATTAATTGGTAATGAATTGTGAGTTCAATTGTGATTAGGAAAACATGTGAAATTATTGATTCACTATGTGACCTAATCGACACACATTTCCAATTGATCGGTTCACCAGTGAACCGACCCGTTCACTTGTCACATGGTAATTAATTTATGAAAATTCTAGTCTCTTCCAGTCCCACATAGACTGGGAACCCTGACCCTAACCCCTTCAATAAATAGAGGGGTACTGGGGACTTCTCAGACACATCAATTTCCTATAATAATTGTTTGTCTTCTCAAATTATGGTAACTGAGAGAACCCAAGAAAGTCCCACTTAAAAAGGGAGGGATAGGAAGGGAGAATAATTATGGGAGATAAAGTTGGTGACTAGTACACCAACGGGAGGGACAAATCCTTCCTATCCATTCTAGTAGTACAACGGGAGTTTGAGGAAGTCTGTGTGGACTTCCATAGAGATGAGGTGTCCTTTACATTTTGCTAGGAAAGCAACGTCAGCTTGCAGTTCATGGAGGAGCCACTACAGACAATGTTTGTGTTCGTTGTCCGTGGTGAAGACCAGGAGTTGTTGCAAAGAAGTTTCAATGCAACTAGGAGTGTTGCATGACTACAATGATAAGGAGATGTCACTGGACTTTCTCCAAGACTAGGTATATCCTCGAAATCATTTTTTCCATTGTATAGTTATTGATGTGATCCGCTGGTTTAATGGGGAATATGACAGTAAATTTTTTCTTTTCACCATATTTCCATTTCAGTGGTATCAGATCCAACATCAATCTGCTAGATTTTAGGATAATTGATATGATTTTCTTTATTTCATGCGATGTGAATCAATATGTCCAATCAAATACCACACATAATCATAAACTAATATATATGATATATATATGCAATTTACACACATCGCCCTAAATGCAAGTTTTAATGGTGGATGTGTAGTGTGGTGATGGAGAATAACCCTAATTATCTATGCATGGTTGTGTGGTTTCTTAATCCTATTTTATCTCGATTTGTATATCGAGCCTCTATCTTATCTTCCAATTGTAAAATTATTATCTTCTCCTACCTTTGCTCCCCTAAAATGTAACTTGAGGTTTCTTTATAATCATGTAATAGTAGGAGAGTTTACTTTCTTGTTATGATGAAGATGAAGACGTTCATATCAGCCCAACCAACTGCCTCGAAGGCGAGCCCACCAGCTGGAGGAATGAGAAGGACCAAGGAGGACGAACCGAAGTGATCGGCTGGTGGACTCGACCGATCGACTGGAGGACCACAGACCAAACGACTGGTGAGATGACCAACTAACCCTCTAGGAGGTGAGTCGGTCGGTTCAAGGGTTGAATCGATCAACCCATACTGACAAAGCATAGATCTTCATCAACAATATTTTTCTGTATGTGATGTAGACCTAGGTTGTGGTAATTTCTTGTGGCACCAAGGAATTACATTAGGATGGCCATTCACTTTTTTGTTTATTACATGTTTTTGTTGTAGATATAGCATGTATATGATATGTACTATATATGTGGTGATTGGATAAAGTATATGTATTTATAAATACAAATCCCTTAATATAATATTACGCCTAAGACTCTTTCAATAAGCAGCACACGTGAAAAACTCGATCGACTAAGTGTGGGCACACCCTAGCGTGGTGCACCGTCTATCATGTGGAAGTGTGACGGTAGATATGTGGGTATGCCCTAGCAAGGTGTATATTTTATCGTGTTGTCTTATTGTTCAGGCTTAACTAGGTGACCTTAATAGGATTAAGTGCATATAATCATAGAGATGGCTCATGGAAAGGAGTTGTGTGTACCATCTATCCAAGAATTGCATGAGATGCAATTGGAAAAAAAATTTGGGACATATTAGATCTTGGAACCTACCCTAAATCTTTGGACCTTTTGGACTTAGCCAAACAAGGTTGAGGTTAGACCTAAAAGATGATTAGTATAACCCTAATGAGCTAATGCATGTATAAATCACCCTAATGTAACCTAATGTTTTCACATTAATCTTAGGCCAATAATGGACACATAAAATTTGTCACATGATGGAGATTTCATAATAATTTGTACAAAATAATTTTACATAATTTCTTTGATGATAATATGACAATATGGGATACAATTGGAAGAATGATAATATTAAAATATGTTAAAATGGGCCACAACTATTATTTATGTAGAACCCATTAAAGGAATACTAATTGGATGAGAATAACTTCAGATTTGTTTTCTTTGGAATGGTTTGGCTTGGAGGCCAAGTTTCACAAATTTAGGGTAATAATAATCACATCTATTTTATTTAGGAAAGAAAAGGTGATTTTCCTTCAAAATATGAAATAAAATAGTAAATGACTCCAAAAGTGTAAAATATTCTTAGATTCATAATCTACACATTAAAATATGCCTTCGGTTGAATTTTCACTCAATTTGGAGAATATTTGCTTAAAAGGTGAAATCATGAGAGAGAAAGTGTGTAGAACCTTCAAAATATTAAAAAAATGTAGAAACAACTTCAACATGTGAAATTAAGGGCAAATTCATATCCAACATACTTAATTTGAATTGTAGGTGAAGTTTCATCAAATTTGGATAACCATAGTATCATTAATGCATGAGGAAAGAGAAAATATGATTTGCTTCATTCAGGTATCAAAGTTTCCAAATATGAAATCTTATTGCATAATCAGAATCTACATGTATTTATTGTCCTTTGTGCAAAATTTCATGTAATTTGGATTACATTTGGACCCCCAATTGAAGAGAGAGAGAGAGAGAAAATGAAATAATAAATGTACCACTTTATTCGATTTCAATTCCAACTATGATTTCTGGTTTATTTGTGTCACGTGGCTATTTAAAGTCGGGTTTCATCAGGGGCCCTTGGATCGGATTTGACAGAGGAGGAGTTGTCTCCTACCTCCCGTCCGACTTCCTATTTCTGACTACAGTAACTGCAATCTCCCCTCGCCCCAATCTTTCTCTCCTCATCACGTTTTCCTTTTCCAACCTCTCCTTTGTAATCCCCTTGTCAATTTGCACTTACTCATCCTAGATTGTCCAGGGTTTTATCGTCTCTGCACCCTGGTTGATGAGGGGAGTTCTCCACATCCCCTATTTCTGGTCTCTACCTGTTTCCTATGTCCTTCGAGACGGATAACATATATATATATATATATATATATATATATATATATATATATATATATATATATATATCTGTGTGTGTGTGTATGTGTGTGTGACCCAAAACACTCATGATGCTCCATTATGTGGGTTTGTGCTGCTTTGTTTGATCCGCTCGACCTCATTTATACCTCCACAACTCTCTCCACCAGCAGCGGCTGAGTTGGACTTCAGTGATAGGTTTTGGATCATCGAAATCGCCCCTAACTACCCCATTTACATCGGTGTGGTCCTTCAAAACTTCCCGCACTGCCAATTGGGCTGATGAGGTATCAATAAATGTTTCCCTCTTTTTCATTTTCTATAATGCTATTCTTCAATAGCTGGTGCAATCCGATATCTTGATCAAGATTTGTCCATGGTTTTTCTATTTTCAAATCTACTATGAGGAGTGTAGTCGCTTTGGCTTGTTGGTTTTCTCAGATTTTACCTTGGCCTCTGACTTTCCATCTGGTGCTAATGGGAAGACATGGTAGATGGTCGTTTCTCCTCCTTCTCATCTAAGAGCTCTATGAGTTCGGAAGGATGTGAGGAACTCAGTCCCGAAATCCCCATCCTCAACGCCATTGTTTGAGATTGAGTTTTGTTGGATGGTCATAATTGGTTGATAATCTTCCTCGTGGGTTGTTTTAGAACAATCTAGGTATTTGAATCCCAGATATAACCTTCGCTTGTCTTTTCATTTTTGTATCTGTCGGGGGTATAATTGTCCTTTCACCTTTGTTTTGAAATCTTTTTTAGCATATGTGAGATTGCCAGCTTATCTATGGGCCAGCTGAGTTGGCCACCCCTGATTGGACCAACTCAATGTGCATTCCCACTCCCTCTCTCTTTTCCTCTCTCGATGCATAACGTTGACATGCAATTATCTGATTGGTCCATTTTCAAAAATCTATAACTAATTATTTATATCTCAATAAAATAAAATAAAATTTGTTCTAAAATCAGAAAAATATGAGCTTTCTAATGATACTGGTTTTCTTACCAAATCTCATGTTGAAAATATGTGATTTTAATGGATTTTCCTAAAATGGTAATAATTTGCAAAATTCATAACTAAGTATTTAAAAGTCAAGAAAATGTTATAAAATATGTTTTGAACTCAGAAAAATTAATCTAAAACATGGCATGGTTTTGATAACCTAATTCACTAATATTCAAAAGATGATTTTTAGGGTCTGAATGATTAATGTAAACCTAACCCTTATTCTACATATATGCGTCATAGGTGCTTTGGAGACCTAGGCTTGGATCTAGGAGTGACTTTGGTCTGTTTAGATTCTTTAGCAAGGTATGTTTGCATCTCCTATTATTTCTTTTGAGCAATAACCTATTTTATTCTTTCTCTTGATCCTATGGACATTAGCCTACACAATATCTTGTTCTTTTGGAAAATATGCTTCATGTGGAGTACCTTATAGTGATATTGATCTTGTTATAATAATTGGACATTCTCTCAGTCTCTTTCATATGCTTTATTCATGATGGAACATTATTTGAAGATATGTGATATTTTGGTGCCCACTTTGAGGTGGATGTATATTTTGTCCATTAGTATGATGGAAACTTTTTATAATTCGACTATACTTTCTACTTGCCTCTACATTAAACATGCTATCTAATTCAATAGCACTAGAGTAGTGTAATTTCATTGGTTTTTGGGCAGATGTGTATTTCCTGCTCGGGGAAATATGCACCTATTATTTTTGGGATGGAGGTGGCCCCATACCCCGATTTTTAAGTTTTTGAGGCTTGGCCCATGTTATATATTTGGGAGTTTGACAGTACATCATTATCTATTAGATTTCAAGTTTATGAGACTTGGCTGACTTTATCTTTATATTATTATAGGGCTATGCTTATCTCACATGCATGCTGGTTGATAATATGGGGTGTGTTCCCTAATTCTTTATATGCGCTAGGATGGCACAAATCTTATTTGTTTTGTTTATGGCAAGTACCTCTTTTATCATGTGATGTTGAATCATTTATTTTATGATTGACTGGGTAATCCTTTACTTTTCTATGGGAAGCCTTGTATATTTTAATGTCCTTTATTCCATAAATTGCTCAACTCTATTTTTAGTATGCACATACCAGCCTTTGCTGGAGTCCTCTATTTTTCTCTTCTTGTTGGGGTATTCTTCCAACCCTAGGTGAAGGACAAGGAGGACATTGCATGAAGCTATGGACTTAGCTTAAGGAGTTAAAGCTTGGAGACAATCTTGTTATGGTTTATATTTCCCTCTACTTAGATCCATATTGTCATGCCCGCATCCCACGATTACCACTAATAATGAGATTAGGGTATAACTTTGAGGATTATACTTAATACAAAGTTCACTCCCTTACCTTTTTTTTCTTCCTCCTTGATTTCATTTCAAACTCTTTGGTTTCTCGCATTCAATCACATAAACAAACTTTACAAGAGAACTAAACTTTTATTACTCTAATATGATCTCAACATTAATGATACTCATCCATACATTCATTATGTTTCTCACACTTCCATGTACATATGACATGACAATCAGATACATTCTCTCTTATCAAGGAAAAAAAGATACAAAAGATCATTTACAACTCTCTCACATCTATACAAGGACCTAGAGTGATAGGGACTGACTGAACTTAACTGATCTTATACTTAACTCCTATTGTAGATATACTCTGATGCATTGACCTTCTTCAAGTCCATGTGATTCCCCTAAAAACTATGAGTAGAGGGGTGAGCCTACTCGCTTAGTGAATGAGTACTTCAAAGAAAAAGTCTAAAGCGTTGATATAATTACAAATATACTTTTGAGCAATTGATATCAATTATAATAGAAGTAAGCTTTAAAGAGACTAATTATTCAAAATAATAAATATGGCAGGATACTCTAGATATCTACAAGAGTGAATCAATATATGAACATGCTTGATTAATCTCAAAGAGGGCTAATAACTCAGAAACAAACAAAGGATTTCAATAATTGCACACACTCGATTAACCTCTCATTCATCTTATTATGCCCTGAACCCACATGAGGTGTACCACAACATGTAAAAGAATCGCATCAAGCTACGATCTCACTGTACAAGGCTTAGAAGCATGCCCAGGTTCCTAATCCTATCTCTTGAGTAAGACCCCATCTACAGCGGGCCTCGGCATGTCTGCCTCTTGGCGGCTAATGGGAGCGGCCAAATATCTCAGACTCCACCTCTCAACCTAGGTACTCAAGTGGTGAGTCAAAGCCCTCAGACTTATTGTACATCAGTGGACCTACTGACCACTGATCACTTAACATGTAACACAGGTACCACCGGCATCCCCGATTGGTGTTGGTACCACACAACTGTAAGGAGTTTGTCCTACTGGTCAAGACCCCCACACCCTACTGGTGCGCTCCGAATTACCTCGATCTAGACTACCTCCAGTCGGGAAACTATTTCCTCCTCACAGCGCAGGCCTCATCCTGTGAGGATTCTACAGTGTTCAAGGCATCTACATGTCTAATTCACTCTTTAAATTCACAATTCAATCATCACAATAACGTATCTTTGTTCAGCTTTGTAAACCTTTCAGTTCATAAACCATCTGATAACATTTACCACAACTGAACTGTTAAGCATCACCACATCTCAAACTGAGAAACATTGATATCACAATACTTGTTTCACTGAACACCCTATTATTAGGGTTTCATTTACCTCATTCACTTATGACATAACTTGAATAAGGATTGAATACATCATAACATCAATCAATAAGGATTGCTCTCAACAGTTCACATATAATCGAATATATATATATATATATATGAAACCCTATAATGAACTGAACTAGGGTTTCCACCCTCCTTACTGATATATCAAGAAAACATTGATATCATCGAATGAAATGTAAGATCTTATCTGACATATATGTAATACACATACAAATAAAACAATCACTCGTAAGCAGGGAGATTCAACTACGCAAAATTCTTTATTCAATTGTACAATAATTTCAGTCATAGTCGAAAATCCTACTTTTCAGTATAATCATGTAACCTCTACAATTAATTTAATATTTATCATTTAGATGGATTGTGATCATTTCTAATGTGATTTCATATTTTGAAATTCATCACAACAGAGAAATAATCCATTTCAAATCATTTTGCAAAAACTAGATCAAAAAGGCAACTTAGTGTTTGTACTCGCATACCAAGCAATTGAAGATTATTGATAATTTAACTCATTTTTGTGCAATCTACTATTTAAAGGAAGTACACACTCACCCTAAGGTGTGGAAACACCTTAAAAATGTAGCCCATCTCTTAAGATCTCGAATCCATATCAAAACTCTAACAAAATCTACAGTTTCTTCTTTCTTTCAACCCTAAACGAGGTATGATGTAGACAGAAGATGAAGATCAGAGGTTAACCCAAACCTCAAATTCGTTGTATTAGGGATTTTGAGCAAGGGGAAATTAGGAGGAGGAAGAATCGATAGATAAAACTACTTACCAAATCGAATCTATAGCAACCCTTTTGGGTTTCCTCCGTTCTTCACGTTCTTTCCCAAACATTGCCTCAGAAATCATCTTTCATATATCCTCTCATTAAGGAAGATGTTTGGGATGATAGTGGATTGAATCATGGTTCCAACGCACTTCGTTTCGTTGAAAATGGATAAGTATAGCTCAAGATAAGATCATTTTATGATTTGTTGTCTTGGGCGGCGGCGGTCGCGGTGTCGACGTAGCGTTGTGGGTCGCGGTGTAGACCGCGGTTGTGGTGTCAACATAGTATTGTAGGGCGCGGTGTCGATGCAGCATCGTGGGTCACGGTGTAGACCGCGGTTGCGGTGTCGACGCAGCGTCGGTCGCAGTGCTCTGTATATGTTTACTAAAAAGGACAAAACTCTCTCATTTTAGCTCCGATTTAGTTCATTATTTTTTTGTTGGATACATAATTGAATTATATACAATACAAAAATATTATTTGGAGTATATTTTCAAATAAAAAATTATTTATTAATTATTTCCTCCAATGTCATTAACTCTCTTCTTGCATACAAGTATGGGTTAATGTCATATTAACTCCAACTTGGATCTTTATAGTATGCTTAAGTCATGATTATGAGTTTCCCAAACAAATATTTAAGGTTACCAAAGTTAACATATAATACAACATAGAATATTACTAACAAAAGTATGCCAAGCATTAAGATTATCTTAAAACTCTAGGATTACCAGCAAGGCTAGGAACAGGTTGCAATAATTCTCCCCCTCTAATAAAACTTTTGTCTCAAAATTTCTAAAAGAAGAAAATATACTTGTTAAACATCTTCGATTCTAATTTCCAAGTACATTATTATATACATGATTCCTCATCTCATCATCACATGGTACTATTCACTTGCCATTCATGAGACCACACTAGTCATCATACTATCACAAGATATAAACTCTTTTCACAATATCGCAGGGTATCAACCCTTATCAACACAAGAGGATTACACCTCATCCAAGGCTCAACCATGCCCAAAGTTCATTAAGACCATCATACTATTCCCTATAACATCATCATTATCTTTGCATACCTTATAACAAGGCTCAACAACATCACTTACATATGATTAACCCTCATCATATTCATAATGCATAGGTTTAGTATAAGAAAGTATCAACCTTATGGCTATGATAACCACCAATTAACATATTAATGTTATGATCATATTAAGGAGATTATTCCACCATCATTCCATCATATAAGAATGTTAAACATGAATACTCATCTTTATCTATTTACATTAGAGTTAGGTTCACAAGATAAATTATATTAACGTTATTAATCAGCACTCATACCCAAACCCTAACTCATGGAATCCCCATTGGATCATGGATGTATAAGGTGAAGCATCACCATCACATTCCATACTATTATCAAGTATGAACCCACACATAAATCAAGGTGTAACCATCAGGTTATAGCCTACTAGGGTTTCAACAACAATATGAGAGTACCCCATGATTGCATTAGTCATTCAAGGACTATTCATACCCAATTATCATCATTTAGTTATATTAAAGCTAGGTATAACAAGTTATACCTCATTAGGGTTCCATATCCACACAATATGGTTATCATCCCTTCTATTCATATGAGTGAATAGGTAATACTACCTTATCCAGGGTAACCCTCCATTTGTTCCATCATCATTCAACCCATATCACCATACCACAATTGTACAATACTAAGATGGATTACTGGTATGAATGACTACAACTATCAGACACCTTTAATTAGCATATTGCTTGTACAATTACACTAAAATCATATGTAGAACCAATTTACATCCCTCATTATACCTTCAACAAATTACACTTCTAAAAACAAATTCACATATTACTGAAAGCCATTGTTTTCTTTTATCTCCTCATTCATTACTACTTACTTCTTATTACTTATCCTTCTCATTTTGATCATATACAATAAACATCCCCAAAATTGAAACATACAAGATAAGAATAGATTATTCATCATTATTGGTATCACTGTAAGAATTTGTTTTGGATTACACTTTGCTCATCTTGCACTTCTCCTTTTGTTCAAAAAACACTAGTTACATTTCAAATCTATTTATTATCCTTTGCTCTGAATCATTTCCATATTGTTTATCTATCTTTCAAATTAGCTACCTTTAAATCGTGGATTACTATCAGTGCTAGTTTACTTCTCATAGTGCAAATCTCATGATCTTATTTAATAGAGATGCTAGTATTCAAGGTCAAATCACCGGTGACATCCCCTGATCTACTACAACTCTAAACATTCTAGGGTTTGGTCCTTATCAGTAGCATGACGTTATTGTGATGTGACTTTGCTCCCTTAATTTGAAATTCAAACTTTGGATCTCACAAGTTTTACTAAAGTCTTCTTTATCTTATCAATTGAATTTCCTTTCTCTTACTTGGCCATTCAGATAGATTACATTCTCAATTTACCCTGCTAGGGTTTCATTATCATATTGTGTGTCATTTTACATTCACTAGATGTCTCTATTTATGCATCATATATGATTCATTTTCTTATCACTTCATTCCCACATTGCTCTCATTAAGGAAGATATGAAAGAGAAGATGATTTTGAGACTTAGAATTCTTATCTTCAAACATTCCCTTAATACATTTCTTGTTTGTAGGTTTAATTAGTTATCAACAAGGATACTTGACTAATTAGCACTTGCTTGAATCTCACAACCTCTTTCTTTTATAATCTATATTACTCCATCATGTTTCAATCCCTTCCTTACTTTCCAAAATCCTCTTACCAAATACTACTCTTCCACCTGTCATCATTAACATCTAATTTTCTCTTATATTCATGTTGCTTATTCATGTGAATGATCATGTATATCATGTTGCACATATTTCTTTTTATCCTTCTAATAATGTGAAGTTAAAATTCTAAATCAATAATCTCTCTACTAGTTTCACCTCATGTTTAATACATTACATATCCTTCATTTTAAATCAAACGGCTCATGCATGGGTCAAACTTTGTTTCTCTTTTAATCAAGTTTTTCCTTCCTGAATACAGTCTACCTTTGTATGACTTATTCATTTGTTAAACTACACTTTTGTTCTTCTTTTAGAAACTAGTTTGTTGTTCTATAGAGACTTAGAATCCAAAGGTAGTAAGGGTGAATGTATTAAACTTCATAAATAAGGTATACATTCCATGCTCTCAATTATATCATAACCCTCATTCCTTAATCAAGCTCATCATTTCTAACATTTCTCTTTGTTTCAACTAAGTTTGTTATTCTAGTCTTTTGATTTACATGTTCATCTAATTATCTTTACTTTAACTCTTCTGAAGACTCTTCACTTCTATGTACTTATCGTATACTTAACTCTTTTCTTCTATTTTCCCTATGCTTTGGAGTACATAAAAGCATTTTACTCGATTATATGATCCATTCCTCATGATTGATTCTTACTATCTTGGCCTTTACATACTTTTCTCATATCTTTTCCATATTTCATATTTAGAGTTCATATAATACTAATCATTAAACTTAATCTACACCTTATGTTGTGTTCCTTTATTCCCAATTAAGGGTTTCTCACATGAGGCCCCAAAGTTGGATCTCAGATATCAGTTCCAATTGATTCTTAGCTATTCTAATCTTTCCCATATGTTTCAAGATCTTAGTGTATGTACATTCTCACTATGATGTGTGTATAGTTTATCCAGAGTTTACTCTTATTATATTTTCAATAGGAGTCATTAGATCCCAGTAACGCACCCTACCAGTCGGACTAGGCCGAACATGCAGTCCTAAAGCCAAGAGCTACTCAAGATCAACCAACTCCTATTAATCTCAAACATGCAGAAAGAATATCCACTTAGGTCAGACTCATTTTAACATAACTTCTAGTCTACTTGACACAAAGAATAACTGAATCAACTTCATGATACACAGCAATCTAAAAAAACCATACATATTCCACAAACTAATAATATGAATTCATATATATATAAGAGAATTTCTATTGATCTCCAATCAAAGAAGAAATATAAAGCAAGATTTGTATCACATTCTATTCTTATGCTCAATCCATTCATTTCTTTCTAGTCTTCTAAACCTAAGATTTTTAGGGTTTCTCTCTAGCCCATCCTTCCTCTGCATACCTGGCCAGGGCATCCAGAGAAGAATAGACATAGTAGCTTGATACTGTTCAACCTAAGTATCCAAATACATGGCCAGGGTATCCAAATACCTAGACCTCCCAGAGCTAAAGACACATCAACTCTTAACTGCCTAACTTATAACTCTGACTTTCTATCCTAATGGTCCTTGACGACTCATCCTAAGCTCTGATACTAAAAGATTGTCACGCCCGCATCCCATGATTACCACTAATCATGATATTAGGACATAAGTTTGAGGATTATACTTCATACAACGTTCACTCCCTTACCTTTTTTTTCTTCTTCTTTGATTTCATTTCAAACTCTTTGTTTTCTTGCATTCAATCACATAAACAAACTTTACAAGAGAACTAAACTTTTATTACTCTAATATGACCTCAACATTAATGATACACATCCATACATTCATTCTATTTCTCACACTTCCATGTACATATGACATGACAATCAGATACATTCTCTCTTATCAAGGAAAAAAAGATACAAAACATCATTTACAACTCTCTCACATCTATATAAGGACCTAGAGTGACAGGGACCGACTGAACTTAACTGATCTCATACTTAACTCCTATTGTAGATCTACTCTGATACATTGACCTTCTTCAAGTCCATGTGATTCCCCTAAAATTTTTAGTAGAGGGGTGAGCCTACTCACTCAGTGAATAAGTACTTCAAAGAAATAGTCTAAATTACTAATATAATTACAAATATACTTTTGAGTGGGGATATCAATTATAATAGTAGTAAGCTCTAAAGAGACTAATTATTCACAATAATAAATATGGCAGGATACTCTAGATATCTATAAGAGTGAATCAATATATGAACATGCTTGATTAATCTCAAAGAGGACTAATAACTCAGAAACAAACAAAGGATAATTCAATACCTGCACACACTCGATTAACCTCTCATTCATCTTATTATGCCATGAACCCACATGAGGTGTACCACAACATGTGAAAGAATTACAGCAAGCTACGTTCTCACTGTACAAGGCTTAGAAGCATGCTCAGGTTCCTAAGCCTATCTCTTGAATAAGACCCCATCTGCAGTGAGCCTCGGCAGCTAATGGGAGCGGTCAGATATCTCATACTCCACCTCTCAACCTGGGTACTCAGGCTGTGAATCAAAGCCCTCAGGCTTATTGTGCATCAGTGGAACTACTGACCACTAATCACTCAACATGTAATATTGGTACCACCGGCTTCCCCGGTTGGTGTTGGGTACCACACAACTGTAAGGAGTTTGTCCTACTGGTCAAGACCCCCGCACCCTACTGGTGCGCTCCGGATTACCTCGATCTGGACTACCTCCAATCGGGAAACCATTTCCTCCTCATAGCACAGGCCTCATCCTGTGAGGATTCTACATTTTTCATGGCATCTACATGTCTAATTCACTCTTTAAATTCACAATTCAATCATCACATCAACATATCTTTGTTCATCTTTGTAAACCGTTCATTTCATAAACCATCTGATAACATTTACCACAACTGAACTGTTAAGCACCACTACATCTCAAACTGAGAAACATTGATATCACAATACTTGTTTCACTGAACACCCTATCATTAGGGTTTCATTTACCTCATTCACTTATCACATAACTCGCATAAGGATTGAATACATCATAACATCATTCAATAAGGATTGCTCTCAATAGTTAACATATAATCGAATATATATATATATATATATATATATATATGAAACCCTATAATGAACTGAACTAGGGTTTCCACCCTCCTTACTAATCTGTCAACAAAACATTGATATCATCGAATGAAATGCAAGATCTTATCTGGCATATATGTAATACACATACAAATAAAACAATCATTTGTAAGCAGGGAGATTCAACTAGGAAAACTTCTTTATTCAATTGTACAACAATTTCAGTCATAGCCGAAAATCCTACTTTTCAATATAACCAAGTAACCTCTACAATTATATTAAGAATTCTCATTTATATGGATTGTGATCATTTCGAATGTGATTTCATAATTTGAAATTCATCACAACAGAAAAATAATCAATTTCATATCATTTTGCAAAAACTAGATCAAAAGGGCAACTTAGTGTTTGTACTCGCATACCAAGCAATCGAAGATTATTGATAATTTAACTCACTTTTGTGCAATTTAATATTTAAAGGAAGTACCCACTCACCCTAAGGTGTGAAAACACCTTAAAAATGTAGCACATCTCTGAAGATCTTGAATCCATATCAAAACTCTAAAAAAATTCACAGTTTCTTCTTCCTTTCAACCCTAAACGAGGTATGTTGTAGGTAGAAGATGAAGATCATAGGTTAACCCTAACCTCAAATTCATTGGATTAGGGATTCTGAGCAAGGGGAAATGAGGAGGAGGAAGAATTGACGGATAAAACTACTTACCAAATCAAATCTATAGCAACTCTTTTGGGTTTCCTCCATTCTTCGAGTTCTTCCCCAAAAATCATCTTTCAGATCACCCTCTCATTGAGAAAGATGTCTGGGATGATAGAGGATTGAATCACGGTTCCCACGCACTTCGTTTCATTGAAAATGGACAAGTATAGCTCAAGATAAGAACGTTTAACGATTTGTTGTCCTGGGCGGCATCGGCTGCGGTCGCGGTGTCGACGCATCATCATGGGTCATGGTGTAGACCACGGTCACGGTGTCGACGCAGCATCGTGGGTCGCGGTGTAGACCGCAGTCACGGTGTCGACGCAGCTTCAGTCGCAGTGCTTTGTATATGTTTACTAAAAAGGGCATAACGCTCTCATTTTAACTCTGATTTAGTTCATTCTTTTTTGTTGGATTCATAATTGAATTCTCTACAATCTTACAATATTATTTGATAATATTATCAAGTAAAAAATATTTTTTAATTATTTCCTCCAATGTCATTAACTCTCTTCTTGCATACAAGTATGGGTTAATACCATATTAACTCCAACTTGGATCTTTATAATATGCTAAAGTCATGATTATGAGTTGCCCAAACAAGTATTTCAAGTTACCAAAGTTAACATAAAACACAACATATAATATTACTAACAAAAGTATGCCAAGCATTGCGATTATCTTAAAACTCTAGGATTACCAGCAAGGCTAGGAACGGATTGCAACACATATGTTGTATCTTACATGTAAACCCTTTGTGGGAGTTTATGATGTTATTTTATAACCTTGTGATTAATTGAATATAGTCAATATTTTTATTCAGATGCTACCCTTTGGTTGTTGTATATACCATTAATTAAGATTTGAAAAATTTACATCCACTCCAGCATACCTTTTAGGTGTGTTTGGACTGGATGTGCTATTCTTCAAATTTCTAGTAGGGAGTGGATTCCCTCTGGGTCCCACTCCTTATAGTTTCCTACCTTATAATTGTTCATGAGCGCAAGCATTGGTTGGGTATTGACTTAATTGATTTTGGATCTTAGCTCACTAGAAGATTGTATGATGCAATCTTACAAATTGGTAGTGAGGGCTATCAATTTGAACAAAATCATGGGAGCGCTTGTTAATTAAAGGCCTGATTAATATAGTCAAACTTATCAAATCAAAAAAATCAAAATGTTTTGAAAAGTTACAATATTTCTTTTGTATATAATCACAGACACGTTGTTATTGAGATCAGTCCTAAAGAAGGACAAAATGGGATAATCTTCCATATTTGGTTTAGGACTTTGAGAAGTGTTCTCAATGAGCGAAAGCTCTATGTCCTTTAAAGACCAGAGCCAAATGAACCCACTCCAAATGTGCCTAAGACTAAATTGGATGCTTACTTAAGGCATGCCAATGACGTCATAGACATTAAGTACCTTATGTAATGTTGTATGAACTATGAGTTGCATTAACAACATGATAACATGGACATTCTTGAGATGGTAACACATCTTAAGATTCATGTAAAGCAAGTAAGGTATAATCTCTCCAAAGCGTTGTTTGAGTGCAATCTGATAGAGGGAGATCCAGTAGAGCCCCATATGCTCAATGAGATTGGGCATGTGGAGTGACTGGTATTTCTCTTAGGTCAAGAGTTGACCATGGATATGATTCTACACATCATTGTATGAATCATATAGTCAGTTTATCAAATGTTTGGCATGTTGATGCCAAAGCATGCATGAAGAAGGATGAATCCATGATGATGATCAACATAAGTGAGTCTAAGGGCAAAGGCAAGTCTAAGAAGTTTCTTGAGGCTAAACTAAAGTCTAACTTTTCTTGCACTCAAGATAAGGAGAAGGATAAGTGCAAAACGAATTTGTCCTTTTCACTTAAAAGTTAAGGAAAGGAAATGCCATCGTTGTCACCAGTTGAATATTGGTAAAGGAATTTCCCTCCTTATATAGAGGATCTTAGGAAGAAGAAAGAGATAGAGATATCTACTTCAGGACATGAGAAATATTAAGCTAGAATTGTGCGGAGCAAGGGTTGCTTCCACTATAGTTGGAAGTTGTCATTCATGGGCACATGATAGAATTGGAGAATTGCTATGATGTACCTGCCTTTGATGAAAACATCATGTCTTGTGTGACAAGGATGTTATGTTTCATTTTAAAAGAAATGATCTTTTATGGCAATGCCTATGTTTTCACAAACTATACTTGGTAGTTGTAAATACAAATATGTATGACACATATAGTGAATGACCTGATAACTCAAACATTGAATACCTATAGCAATGTCATCTAGAGAGCATAAATGAGAAATGCATTTCTAGAATCCATATGATGGTTATATAGACTCTTTTGGATATAAAACCAATAAAGACATGCATATATTATTTGTTGTATAATATGACAAAAAGCATCTTCGCTAGATGTAGTGGGAGCACAACTATTCTATTAGGACTCATACATACTGATGTATATATACCTTTTAGAATAAATTCTAAAGGTAGTTGTCAATACCTCATTATATTTATTGATATTGTCAGTAGATATGATAATTGTATTTAATAAAATACAAGTATGAATATCTTGAAGTGTTCAAGGAGATCATAAGTGAAGTATGTCAATGACTTGATAAATTATTAAGATACTTTGATATGATCGGTGTGGAAATAATTTGAACCAAGAGTTTGAGAACCTTCTATAGAGACTGTGATAGTGTATCATAATGAAATCCACCTGAAACATAATGATATGTCTGGTAGAAGGAATCATCCTTGTTAAGTCATGGTGTGATTATCAGTAAATCTAGCTAATCATTCTTTTGGGCACATGATTTACACTAAAAATTATGTATCGTCTAAAATGGTTTAAAAGACACCATATGAGATATAGTATGGGAGGTTTCCTGGTGTGTCTTTTATAGTGATTAAATTTAAAAGATTATATATGTGATAACTCGTTACACTAAATGGGATTACTCAAAACATAAAACACAATCGATCATTAATTAATCACAGACCCAAAAATATGGGTAAATTAAAACCAATTTCAACGTCAGCACCCGATCAGAAACATTTTCTTAAGAGCCCAACATCTTTCTTATATCCATACTATGCCAAGAATTTGATACAAATTGTTCTATCACCTTGGCCGCAACATATATACACAGGAAATAATATTTGGATATGCCACACAACAAACATTAACATGCTAACAAAATTCCAATACGTTTGAAACACCATATACAAACTTTTACTGCCCGGACCTGAGAGTACAGGTTTGACTCTAGGACACATTAGACATCTAATCAAATTTCTCATAGATTCATTACTATAGCTCCTCTTTGTTGCCACATGTTTGTTTTCGTCACTTTATATTACCTAAAAAGATATGACGAACCATTAGCGTGAGACCCATGTCCCAGTAAGAGATATAACCTTCAACAACGCTTATTGATTACAACATTTTAAATAGTAGATTACTAAGAAATTGGAGTATTTAATAATTAATTGAACATATTGAACAGTTCAAGTATACTAAACAGATTAATCAAATCATCTTAGCAACAAGTATGATCATTAATGCATATATAGATAACAAATAAATCCATATCTCTAGATAGATATCTACTCAAATATCATCAAATTGCATCTAATAACAATCATTATCACTCATATGACTATCATCGTATTCCTTTCTAACAGTACAAGCAATCTAGTAGCATAAGCATCCCTGAAATCATGAATATGTCTAGTAACATAACATGACTATCAATATTGGCATCTCAAATAAAGTGAACAGATCTATATCATAAGTAGAACTAACATCATAGCACAATTAACTGCATAGGTATGATTAGCAGTTTAAGCATTTATAATTACATAGGCATGGCTAGCAATATTAAGCATAGCTAGCAGCAACATCTTAACCATCAGTGTTAGTATATTTGACAACATAAGCATGTTTATGACATGAGCATAACTACAACATAAGCATATCTATTATCTCTTATTGTACTATACACGATCTCAATGAAAAGAAAGAAAACAGGGGTTATCATCCAATATGAAGTGTTGTGTATAACCCCAAACAGATATGCTACACGGCTGTCTTACATCCTTTATTATGTCCTAAGGAATTTGAGGATACCACTCAAAATCCAACTGATCATTGCTAAGTCGAAATTAGTGTCGTACAAGATCTAGGAAGATTCGGACTCCTAAGATCTTCTCCGCCCCCAGTCAGTACGGGTCCGCCACAGCGACCCATCAGGTCAAGCTACTAACATCCTAGTTTGTCCTTGGTACAGGTCACGGCACTAGTGAAAGGAGGTGGGTACGCATACCCTACCATCTGAGGTAAAACCGCAGTTGTCCTCCAATCTCATCACATATATAATCCCATCAGATGCATGAGGCATGACCATTGTCATCCTCCACAACCTGCATTTTGGATGACAAGGACATATCCTCGACTTGCCACCCCCACATACTCAACAGTATGCGCTCCGAGTTTCCCTTAGGAATACTTGTTTCACCATCTAGCTTAGGAATACTTGTTTCATCATCTGGAAAGTTCTGACACTCAGATGGATCTATGGCACAAGGCACTACATGATTAGAGTTTCACTTGATTAGTTATGCCAATTGGGTGAATTAAGGCTACATCAAACATGTGGGCATACAAACCCTAATTAACTTCTAACAAGCATATAAATAACACAACTTCGAAAGATATAAAATGTGTGAGACATAATTTCTCATCTCATCATCACATGGTACTATTCACTTGCCATTCATGAGGCTACACTAGTCATCATACTATCACATGATATAAATCCTTTTCACAATATCACAGGGTATCAACCCTTATCAACACAAGAGGATTACACCTCATTCAGGGCTCAACCATTCCCAAAGGTCATTAAGACCATCATACTATCACAGGATATAAATCCTTTTCACAATATCACAGGGTATCAATGTAACATCCTGATCTCCTGCTTAAGTTAAAACTCCTTATTTAGAGCTATTCATAAAAATAAGCTTCTTTGAGGATTTTTTTGTAAAATCAATTTTAATATTAAAATAATCCATTTTGATTAATTTAAAAGCTTTTATATATTGAAAATATAATTGCGGTACTTTTGCCAAATTTTGGAAAATATATATATATTGGTGGGTAAGCACACAAGTAGGTAGCTGGGTGGCAAGCAAGTTGCTTATAGAGGCAAGCATGTAGCTGGGTAGCAAGTAGGTAGCTTAAGCAAACACACTACTTGGTAAAGCAAGAAGCTTGGTGTCATGCTCCTCTTTCAAACACCTAGCACATCTTAATGTTCGACACATATCCCACCATGTGTCAACTAATCCTTGATATATATCTTCAAATGACACATATGCTTCCATGTGTCATCTAGCAATTCTTGAGATGACACCTAACCATCCATATGTAACCTAACTAGTAAGCATCCACGTAAAGATGACACCTTGCACCCATGTGTCATCCACACACTTTTTCTATTAGGACCATGCCACCCTTCACCATTCCTATATAAAAAGCCCCCATCCACCCCACCATAAGAATAAGTTCTCTCCTCTTCATCCCAAAGCAAAGGTGAACGTCCCTTCTCCCTCCTTTCCCATCTCCTACACCATAAACCTCCAATCTCTGTCTAGATTAGCAAACCACTCTCTCTTTCTCTATGTTAGTGAAAGGACCACCTCCCAACAAATACTTTCTCTATAGAAACCTACTACTTCCTTCCTCCACCATAGTAAGAGAAACCCAATACTATGTCTTTCACAATATCCTTTCTCTAGAATATATAAGCCATCTCTCTTCTACCCTAGTGAGAGAAACCCTAGAAGCTGATCTAGCTAGGAACGAGGATTGAGGTAATGGAAAGTGTGACAGAGTGCTGCCCAAATATATCAAGATTGGATATATTTAATGATTCTATGGTCTTCTTGTGGAAATATCTATTAAGGACATATAAAGGTATGGTTCCCACGTTTTTTCATCAAAAAATTAGGGTTTAGTGTTGTTTAATATGATATTAAATTCCTATCGTAATCTATTATATCAACATCAATGAAAGGTATGGTATACAATGGTTTGGTATTATATGTAGTAAGAGTATAGGCATACTTCATATACTTTCCTAAAGAATGAATAAGGGATCAACTATACACAAACTCTTTATTAATAAGCTAGGTATGACTTCCATATATTTGTCCATATTATCCTTCAAAGTTGAGTTTAAAGGTTTTAGATGTTAATCAAACATTTCTTTGGATTCCAATCCTATTGTCTTTTTGGTTCCCTTTTCCTTTATTTCTCCCTATTATTTGAGTCATGTGATATTGTTGGAAAGTGGAATTCCATCAGACATTTTTAAGGTGACTAGAAGCATGTTTCACTTATGCCTATAGCCAGTAAAGAGGAAAGGTTATTTAATTGGTTCCGTGTTCGCACGGGGGGACTCCCTAACCTCTTGCACGCTCCTGGCCATAGACTTGTCTGATTCAATTCCACAATCCCACAAATTTACATTTTAGGTGTCATAGTGGAATACTTAATTAATGATTCATGGATACCTTTTGACCTCATTAACTTTGTCTAGCCATCATATTGAGTTGTATATCTTTGATGATGTCCCTTTAATTCTAAACCTTATATTGGGAGATGTGTTGGTAACAGATTCGACATGTCTTGGCCGGGGATTGATACATTTGGGATCTGGATCTAAGTCCTTTGCAGTCAGGGATGGATGAGTATAATGCTCTACCATACTCAGGCCCACACTTGGGTTGGTCATGTAGAGTCAGGCATGATCAAGTTAGTAATGGGGAATAATCTCCTACAAAGATTAAGCATGCTAACTGATGATTATTCAAGTGGCATTTTGTGCAAGGAGCATCCTCTTCTGGTCTTGGAAAGGCGACCGGTGGCTGCATGTGGTAATCTGATTAATTGAATAGAGCATGCAGAGTGCATGAGTGGTTGGGGGTGTACCAGGGTACTTACATGTGTTTTGGTGACCTTAATGAACTAAAGTCTTGGCTAAGCAAGTTTTTGTGGTTGCAAGCCAGTTGCCCAAGGTGAATTGACACCTTCTCTGAGAGTTGTAGTTAAACTCGTTTATGGAATAAGGTCTCCCTTTTTGTTATCATTATACCAATAATCTTGATTATGTTGCACAATATCAATCTAACTTTTTGATAGAGTTGTCATCTGATAAATGCTTTATAAATATACGTACATACACATTCCTTATGCTTCATGATAGTATATGGTCAATAATTTTGGTTTGGACTTTTGTTACTTTAGTTATCTGAGTAATGCATTAAGAATATAGCTATATTAATAGTGTCTTGCTTCTTATCTCTATTTGTCCATACTTAGACAATTGTCTAACCCATACTCTCCCACTAGGGCTGCGACATATTCTTCCGTGTTGCAGATTATATTATTTGTAGGACCTTTCCTTGTGGAAGACTCATCTTGAAAAGATCCTGAAGGGCGTCAAGAATCAAAGGTGGATCGAGCTTAATTTTAAACTCATGTATCATTTCTTTATTGATATAGGTGATAATGTAAAAATACCTTTTGTAAGGGTGTAATATTTTGAAATGAAATATTTCTTATCTCACACTTGTTCTTTGATTCTTGGTGCCATATTAACGGCTCAGATTCAACTACTTGATTTTCGAAGGAATAAAATCAGGTGGTTGAATCGGGGACGTTACAATCAACCCGTGTCAACACAAGAGGATTACACCTCATTTAGGGCTCAACCATGCCCAAAGGTCATTAAGACCATCATACTATCATAGGTTATAATCTTTTTTACAATATCACAGGGTATCAACCCTTATCAACATAAGAGGATTACACCTCATTCAGGGTTCAACCATGCCCAAAGGTCATTAAGACCATCATACTATTCCCTACAAGATCATCATTATCTTTACATGCCTTATAACAAGTCTCAACAACTTCACTTACATATAATACACCAGATCAGCATAATATTGCATTAATGAGCTAGGAGGTATTCACAAACAATTATAGTAGGGTTATATTAACATTGAGAACATTCCTTTATTGCATCAACATGCAAGGAATCTAGATATGATTAACCCTCATCATATTCATAATTCACATGTTTAGCATAAGAGAGTATCAACCATGTGGCTATGATAACCACCAATTAATACATTAAGGTTATGATCATGTTAAGGAGGTTATTCCACCATCATTCCATCATATAAGAATGTTAAACATGAATACTCATCTTTATCTATTTTTATTAGAGTTAGGCTCAACAAGATAAATTATATTAATGTTACGAATCAGCACTCATACTCAAACCCTAACTCGCAGCATCCCCATTGGATCATGGATGCATAAGGTGAATCATCACCATCACTTTCCATACTATTCTCAAGTATGAACCCACACATAAATCAAGGTGTAACCAACAGGTTATATCATACTAGGGTTTCAACAACAATAAGAGAGTACTCCATGATTGTATTAATCATTCAAGGACTATTCATACCAAATTACCATCATTTAGTTATATTAAAGCTAGGTATAACAAGTTATACCTCATTAGGGTTACATATCAACACAATGTGGTTATCATCCCTTCTATTCATACGAGTGAATAGGTAAGACTATCCTATTAAGGGTAACCCTCCATTTGTTCCATTATCATTCAACCCATATCACCATACCACAATGTCACCCAGAACCATTGGATGTTTAAAAGGTAAGACCATTGGTTGTTTACATAAATAAACACCTTGAATGAATCATCTATGATGTTATTGAGTTGATCTATAAAAGTCACCCTTTAACCCTATACATCCTTTGGTTAACAACAATAAGGGTTTTGTTGAGAGTAGGGTAAAACCCACAATCGACTGTTCATTTAAAACAAGCCATCCATTATCAACAAGTAAGATTCTTAAGTTGATCATACAAAGGAAACAATATAAATCACATTATTAAGACCAACATATTACATTAGCCATCATTACACTTTATTGGAGGAATAAACATTAGATCTTGACCATTGTGTCAAGTTCATATGTTAATACAATATAGGTTCGGCCATTGCATCAAGTGACCCAAGAAACTATTAGTCTAAGGCTTAATTGATGCTACAACTATATGATTAACTCACCATATATTTTAGATACCTGATCCACCATCATTAATGACCATTAAGTCACCATAGATTGTTAGATCAGCACTATATTCATTAATCACCCTCGAATATAAAACTAATATCACCATTGATTGATAGCATCCTTAGGATACTAAGTATTTAATCACTAAGCTTCTAATTAGGCCAACACATGACCTAAGGGGTGAACGTAAGTTAACACCCTTGGTCACCACCATCAGTTGTCATAAAGAAAACACCATAGGGTTGTTGCAATGGTACCATCATCGGGTCATGGGTTTATAGAAAAAAATCAGCTTAAAACCCTAAAATTGACCATTGGTTGATAGGTGCTTAGCACCATAGGTTGTCACACCAACCTGATCCAAGTCATATTATACCTTAGGAATAGCTTACACATGATCACAGGTTCATATAGAACTGAAATTATAATAGGTAACATTATAAAAATCAAAATCCAAGTCAAGCATAGCTTTTTAGTGCATAGATCATCATATTCAAGCAAGAACATGAGCTAGCAAGCTTGTGGTAAGCAACAAACGTGGAGAAAGTTATAAAACTTGCCTCTATTTAGAATATAAACTCCCAAATAGAAGAAAACATGAGTAGGTAGGGTAGGAAATCCAAGTATAAGTTGTAAACTCATCCATCTAGCTCCTTTCTTTGTCAAATGAGTAAACCCTAACCATAAGGAGCAAGAGAGGTATGATTTTAGAGCTTTAGAGCAATTTCTACCATGGAACAACAAGGTTCCGACCTGGAGAAAGGTAGGAAGAAGGATAAAAAAGAAATAAACAGAGGGAAGAAGGGGATTCTTACTCTTTAAGTCAAGATCACTAGAAGGAAGCTTTTCAAACTCTAAAAGGAAGTCAATTGCAACCCTAGATTCTTTTTCCAAGAAGATCCCCTCTTTCTTCTTCCTTGGATAGGAAATTCACAGCAACACAGAGGGAAAATGAGTTTCATAGAAGGATGGAATTGTTGGAGATCAAATGCCTCATTTTGGTTCTTAGGGATAAGTATATGAAACTTTAAGATAAAGAAAAAGAAAAGGTTGAAGTTCTAGTATCTTTCCAAGTGTCCATGGCCTTAAACTATAAAGAATATACAAACAAACACACAAGAAGCTCCCACACCATCCATAGATACATGATTATCCCTAATTTCTTGAATATCCAAGCAAAACAAATAATTCATTAGTTGATAGCTACTAAAGGTAGCTCATCCATGAAGGGGTAAACCCTAAAATACCCTTGAAGAAACACCTTCAAACCAAGGTTTATATAGGCTCATCATGGCTCAACAAGCTCAATAATAATGAGATAATATCCAAGGAACATAATGCAAGTGATAAATTGCAAACAAAATCTCTCAATTGGGTAAATTACAGAAAAGTCCAAAATGTGCATAAAATTGCATAACTTTCTCAAACAATGTCCAAATTTGGACCAAATTTGAAACTTAAGCTTGTATTATGATTTAAAAGCATGTCACAAGGTTGGATTAGGATTATGAGAATTAAATTATGATAATTAATCTTGTTCAACACTTTAAGCAAGGTTAAGGGTCTCACAACCATAAACCCCTAACAGGGATTTCGCCCCTAAAATCGAAGGTACACATAGATGGACACTTCTCATGCACGTCTTCCTCAATATTACACATGGTTACTTCCATATTATGGTAATGTCACACCGCTCTTATAGAGGTCATGTTCTTCTCTTACATATCTCATCTTGGGTCAGCACAACCCCCCCCCCAACATAAGAAGACATTTGCAAATATGGAACATAGAAACTTGTTGTGCCACCTGTACAAATCTAATAGTAACTTTAAACTTTAAATTCTATCTATCATCCTGAAATTATATTTGTTGTATCAACACATTACTCAAAAGTCATACTCGCTGGCTCTTATCAAACATAGAACATTATGTATGTCTTATCATATGTAACTTATGTCATCCACTCTAACTCTTATGCATTGATATATGATCCTAGGTTTATCTTAAAGGAACATGGTAGCACATGTCTACTGATGAACAAACCATTTATCCTTGATAGTGGTCTTGCCCTGCTATCACGGAACCATACACAACATTATAGAATCACCTTTTTTTAAACAACAGTTAGAGGGTCGTCATCAACTCTCTATCTAAGGGAGAAGAACACTTGGAATGTTCATTTAATAAACATCTCCAACCTTCACATATTTCTCATATTGTTGATACATCTTGGATACTAGGATTCATTACCTTGGTATCCACCTCATGTGCTATAAGGAATTCACAACATTATGTCATCCACTTTTACCAACATAACAAATATCAAGAAATATAAGAGGAGTCTTCCTAACTATTGGAAGGCTCAAAAGCAAAATCATCACAAACTTTATGATCTTGGAACCATAGTCCAAACAACCTTATGCTATAATAAGCTATCCACCCTCATGTTTACAACGAATCTACACATACCAAGTGGCAATGATCCACTTGAAAGTTGTGCCCTAGAAAGGAAAGACACAAAGGGAAACACACTTACCACATCATAGCAATATTATTCAAGGGTCACTAGCAAAAAGGTAATCAATTCTATTTTCATAATGCGAGTTACAGCTTCTTATGTATCATGTTACATTTTTCATTTTGGGTTCCTTGCCATTAGCATAGGAATCATCATGATTAACATATCTCATTACTCCTTCCTTGATGACTATTTATCACACTTGGGTATGTTATCTTATTTTATTATGTTTTTCAACCACCTATCAATAGGTATATCATCATATTCTTCATTTTCTTCATTAAACATGGATCATCTCCCTTAATTTCTTTCACATGACATGCTGATTTTACATTAAAACTTTCTTCCACACATAGGTTGGTCTAAGATTAACTCAGGTTCCACCTTATTCCCTTATCATTGTTCTCATTTATCTCCTCATTTTATACTTATTATAGGAGTTCTTTCCATCTTATGTGGATTTCATACCTTGATTCACTTTATAAGCATAGACTTATCTATCTTTTACTTTATTATCTTCTTGAATCACATCTTCAAGAAATCCTCCTTTTCTTAATTGTATTCAGATTTAGATTTCATGGTGTTGTATCTCTCTCTTATAGTTACCAAACATTCAAGTTTTGATAGATTATGATGCAATTCTCATCTTCTTTAAGGTAGGATTGAGATCTTCACATCATGATTTCTTATTCATTATGCTCTTTAGATTGTCTCAAAATGACTAATTGATCAGAGTAATCAGAAAGATAACAATTTAATAGTTGGATACTTACCTTTCTTCAATAATTGAATACCTGGCCAGGGCACCCAAATACTAAGATTAGGCAGTATGCACCATATTTTTATGTCATATTCCTAATTTTGACATCATCCTAGTCTTAAGTCCTAGTGTCCCTGTAGACTCAACGAACCTAAAGCTCTAATACCAACTTGCGAGAACCCATTACACTAAATGAGATTACTCAAACATAAAACACAATTGATCATTAATTAATCACATACCCAAAAATATGGGTAAATTAAAACCGATTTCAACGTCAGCACCCGCTCAAAAACATTTGTGTAAGAGCTCAACATCTTTCTTATATCCATATTATGCCAAGAATTTGATACAAATTATTCTATCACCTTAGCCACAACATATATATAGAGGAGAATAATATTTTTATATGCCACACAACAAACATTAACATGCTAACAAAATCCCAATACATTTAAAACACCATATATAAACTTTTCTTGCCTGGACCTGAGAGTACATGGATGACTCTCAGACACACTAGACATCTAATCAACGTTCTCATAGATTCATTACTATATCTCCTCTTTGCTTCCACAGGTTTGTTTTCATCACTTCAGATTACCTAAAAAGATGTGGCGAACCGCAAGGGTGTGACCCATGTCTCAGCGAGAGATATAACCTCCAACAACACTTATTGATTACAACATTTTAAATAGTAGATAACTAAGCAGTTGGAGTATTTAATAATTTATTGAACATATTGAATAGTTCGAGTATACTAAATAGATTAAGAAAATCTTCTTAGCAACAAGTATGATCATCAATGCATATATAGATAACAAATAAATCTATTTTTCTGGATAGATATCTACTCAAATATCATCAAATTGCATCTAATAACAATCATTATCATTAGTTTGACTATCATCATATTCCTTTCTAACAGTACAAGAAATCTAGTAGCATAAGCATCCCTGACATCATGAATATGTCTAGTAAAATAACATGACTATCAATATTGGCATCTCAAATAAAGTGAGCAGATCTATATCATAAGTAGAACTAACATCATAGCACAATTAACTGCATAGGTATGATTAGCAGTTTAAGCATTTATAATTACATAGGCATGGCTAGCAATATTAAGAATATCTAGCAGCAACATCTTAACCATCAGTGTTAGTATATTTAACAACATAAGCATGTTTACGACATGAGCATAACTACAACATAAGCATATATATATTATCTCTTATTGTACTATACACGATCTCAATGAAAAGAAAGCAAACAGGGGTTATCATCCAATATGAAGCGTTGTGTATAACCTCAAACAGATATGCTACACGGCTGTCTTACATCCTTTATTATGTCCTGAGGAATTTGAGGATACCACTCAAAATCCAACTGACCATTGCTAAGTCGAAATTAGTGTCGTACAAGATCTAGGAAGATTCGGACTCCTAAAACTTTCTCCGCCCCCAGTCAGTATGGGTTTGCCATAGCAACACATAAGTTCAAGCTGCTAACAGCCTAGTCTGTCCTTGGTACAAGTCACGACACTAGTGAAAGGAGGTGGGTACACATACCCTATCATCTGAGGTACAACCGGAGTCATCCTCCAATCTAGACACATATATAATCACATGAGATGTATGAGGCATGACAATAGCCATCCTCCACAACCTACATTGTAGATGACAAGGATATATCATCAACTTGTCACCCCTACATACTCAACATTATGTGCTCTGAGTTTCCTTTAGGAATACTCATTTCACCATCAGGCAAATTCTTACACTCATATGGATTTATGGCACGGGGCACTACATGATTAGAGTTTCACTTGATTAGTTATTCCAATTGGGTGAATTAAGGCTACATCAAACAAGTGGACATACAAACACTAATTCACTTCTAACAAGCATATAAATATCACAACTTCAAAAGATATAAAATGTGTGAAACATAATTTCTCATCTCATCATCACATGGCACTATTCACTTGACATTCATGAGGCTACACTAGTCATCATACTATCACAAGATATAAATCTTTTTCACAATATCACATGGTATCAACCCTTATCAACACAAGAGGATTACACCTCATTCAAGGCTCAACCACAGCCAAAGGCCATTAAGACCATCATACGATCACAGGATATAAATCCTTTTCACAATATCATAGGGTATCAACCTTATCAACACAAGAGGTTTACACATCATTTAGGGCTCAACCATGCCCAAAGGTCATTAAGACCATCATACTATCACATGATATAAATCCTTTTCACAATATCACAGGGTATCAACCCTTATCAACACAAGAAGATTACACCTCATTCAGGGCTCAACCATGCCCAAAGGTCATTAAGACCATCATACTATTCCCTGTCAGATCATCACTATCTTTCCATGCCTTATAACAAGGCTCAACAACTTCACTTACATATAATACACTAGATCAGCACAATATTTCATTAATGAGCTAGGAGATATTCATAAACAAACATAGCAGGGTTATATTAACATTAAGAACATTCCTTTATTACATCAACATGCAAGGAATCTAGATATGATTAACTCTCATCATATTCATAGTGCACATGTTTAGCATAATAAAGTATCAACCATGTGGCTATGATAACCACCAATTAACACATTAAGGTTATGATCATGTTAAGGAGGTTATTCCACCATCATTCCATCATATAAGAATGTTAAACATTAATACTCATCTTTATCTATTTGTATTAGAGTTAGGCCCAACAAGATAAATTATATTAATGCTACCAATCAACACTCATACCTAGACCCTAACTCACGACATCCCCATTGGATCATGGATGCATAAGGTGAAGCATCACTATCACATTCTATACTATTCCCAAGTATGAACCCACACATAAATCAAGGTTTAACCATCGGGTTATAGCATACTACGGTTTCAATAACAATAAGAGAGTACTCCATGATTCTATTAATCATTCAAGGACTATTCATACCCAATTACCATCATTTTGTTATATCAAAGCTAGGTATAACAAGCTATACCTCATTAGGGTTACATATCAACACAATATGGTTATCATACCTTCTAGTCATATGAGTGAATAGGTAAGACTACCTTATTAAGGGTAACCCTCCATTTGTTCCATCATCATTCAACCCATATCACCATACCACAATGGCACCTAGAACCATTGGATGTTTAAAAGGTAAGACCATTGGTTGTTTACATAAGTAAAAACCTTGAATGAATCATCTATGATGGTATTGAGTTGTAATCTATAAAATTCACCCTTTAACTCTAGACATTCTTTGGTTAACAACAATAAGGGTTTTGTTAAGATTAGGGTAAAACTCACAATCGACTGTTCATTTAAAATAAGCCATCCATTATCAACAAGTAAGCTCCTTAACTTGATCATATAAAGGAAACCATCTAAATCACATTATTAGGACCAACATATTACATTAGACATCATTACATTTTATTGGAGTAATAAACATTAGATCTTGACCATTGGGTCAAGTTCATATGTTAAAATCATCAATTACAGTATAGGTCCGATCATTGCATCAAGTGACCTCAGAAATCATTGGTATAAGGCTTAATTGATGCTACAACTATATGATTAACTCACCATAGGTTTTGGAGACATGATCCACCATCATTAGTGACCATTAAGTCACCATAGGTTGTTAGATCAACACTATATTCATTAATCACCCTCGAATATCAAACTAATATCACCATTGATTGATAGCATCATTAGAGTACTTAGTGGTTAATCACTAAGCTTATAATTAGGCCAACACCTGACCTAAGGGGTGAACATAAGTTGAAACCCTTGGTCACCCCCATCAGTTGTCATGAAGACAACACCATAGGGTTGTTGCAATGGTACCATCATCGGGTCATGGGTTTATAGAAAACAATCAGCTTAAAACCCTAAAATTGACCATTGGTTGATAGGTGCTTAGCACCATAGGTTGTCAAACTAACCTGATCCAAGTCATATTATACCTTATGAATAGATTACATATGATCACAGGTTCATCTACAATTGAAATCAGAATAGGGAACATTATAAAAATTGAAATCCAAGTCAAGCATAGCTTTTTAGTGCATGGATCATCATTTTCAAGCAAGAACATGAGCTAGCAAGCTTGTGATAAGCCATAAACGTGGATCAAGTTATAAAACTTACCTCTAATTAGAATATAAACTCCAAAATAGAAGAAAACATGAGCAGGTAGGGTAGGAAATCCAAGCATAAGTTGTGAACTCATCCATCTAGCACATTTCTTTGTCAAATGAGCAAACCCTAAGCATAAGGAGCAAGAGAGGTAGGGTTTTAGAGCTTTACAGCGGTTTCTACCATGGAACGGTAAGGTTTCGACCTGGAGAAAGGTAGGACAAAGAATAAAAAAGAAATAAATTGAGGGAAGAAGGGGATTCTTACTCTTTTAGGTCAAGATCGCTAGAAGGAAGCTTTTCAAACCCTAAAAGGAAGTCAATTGCAACCCTAGATTCTTTTTCCAAGAAGATCCCCTCTTTCTTCTTCGTTGGATAGGAAATTCACAGAAACATAGAGGAAGAAAGAGGTTCATAGAAGGAGAAAATTGGTGGAGATCAAATGGCTCATTTTGGTACTTAGGTATAAGTATATGAAACTTTAAGATAAAGAAAAAGAAAAAAGTAATGTTCTAGTATCTTTCCAAGTGTCCATGGCCTTAAACTATTAAGAATATACAAACAAACGCACAAGAAGCTCCCCCTCCATCCATAGAGATATGCTTATCCCTCATTTCTTGAATTTTCAAATAAAACAAATAATTCATTAGTTGATAGCTACTAAAGGAAGCTCATCCATGAAGGGGTAAACCCTAAAATACCCTTAGAGAAAACACCTTCAAACCAAGATTTAAATAGGTGCCCCATGGCTCAATAAGCTCAAGAATGATGATAGAATATCCAAGAAACATAATGTAAGTGATAAATTGCAAATAAAACCTCTCAATTGGGTAAATTGTAGAAAAGTCCAAAATATGCATAAAATTGCATAACTTGCTCAAACAGTGTCCAAATTGGACCAAATTTGAAACTTAAGCTTGTATTATGATTTCAAAGCATATAACAAGGTTAGATTAGGGTTATGAGAATTTAATCATGATAATTAAGCTTGTTCAACACTTTAATCTAGATTAGGGGTCTCACAATATAAGAAAATAGTTTCTTAAAAGCTTTATCGTCCATAAATCACATAGATGTTATTGAATACGACTTTTATCCCAATCCAACAAAAAAGGTGTTTGTTGCCAGGATGGCTTATTCGTGATAACTCTAGAGTAATTATTGGGATTAAAGTAGAACTCAAAATGTTTGAGAAAAATAAGATACATTGAACCTAAAAGGGGTACAATACAAACAAAGAGAATCACAAGTTTTTGTGGAATCTCAAGTTCCTTATGTAACACAAAACCTCATATATCTAGTAGAACACATCTTGAGTTTTAAAGATTATGATAGCTTATAACTCATAATGAAGGTGATTTTATCATAAATGATGAGTCAAAAAATGACCTGGAAGCTATTGAGGGACCAAAGTCTGATAAATGGCTTGAGGCCATAAGATCCAAGATGGACTCCATGTCAACCAACAAGGTCTGACCTTGGTGGATCCACCTGAAGGGGTAAAACCCATCAAGTGCATTTGGGTCATCAGGAAGAAGACCAACATGGAAGGGTAGAATGGTTGTAATTAACTTCAAACAAGTTTAAAGTGTTGAACATGATGAAGTCTTTCACCAGTTACCATTGTTAAATCCATCAGGATCATGCTTGTTATCGCAGCTTAGTATGATTATGAGATTTGGCATATGGATGTTAGAACCTCATTAATTAACTAGAATAATTATATAGGATGTGTACGTGATACATCCTAATGATTTTATAAATCCATTAATGCAAATAAATTCTATAAGCTACAAAAGTCAATCTATGGATTGAAGAAAGCATCTCAAAGCTAGAATCTTCTATTTGATAAGATAGTCAACGGTTTTTACTTGAGTCAGAATGAAGAGGGAATATGTGATAACAAAAGATTTAGTAGAAGCATATTTACATTCCACATAATGATTGTGAGTAACATACTTATATGACAAATGTTAAAACTTGGCAAGGAAAGTACATTCTCTGAAGAATTTAGGCAAAGCATCCTATGTGATAGGAATTGAGATCCATAGAGATAGATCTGGAGAGCTTCTTGACTTGAGTAACAAACACTGGTAAGATGATGAAGGGTTCAACATGCAAGACTCAATGAGAGAAAACTTGCCCATGTTCCATGGAGTTAGTCTTTCAGGAGTCTAATTTCCCAATTCTTGTGAAGAATAGGAACATATGGATAGACGACATATGCATTCATGATTGGATCTATCTTGAATGTAATGTTATGTAATTATCCCATTATCTCATATGTATTGGACATGATGAGAGGATATCCAATTATCTCATATGTATTGGACATGATGAGAAGATATATATAGATATATATATATATATATAGAAAGAGAGAGAGAGGCTAGAATACACTCGAGTGTATCCGGAGCGGAATACACTCAAGTAGTTTTCCATGATGCAATATTTTTTTTGAAAATCTAATTTGTTGATCTTCTTAAACATCTCGTGAACAACTCATACGCAAAATTTGAACACATTTGGATATGTATAGCTCATGTTATGAAGACCGCAAAAATTATGCATTTCAAATTAGTTTCACGCGTTGATTTTGTTGCCCTTGGATGAGTGACTTACACTCATCCAAATGGGTTCAAAATTTATATGTAGCCTAGTTATGGTATGACGGTGAAGATCAACGGTTTACATTTTGCAAAAAATAGTCTTGTTATGTAAACACACTTGAGTGTATTTGTGCGATCCGTACACTCAAGTGTATTCTAGCCTGACTCTATATATATATATATATACCTATCTAGCAATCTTGTATGTATTGGAAATGACAATAGGGTATATGTCTGATCCTAGTGAGACTCATTGGACTATCATGAAGAACATCCTTAAAAGCTTTAGAATCACTAAAAGGATCCATTCCTTGAGTATGGTAATAAGGAAGAGTTGGGTGTAAAGGGTTACACCGATGCAATCTTCCGAAATGACAAATAAAATTAATGATCACAATCTATGTTTATGTTTGACCTTAAATGAGAACTATAAGATGGAAAGGGTTCTGAGCTAATGATAGTATTTTAAATCTACAAAAGAAGTCGAGTATCTCTGTGTTACAAGAATAGTAGAGGATATTGTATGGATCAAGAAGTTCATATGGGTGAACTTGTGTGAGGTTCCAACCATTGATGACACAATAGAAAGATTGATGACAGTAATGGAGCTACTGGTTAGGCTGGAAATCTCATATAGCATACTACGACACTTCCATCTCATACGAGTATTCGTACAACAAAGAGATGTGAAACTTACAAAATAGTGACTTGAAGCAAACATTGTTATACCCGCTATGAAAATGTTTGCATAGTAGAAACATGATGAACATGTTAAGATCACTTGGAATAAGATTTGTGGGTGATTGGCTCTACGTGTAAGTGGGAGTTTGTTTGTATGTATGCCGAGAAAGTCAATCATGTGATGATTAGAGTGTGGCATTGGATACTTGATTTGATAAATAATAAAGGTAATTCTATATATTATGTTTGTCTCAGTCATGAGATGATTACATATACATATTAGATGTCAAAAGAATTATATTAGTCCATGTCATATGTCTTCAGGCTGAGGACTTGAATGATGAGATCATATGTATGATAAGAGTACATACATTCTTGTTATGTTCCTAGTTGGATATTACTGTGGAAGCAATATAGACAACAATTATACATAATACTAGAGTGTATGTTGACTGATGACATGGTCTCATTAGTCATGATATGTGATATCAAATCAAGCACACAGGTACATGTTAGAGAATAGTGTATCGCACAGACTCACCATGAAAGTGATATATGGAGACCATGTAATGGTAGTCAGAATCATCTCCCATAGCGATAGTGTTGATTGGGTTCTTAGACCTGAAGTCACTACGTTCATCACATGTTGTTCATGTACTTTGGCATCATCCAACATGATCCTGAATAAGGGTTGCCATAACGGTGATGATTGGGTGCACTGTGACACACGGGGCTAGAGTGTGAGTGATGTAGATGGGATTTATCCCTCCTACAAGATATTGATATCCAAGCCTCTTGGTAAGTGAGACTAAGAAATATATGACCACTCATGTGACCCAATATGTGATATGTGAGCTCACATACATCTCAGACAGTCTGCTCTAGTTCAAGGAACATGGATTGAACATTGAGAGGATGATGATTCTAATGCCTCGAGTTCAAATTGGATATAGGAGATAAGGAACTATATAATCATGATAATACTAATCATAGATTGTAGGTTGAAGTTGTTCTCCAACTTTTCATTTACTTGGATAGAAATGATGTGTGACTAGACACCACTCTTTGCTTGTGATGTCATAACTAGTTATGGACATTCACTACCAACGTAATATGGGACCTATAGGATCACACACATAGGAGTTTACCTAGAATAGGAGTTTATCCATGAATGATGTTTAAGTTGATTACTTAAGATGTTTATGTATTGCATTAAATAGTTAATTAACATATTTGACTCAGAACCTTCAAATTCAAGTGTTGAATCAGCTGGTTGGAGTGTCGGGTAGATTGAAAATTGAATTGGCTAAATTATGCATGAATGAGGACACCAATTGATCGTCTCATTGGGTGTATCGATGGACTCATGGTTGGTGAGACGACCGCTTCACCTAGTGAACCAATCAGCACGATCATGCCAACTGAAGCTTCTAGTGATTTACCGATTCATGAGACTAGATGATTGTTTCACTTTGTTCAATTTGATTGGTACAAGGATTAATGTTGGACATTAATTGGAAATGAATTGTGAATTCAATTGTGATTAGGAAAATATGTGAAATGACTGGTTCACTGTGTGAATTGTTCAGCACACATTGCCAACTGGTTGATTCACTAGTGAACCGGTAGGTTCACCTGTCGCAAGGTATTTAATTCATAGAAATTTTGGCCCCTTCCACTACCACATAGACATGGAACCATGACCTTAACCCCTCCTATTTAAAGAGGGGTATTGGGGGCTTCTCGGACACATAAGTTGTCGTTAACAATTGCTTGTATTCTCTTGTTGTGGTGACTGAGAGAACCCGAGCAAGTCATACTCGAAGGGGGGGATAGCAAGAGAGAACAATTGTTGGAGAGCTAAGTTGGTGACTAGTATACCAACAAAAAGGACAACTCCTTGATATCCATTCTAGTAGGACAATAGGAGTTCTAGGTGGTCCGTTTGGATTTCAATAGAGGTGAGGCGACCTTTGACCGTCTTTAGGAGAGTAGCGTCAGCCTAAAGTTCGTAGAGGAGCCACTGCAAACAACGTCGTGTCTGTTGTCTGTGGTGGAGACTATGAGCTGCTGCAGACGAGTCCCACTGCAACTAGGAGTGTTGCACGACTACAACAACGAGAGGATGTCACGGGACTTGTTCCAAGATCGTGTATATCTTTGAAACCATCCTTTCCATTATATAGTCATTGACGCAATCCGTTAATTTAATGGAAAATATTACAGTAAAATTTTTGTTTTTCACTGTCTATTCTGTCGCCATCTTTTACTATAATGGCTTCAATTTTTTAACAGAGGATCCATGCCAACATTGTATACTATCTGTTTGGAGAACACGAGTCTCACAAAGTCTTTTGTTGTGCTCGACTGATGTGATTTGATATTACGATTTTGATGTCATACATCTAACTCAATATATGTATTCTAATGTGAGCTTTAATAAAATGTAGGTTTATGATCTAGTTTGGATCGATAAATAGATTTGTAATTTACCTATTTCTAATATCGATGGTATTATTGTGTATGAAAGGATAAAATATTGAAGATGCAATCATACCGGTACTAATGCACCAGATCCCATAAGAACTCTACAGTCAAGTGTGCAATGCAATGAGTAGTACTTCGATGGATGACCTCTTGGAAAATCATCACTTTACACCCCCTTTACACCAATTAAAAAAGACAGTATCGACTTCCCTAACTGCCTTCTGTGTCATACTGAGATGTGTTGGAGTGGAGAATTATATGGGAAATTTTCTGAATTCCTTAGACATGCCACTCTAGATTGGGCGAGAAATACTTAATCCCACTTTAAGATGGCCCAAAGTTTTCTGTTTTATTTATTTAGCACCAAATGTTTCTACCAAGAAACCAAATTCCACCCATGCAAGACTTTAGAGAGAAACCTTCTCTTGGTACTTGAATACGCTCGCTTTATCCAATGTTTCACTTTGGTGGCGGAAAAGATGGAGACATTACCTCTAAGTACATTGTAGGTTACAATGCTGACATGACTTGATCGATTTCCAACTAATCTATCCATTGCCCAAAATCGCAATCACTGTCCATAGAATGTGGAATATGGAACACTGGTTTGACGAAGTAATGTTTATCAATCCATCTCGCATGTAAATCAATTTCGAATAAAACTGTGTATTAAAAAATGTATGTTAGAACAGATATGATTTATGTATTGTCATAACCCAACTAAGTACGTAACATACCACATAGCTTATCTTTTGTGGAAACCAAATCATCATTTATTAAGCACTAATTTCACACGATTAACATACGTACACATACAGTTTACTCTACAATAAAGTGTAAACAAATTTATATATATAATATTCATACATACGCACAAATATATACATGCGAATGCATGTTATATATAGTATATAATATGTAATATATACAATCTGTAAAATATATAATATAGATTATTAATATGTAAAAACATGTACCGGTTCAGTACCGTTAAGTTCAACGATACAGTCAAATTGAGCAAAATTACGACTGGTAACTTATATGTTAAAACAAGCCGAACCATTCACCTCCACATAAAACCGAAGTCGGTTGGGTTCTGTTCGTTGTGTTTTGGTTTTAAATCAAATTGGACATCACTGAAACGTGACTTGGTTTGAATTTTGATTTATGATGACATTCCATTGATACCAAACATTTGACGTTGTGAAGACATCCTTCAGGTAATCTAGGTCCATAAGCACGCTGCAACATGTGACGATGACCACGATTTGTGTCGATATTGCTTAATATATCTATTTTTGCGGTTGGAATGACCACGCCAATTGTTATTGCACGCCCTCCGATTGTTGATGGGCGGATATGTTCTACTACATACTAATTGTTTTTTTCCACTCCTGCCTCATTTCGAGTGATCAATGCAATGCCTAGCACATTACAACTTCTCTTCTTTTGTCTCTTTCTTTCTTTACGATCTCTTGATGACAACATGATGACACAAGATGTTAGACAAACAATTACATGGACTTGTTTGATTTGATCCACTAATCCAGACACCAATGTCTGTAAGCGAAGCACAACAGCAGGTCCAGCCAGCGGTTTTTTCACAAGAATTTGATGTGAACACAAAACTAAATACAAAGATGCACACATTTTATGCATGCATAAAGACAACGAGAAGGAATTGATTTATTACCTCCCTCTTTATTTTCTTTATGCATACATGAAGACAAAATGTGTGCAGCTTTTTATTTAATTTTGTGTTCACATAACACATCTGTTTTCATAATATTCGTCTCAAACTAATTGAACCTCTCTCTCGCAATCTGTGTGTGCGTGACGCTGTTTTTCACCCACGGCCTATCATGACGCTGGTTGGAGCTTGCAGTCTTCCTTCAACAGCTCAGACTCAAGACACCATTGAACAAGCTACAGATGTATCAGGAGCAATCGATGTGACTGTACAACACATTTATAAACAAACAGAGCAGATCAAAAGATTTAAACATGGCCGGTCCAATTTCCGCTGGGTTATGATGACCCGATCCAATTCCCATCTCCACCCCCGACCCCAACTTCCACACTCTCTCGTTCTTCTCTGTGCTTTTTCTAGATTCTTTCTCCTACCCATGGAGTGGTGAGGCAACAGGGGGCGTACTCCGATGTCTCCGATGGATATGCGCGCCATTCCCAACTCCATTACCCACCACCGCACCATCTTTGTCCAAGCTCCTGGTCTTCAACCGGGCAGCAGTACTGTTCCCATTACCACTACCACGCTGCTGCCCTTGGTGTTGACGCCGTGGGATTCCGACCCCTCCAGACCCGGCTGCTCCGGTGGCGCCAGCGCCGGCGGGCATGTCCTTGGCGTTCTGCAGCTGCTCCAGAACGGCCACGACGTCTCGCATGGACGGTCGGTTCTTGGGGTCGTTGGACAGGCACCTTACCGCGAGCGTGGCGGCCTTGTACGCCCCTGTCTGCGAGTACTGGCCATCGAGGCGAGGGTCTACGACGCGGAACACCCGGCGCCTGTGGCCCAGGTACGGCCTCGCCCATTCCACCAGGTTCTGCTCGTGGGACGGCCTGTTCTTGTCGAGCGCGCGCCGGCCGGACAGCATCTCCAGGAGGACGACGCCGAAGCTGTACACGTCGCTCTTGGCAGTGAGATGGCCTACATCAACAAGGGCAGCTCACACAGATTACTCACTGGATCGTAAGAGATCGATGTTAAGCAAAGCAGCTCTCTTTTGGAATGAATTTATGCCTGTGGTCGAGGCATATAACACTTACCAGTGGCCATGTACTCTGGAGCAGCATATCCATATGTTCCCATGACCCTGGTCGAGACATGGCTCTTCCCAGCACCCGGGCCATCTTTTGCCAAGCCGAAATCGGAGAGTTTGGCGCTGAAGGTCTGCCCATAGAGCAGGTTTAGAAGAAGAAGAAGAAAAACCGTCAGTTCAAAAACAGAACAATCCAGCATTAAAAGCCAAAACAAAGATGTGAAAAGGCCATCAATAACTTAATCCATCAAATTCACAGCCAGTAAGAATAAAATTGCGCTGGAATTGGAAGCATACCGAGTCGAGCAGGATGTTGGAGGACTTGAAATCACGGTAGATGACCCCAATCTCAGGGCTGTGGAGGAAGGCAAGCCCTTTGGCCGCTCCCAGGGCAACTTGCATCCGCAGGTTCCAGGAGAGAGGTTGGAAGTAAGATGCCCCTGTTGGATCATTCAACAAAATTATAAAACAATTGTCAGGACAGATACTAAAGTGTTCAGCTTACTAGAAATTTAAGAGAGAGAAAGCATCAGCGACTCTGGTGATGAACAGGAAGCCAATAAGAAGGAATCAAAAGGAGGCCGATGAGAAATAAGAAAATGGAAAAGAAGCATACTCCTAAAGAGATGGTTCTCCAAGCTCCCCCTGGGCATGAACTCATAGACCAGCATCCGGTGCTCGTCTTCTAAGCAGTACCCAATCAGCTTGACTAGATTGGGGTGGTGGAGCCGGCCAAGGTAATTTATTTCAGTCTACAAACAGAAACAGAAACAGAAACAGAACAGAGACACCAGTCAGCAATTCAGCAGGATCAGCAGTAAGTAAAGAGGAAGTTCAAAAAAAAGATAAAACATTCATTCCCAAATTTGAGCAATTTACTTTAGAAGAAAAAACAAACAATACAGTAAACTGACATATCGATATACACAAGGGAGAGGAAAGAAGAAGGGGGTAAAAATAATGGAAATCTTCCATCTTACCAGCCACTCCGTGTGGCCCTGCATCCCTTCCAAATTAAGCCTTTTCACAGCAATGACCATCCCCGTCCCTGGCCTGACGGCCGTGAAGTTCTTTTCGTCGATCCAACCTTTGAATACGGACCCGAACCCGCCTTCACCCAGAACACTGTCGGGCCGGAAGTTCCTCGTGGCAGACTTGAGATCGCCGAACGAGAAGCTGTGGAGGTTAGAAGACTGCAGGATCTCGCCTTCGCTCCGCGGTGTCGGTGGAGCGGAAGCTGCAGCGGAGACCCTGCTGCCCCCTCCACCTCCTCCGCTGCCACTGCAGCTGCTGGTGCTGATGCCGCTCTTGCCGTCTTTCCCGGAACATCTGGACTTGACGCCTGGAAACGAAAAGAGGAAGGACTGTCGATATTAAGAATTTGAGATTAATTGAGGTACAATTAAGAACACGGGACCTGGAATTGAGCTGGGGGGATTGGGTATTTGAAACAATCGAGGGTTAGAAGAAAAAAAGGCCTTTCGTTGTCTTTGCCCTAAAAAAGCAAACCCCAATCACATCGACAGCCAGAGTCGCCATAAACGGAAACACGCAACGGGATGAGGAACAGGGCGCAGGGGCAGGAATTGGAATGTTAGATAGACACTGCAGAACACCCGAGAAAGACTAAGAACCCGGAGCTTCTGGCTCATTGGTCATCTCGGCCATATAAAGCCGTCACCTTTTGGCAACAAGACAGATTTTTCAGCAAAGGTATCAGAACTCAGAAGCTCAGCACAGCAGAAAATCGGAGCTTCTTCTTGCCTCCTTACTCATCTGAACAGCTAAAGCGGCCACATTTCCGGTCAAGACAATAAAAAAATCAGCAAGCGAGCCACGGGGTAATCAGAATGAACATTACAAAAAACGGTTAGGAAGCAGTCGTGCATAGAGACGCGGCGGGGTCCAGGTGATAGTGGTGCGCGGAGCAGGAGATGGAAATGGGGATGCATGTCAAGGAGGGTTGTCTCAGTACGTCACCTGAAGTGGAAGGGCTGTCGGCCTTGATCCTGGAGCTCAAGCAGCTCCCCATCGAAACGTATAGCTCTGCACGCCAACACCACCAGCGGGGACGGAGGGCGATGACTTGAGAAGGGTAGAGGGCTGTGAGGTGGGGAAAGAGTGGAGGTGGGAAGGCCTTGGCTAAAAACTTGAATAGCCGGCGGCGGTCACGAGAACTCTTTACCTTTCCCCACTGTCTGCTTTTTCTCACCCTAACCGACCGAAACGGACAGCCGGACGGGGGGGAAAAAGAGTAGGGTGGAAAGGTCAGGAATCGGGTTGGGGGTGTTTGATGTGTGTTCTAGAAGGCAGTCATCTGTAAGAGGGGGAAGGAAGGGAAGCGCCGGCTGTGAACGGATCTGTAGGAAGAAGACCGCAGTGAGGTGAAGTGAGATCGCTGTCGCTGAGGGCTGCGGTGGTTGCTCGCTCTCTTTGCCTGGGGGTGGCTGTTGGTTTCTTCTCCTCTCTTCTTTCTCTGGCAGAGGGAGTTGAGTGGGGGAGCTGTTATGTGGTGGCGGTGTTGGAAATTGGGAAGACGGGAGAAAAGGGGGGAAGGGGAGGTGGTGGTGGTGGTGGAGGGAGACAGGGGAGCAATGGCATTGATGGGCCTTGGCTGGCGGGCAAGACCAGAATGCGAAGTGGGAGAGAGAAGAGGGGAAAAGTTTCGTCAAAGCGCACATGGTTTCTGGATATTCTTGCCTGATGTAAAGAATTTGACAACTGAACTTGGAAATTTTACGTCTTTTGTTTTATTATTATTTTATGGGCTATTGATTGCGGTTATTAAAAAGCTTGGCCAGTGTCCTACTATCGCACGAAAATAAGATGGAGAGAAGTGGATGAGGAGTGCAAACCGCAGACTAGACGGTATATGTATCAATAAAATCCGTAAACTTTGGGCGGTGTTCGTAATTTCTCCCCACCGAATTGCGGCCGCACGGGACGGGCAACTGCCGCCTCCCGGACGGCGGGCTGGCCTGGCCGCGCTTCCCGACGTCTGTCTTCCTCCTGAATGCGCTGACTGGCTTCTCGTCCACCACCTGCCGCTGCGGTTACCAGCAGATCTCCATCCAACGGCCCAGGATGCTTCAGAGGTGAGTTCCAGCTAGCTTTTTCTTCTCAAGTAGTCATCGCGCTCCGGGATGAGAATCATGGATCAAGTGGGCCAGCTAAGCCACAACAATCCCGGGCCTGGAGCTGGAGCCGGAGCCGGTGCCCCTCCCGGCTCGGCGGTTTGACTCTGGCTCTGTCTGGGTGTGGTTGGGGGACTGGTGGGACCATCTGCGGGTGTGGATGAGCTGTGGCCCGTGGGGATGAAAATTAAAGTACACTAGTGAATTCAATTCTGGTCCCAGAGATATCCACATCGTCATGTGCATCGTATGACTGGGGTGCATGATGATGATGGCGTCCGAGATATGGGAGAGCCCACTGACGACGACTGACTGACGAGATCTAGGATGAGGTGTGGGTCTGTGAGAGTGGTGGGGGGGTGGATAATTGCATGAATTACCATGTCTCACTTGAGAGAGAGATCCGTTTCTTTTAGCACACACATATATAAAAGAATAGATCCTTCTCTTACCAAAGAAGAAACACCTAATAAGGAGGGGGTAGAAGCCCCGCCAGGGTCTCTTAGACCTTGTTTGGTTCGAGATTAGATTATGAAATTCGAACCGGGTTAGTCCAAGTTAGTCGATATATCCTGATTAGTTTATTTGGAGTCGATCTTATTTTTGTTTGGCAACCCAAACCCATTGCAAACACTCATTAAATTAGACTGACATCGTAACTTGTGTTTTTCAGTCTGGCGTATAAAACAAAATAACACAAAAGACTGAGCTAAATTCGGACTGGGTTCTCAAAATATTGCTACTAGCAGGACTGACTTGGTCTGGATTAGAGGATTACAGAATCCAAAACGGACCCATCAGTCCGATTTTTGCCAAACAAAATAAGACTCAATCATGACCGAGTTAGTCGGGGTTACCGCCTACGTGGCACAAAAAAGACAACGCTCACTCCAGTTTCGATCTCGAACCAAACATCACCTTTTATGGTCCATATATGTGATATGGAAAAGCTCAACACAAGTGATGGGTAAATAAAAAGGCTAGTGCAATACAACGGTGGTACTAACCGCTATATTAACTAGAAATCATGTAACAGCCCATTTAGAAATTATTACATGGTGTTGGCATTTTCAGAAATGCCCCTTACTAGACCACGAAACTAAGATTGGTTGGTCTTTGCACATGCAGCCTCAACACATTGTGTATTTTTCCAAAAGTTAAGATGTACCTTAATTGAATGCATTAAATAAGATCATATTAAGAAAATATTAACAAGTGGAAATATTGGGAACATGTTTGCAAACACTTGATTTACATAAAAGGAATGGGCTTCTATTTTGTTGACAATTGACTCAAACACGTGAACATGTATTTTTAGGTAATTCAAATTTGAGTTTGAGTCGAGATTGACATGAGCAGATCGACTTGACCTCTAAGGAATAGGACCGGAGAGATGGTAGAGAGTCCAGTGTCATGAAAACTAGTAAAAAGGGTGAGAACATGGTGTAGACTAGTGCAACATGGCAAGGATTTCTCTTCCCTTGATGCACGTCATTTCCAAATAGTGCAACGTCTCATACCGCTGTACTATAAGGAAAGTACGACATCTTAGGACTTGCTATACAACAAGCACCAGTCTAGACCTAGTTCTCAAACATCTAGGTGCTAACCTAGAGGCTAGGTCAGATCTAGTCTCTAAAACACGACTAATCTAACCCTAAAAGATTTGTTTTAAGTTTAAGGTTCTTTAGTTTGAGTTGCATAATGAGCAAATGTCAGGCTTTACTATTGTTCATACTCTGATACCACATGTGACGTCCCCCGATTTTCTAAAACTTAATCTATTGTGTGACGTCTAAATTGGAATGTTCGCTGAGGTGAGATTTCAATTTGGACGCCACACAATAGATTACGTTTTAGAAAATCCGGGGACGTCACATACACTTGGATGGATTCCTCAAAACCTAGGTCCTCAAGCACGAGGATCCACAAATTGTTCATGCTCTATATGGAGGGGAATAACACCCAAAAATGAACAAAGTACCCGCCACACTAACTCCATTTCTGCTTACCCCTCCCATTCTTATTCCATCCTTTACCCACAAAAATGCTCCATTTACTCAAGCACCTCTAATAAAGTCGGGCATGGATTCCATGTAGCCCTCACACTCCACCTCACCAAAAGTCAACTACTAGAACAGACTGCAGACACACTTTAGTGCGGAGACGTGAAGGAGACCTAGAGTAGCATCAATAGAGAAAGTACAACTTATGTCATGGCCTCATATCCTTAGACTCTATCTTACCCAACTATATGTACCGATGGTGGATTTCAACTCCCACCTTGAGCATTGTAATTCCAACTCAAATAATAGCATATAGTTTCCATCTCTAGATTTGGGGATATATCATGAGATCCTACTACCTGCTCACAGTAGACATTGTATTATATAGATATTGTGACACCTCGTCACGTTAAATGAGATTACTCAAAATATAAAACACGTTCAACTACTAATTAATCACATAGTAAAAAATGTGGAATAACTAAAACCAATTCTGTAACATCCCTGACTTGGGTTATGCTTTAACTCTAGGTGTTTTGTTTAAGAAAGATAATTATATGTTTGATATTATCTTTTGAAAGGTAATTAAGGGTCAATAGGAACTTATATTTCAATTTTAGTCCATTTTGAACTATGATGAAAATAATGTTTTGCTTATGTTGGACTAAAGTGCAAATTACCCAACTTGAGGGGTTAAATTGCAAATTATGCATGATAATATGTTCCTCATGTGTTGAAGCATCATTGGAATGAAGATGATGCAGAGGTATGGCTAGTGAAAGCCTGAGTACCAAGAAAGAGCTGATAAAGTAATGTTTGTGCATTAAAACCTAGTTTTGGTGTAATGTGCAATTTACCCAAAACCCAGGGTTCAATATGCAATTTACCACTTCAAAATAGTCTCTAATATTCTTGATATCTTTTAGAGGCAAGAAAAAGAGAGGGTCTTCTCATTTGAGCTACTTTGGAGGAGAGAGAATCTTGATATTAAAATAATCAAGATTTAAAGCATAATTGAAATAATGCAAAAATAATTATATTAAATGAATTGCCCTTCAAACAAAATTGTGTTGGTTGTAATCCACATATGTGAACGTCCTTGTGCCTTGCAAAGGCAAGGGAAATATCTACGTGAGTGGAGAACCCACTCACATTAAGAAACTAAAAAGAATTATCCACTAACTTATGGATAATTACTAGTATAAAGGTTAAGGTGCTTAATTTCTTTTCCCTTAATTCATGGATAATGGAAGGAAATTCAGAGGTGATAAAGATACATTTGCATGCAAGGAACCAAGGGGGAAGAGGTGGCAACAATTTCGGAATTAAAGGGTTTGTATAAGGCATTTTCTCTCTCATTGATTTTCTTATAAAAACACCCTTTACAACTCAAACCAAAGACTTTTTCGAATCCACTTCTTCTCTTTGCTTGCAAAAATGACCAAGGAAGCTAGGAGAAGAAGGAGGACGACCCCCAACCTGTTGGTAAGCTTCTTGACCTTCGTTCACCTTGATTTCATGGTGGAAATCACAAATCAATGCATGATTTCTTCTTATCTCAATCTCATCTTCAATTCTAACCATTCCTTTTTACTCAAAAGCATGAGGAACAAACCTTGTGGTGTGAAAAAGCTTCTTCCACCATTGTTGACGTGAATCTTCAAGCTTTGAAGCTCAATTGGAGGCGGGTTATATAACTTAAACCTCTATTCATTGTTATTGAATTCAATTTCTCAATCAATTATGTTCAATTGCTCTTCTTGCAATTCCTTTGATTAGTTGATGCAAATACCATGATAATGGCAGTAGTTTTTGATGGACTAAGGCTTGATGATGGTAACATCATATTAGGCACACATTCCAACAAGTTTCTTTTACAAACGGTTTTAAGACCTTGGTCCAAACGGTTTCACCAAACCGTTTGGAGGTTTGGATCCCAAACTGTTTAGAAGGGTTGACTGTTTGGATGGGTTGACCATTTAAGGTCAGGACCATAGTACATGTTGGATGATGATCTAATGGAACAAATTGATTGATTCAATATATATAATTCTCCAATTAGAAACCCTAATCGGGTTAAGTGTTGAAATTTCAATTAATTGATTTAATGCTTTGGGTTGACTAATCCAAATAGTCTCAAGACCGTTTGGAGGTCACCCAAATGGTCTCAAGACCGTTTGGAGGTCTAGGGTTGAGTATGGTTGAGTAATTGAAGATTTAAAGATATCAAATCGAAATGCAATCAATAGCTAATGTGATGATCAATCCAATGATCTAAAACCTAATTGGATTTCACAAATTTTAATGAATGATGAGGCAAACGGTCTCAAGGCCATTTGGAGGTCATCCAAATGACCTCAAGACCGTTTGAGGTCAGGTCATATCATAAATTGATGATGATTCATTAATTTCAATTGAATTAGTTCCATAATGTTAACCATTGATGGTTCTCCGAATTCAAAACCCTAATTGATGGTTTCTTGATTATAAATCCTAGTTCAATTGGGTTCAAAGCCCTAATTAATGGTCCAATTGAAGGATGATTCAATAGTTCAATTGATGAATGAATCAAGGAGTCAATTGATAGGCAGTTCATTGATGGAAACCTTGAATTGATTAAGTGTTAAAAGACCTTTTTGGTCCATTCGGTTTTGAGAGGGTTTGGACCAAACGATCTCAAGACCGTTTGGGTCCAAATGGTCTCAAGACCATTTGGGTCCAAACGGTCTCAAACCGTTTGGAGACCCAAGTCTATTCGGTTTCAACACATTTCTTACTTAAACGGTTTCAAGGGCAATTTGCCCAAACAGTTTCAAACTGTTTGAATTCTGAGAGACCAGGACCATTTAGGGTCTAAGAAATCAAAATTGTTTGAGGTTCAACATGATTAATCCATTTGGATATCTAATGTAATTGAATACTCAATTGATTAATCCACTTGGACACCCAATGTAATTGAAGATTTAATTAGTCAATTCATTTGGATACCTCATGTAATTGAAGGTTCAATTGATCAAATCTTCTAGAAACCTAATGCATTTAGATGGTTGATACCCTTAGTGGGATTAATCATTGATGCATAATGATGCAATAACTCAATACATCATGCTAACCCTAAATACATGTTTTTGAATAAAGAGTAGGCTCAATCTAATCAAGAATTGAGTAGTGGACATCCTAGAAAAGGATGAGAGAGAGATTCATACATGTAAGATAATCATGTAGCAATCAAGCCTAACATATTCAAAATAAGTGTGATATACAATTTAGGGTATGATCCTTGATAAAGAGATCATGAAATCCTAACTGAATTAATTTATGAACTCAAATCCTAAATTAGGGCAATTCTGAGTGAAACCCTAATCTAGGAGGACAATGTGATATGAATTTAGGGTAATGACATGAGTAACCCTAATTCAGGGTATTTTGATGTAAAACCCTAATTGGGATGAATAGTAAACCTTAATTGTGGGTTATTGAATATAAACCCTAATTTGGGGTGATGTGATGTGAATAGTAAACACTAGTTCTAAATAGGTTGAAGGTGTGTGAAACCCTAACTCTAGGTTATACTATATAGCAAGAAACTCTAACCTTAGACAATGAAATGATAAATCATTAGTTCTAATTGTGCAAAGGGAATGAGTAACCGTGATTGACATGAAATGGGAAACCCTAAACCTGGTAAGGGAATAGTGGTGTTACCCTTGAATAGCATGGAATTGAAATATGATTGATATATATATGTTATCATGTATGCTAACCATGCAGTTATCATGAGATGATGAACATAGCAAGGTATGAGCTAAGATGCTTTATTTATTGAAATTATTTATTGGGCCTTATGTGCCATAATATGCCTTGTTGCCTAGTAAGAGGTAATAAGAGAATTAATGGGACTTAAGTGCCATGAGAGATGCTTGTGTAACAAGCATCATGTTTACCTTGGTTAGATGACCTGAAGGTGATAGTTACCTGAAAAAGTGGTAACAATGCTCAATGATGAGTTAAGGGTTTGAATACCCATAACCATATGTTTATGGCATTAAGTTTATAAAGGGATGAGTATTCCCAGTATTGAGATGAGGGACTAAGATCCCAATGTCTTATAAAGACTGAGAAGTAACTGATGAAAATAGTACATGTTTCTTTATAACATTTGTCCTAATAAGTTATGTTTGGAAACTTGATTGATGCTAAAAGAATATGATAATGTACTTAATTAACCAAGTGAAAGCTATTCATGTAGTGCTTTGACCATAGATCCATCATCGTTAGTAGTTGGTGATGGTGAAACAGGTTTTCTTACGAGATCTCCTCGAGTTTGCATATTTTTGAATATGTAGGGGTCAATGGGCAAAAATATTTGTACGTCCAAATGGGGGAATTGATGGAAGGTAAACATTAAACCTCTCATTCCTTCATTATATGTTTCGGGATGGATGTATCACTAATTTCCTGTTAATGTTGAATCGATGGAGGTAAACATGAAATATCTCGATTGCGAAGAGAGTACAGCCGCCACTGTAACTCTATAGCGAAGATGCCACTATACCCTGGCAAGTTATGTAGTAGAGACACAAGATGTCATGCATGTGATCTCACACTGACTGAGATGTGGGAAGTCATAGAAGTCGGATCTTCCATTGACTTTGTATGGTACCGATTTTGACTTCGCAATGGTCGGTTGGAGTATGAGCGGTTACCTCATCTCCTCAGAGCTTAAGTATGTTTGTAAAATGTAATCAGCTGTGTAGCGTATTTGCATAAGATTGAAATACGAGAACCATTGGTTGATGTTATCCTGCTTAGCATGTCCCTGATACATAAATGTTACTTATGTTTTTTTAATTCCTTATTGAATAAGAGACATGTTGCCTTGTCAAGTTATAGCTGAAATACTTGAATAGGAATGTTGCACTAATCTGCATAGATAATTTATTTATCTGCCATTGAAATATATTATCCCAATGATCAGTTTATTTCTATTAAACTGCAATAATAATGTTTTCGGTGGAGAATTATATCTCTCGCTGGGGCAATTGTATAATTGTCTCACCCCCGTGGGATCCAACGTTTTTAGGTAGACGCAGACAAAGAGGCAGAAACTCTGTAGCAGGAGAAGAACAACAACAACATCAGGGACAACAGTGATACCCCAGGTGGGGATATTGGCTGTCAAACTTTGTATATAGAGTCCTATGTGTCGTCTCTGTACTCTCAGGTCCTAGGGGTCAGTAGATAGTGTTTTTATAATCGATCTGAGATTTTGGTTTGAATGCCTCGAGGATTTTGTTACTTGTGCTTTTTATCAAAGCAACGATGTATATATATTCCTCGAGAAGAGATGGTACATGGAATGTACAATGTGAATCAATATGTAAATATAATATTGTGGTTCTTGTTTAAAGAGTTTTCCTGAGAATGGATCTCTATGTAAATGGTTTTAATTTTTAATGATTTTTGTTAACCCGCTGCTAGTAATCGCTTCCGCATTAATTAATCTTATTTCATTGGTTAAGATCGGTTTGTACGTCACAAATTCCAACAATGTAAATAAACTTTAGAACATTTACATAAAGGTCCATCATTCCATTCTCATATACTGTAATAAGTATTCACATATGGGTCCAAAGACCTCAGTCACATTCTACATACAAAAGATATTTCACATGTACATGCCATATATTTACAAACATTGTCATACTACCAAAATCTCTTTCGATATGAGTATATCATCGAGAAAACGCATCTCATACCCGGACTAGAGAGTACAGGGATGACACTGGTTCTCTAATACTAACATTTACAACTGACCAACCTTCTAAATCTATTGATCACTATGTTGGTTCTCTTCCATAACGCGACCTCGACCTTGTTTCCCGCGACCACCTAAAAAAATATGGTGACCCGTGGGTGAGACCCAGTCCCAGCGAGAGATATAACTCTCTCCAACATATATTGATTATGATATATTAATTAACAGTAAATACATTGAGCAGTTAGGGTATTGAATAAGCAATAAGAAAAAAATGAACAGTTTAAGTGTTACAACCCCAAATTTTGGGTTCTTTTGGTGAGAAATGTAATTTATCCTATTAAAGATATTTGAACAGATAATGATATAATTTTTTTTGAATAAAAGATTTCATTTACAATAGCCTTGTTGGTTGTTTTGTGGGCTTTATTGGCTATTGGGCCCAATAACAAGGAAAAGACAAAAGAAACTCTATTATTAATAAGAGATGGAGAAAAGAAAGATGTAGAAACCTCTAGAAGGCAAAAGAATATAATCCAAAAGTGGATTTCGTGCCTCTTGGGTTCCTTGGGTTCCAAGGAGTCCAAAGTTGCAAAGATAATGCAACAAGAAAAGAAAAGATAAATCAAATATTTCTTTATTAAGAAAGAAATTTGAAAACAGTGATAAAATGTGGGAAGTAAGTGGAAAGAGGTAAGATTGAGTCATCCTTGATGGATTTTTGTATCCATAAGGTTCCTAATGTTAAAAGGAATTCCAATAAGGAAAATAAAAAGAGAGATAAAGAGAAATCCTCAAAAAGAGATATTTTAATCAAGAAATAAAAAGGATAATGAGAAATAATGGATATAGATGCATCTAGAAGGATAATGAGTATCCACTAAAAAGTATTTCAAAATATTAGAGTTTCTTGGGGTCTAAGGAGCCCCAATGGAGGAAAAGAAAGAGAAAATATAAATAATACAAAATAAGAGGATAATGTGATGCATAATTAATGGTTTTGGTGGCATTGTTAAAAAGGAGGTATTTTCTACTAAAAGAAAATATAAATTCATGCCAATGGATTAAAAGGCAAGCATAAAGAGAATAAGAGAGAGAATGTTCAAATTTCTAATTATCCAATAAATATGGTTTATTAAGAAGATAATTAGGAGAGAGAAGCTTACTTCTCAATGAAGGAAAAGTGTTTCCTTTTGGGAGGTGGTTTTGTTTCCTTGTGGATGAACGTCTTAGGGTGTTGATACCCTCCCCTATATAAGGGGTAGACCCTCTGGTTCAAGTTCAAGAGAGATCCCACACACCCCTCTCTCCCTTCTTCTTGTTCCTTGCACGCAAACCCTAACCTTTGAGAATAGCACTATCTCTAGAGTAGTGAGGGGCCGTGAAGTAGTCGAGATGGAAGCAGGATGCCCCACGATGCTGGGGAGAGGCTTGGCCATCACCATCGTGCCCTAACCCAGGCGCAACAACTGCAACTCAGCTACAAGAATAGTTGCATGTGTAGGCTTGGTGCTCATGAAACCGGCCATCTCAGCCATTCTTCGAGGCCCTATTGGGTGCGTCGGAGGCAGGGCGATCTGTTTTGGCGAGCTCCAGGCCGTGGAGTGAGGGAGATAGCCTCGTGCTTGGCTGCAGGTCGACGGCCGCGTAGGGTTCTGAAGGAGGAAGACGATCGGGGTGAGTTGGACCGATTTGCCCCTCCGCGAGCTAAAGAAACGATCAACTTAAATGAGGGCAGAAACGTCATTTTGTTATATTTTCAGAACGGCCTGTGTTGCATGGAAATTGATGACGTGGCGCTCAATGATTGGCCCAAGTAAGTAAATAATGCAAAATTCATATCTTTTTATTAGTAGCTCAGATGGATGTGCATAAAATATGAATATTGCTTAGAAAAATGCGAGGAATCCATTAAAAATATATTTAGAAGATAATTCCTCTTGCAATTCAAAAAGTAGTGGAAGCTATCAACTTTAATGGTTTAATGTTTAAGAAACCCTAATTTGAGATGATTAATGTATTTTGAAGGGTTTTATGGATGATTAAAGCTGATATTAGCCTGTTAATTATAAAAAGAACAAAAAGGATGAACTTGGAATGTAATTGGTTTACTTTAGAGTTCCATGTACATGAACGGGCTTTAATGGGCCTTGAAACCCTAATGTTAGTAATTGTGACTCTTAATGGCTTTAATTGTTCAAATTCATGAATAGAATTGAGATATGACGATTCTAAGCTATTTCGAGTATAAAGTTCCTAATTGTGGATAAATACCCTTAATATGGTAATTTGGGTTTTCTAATGGATAAAGGTGGAATTAATGATAAAAAGAGTTCATATGGGAATTAGACCATAATGAACTATGAGTTGTTAATCCGGAAGGAACCAAAGATGATAATTGGGCCTAATGATCATGTCATGAATTAAAAGGATAAAAATGATAGTTTTAATGTAAAAGATCATAATGGACTTAACTGATGTTTAATGGTGCATGTAATCCAAAATTAAGGTTATATGTTGTTAAAAGGTAACCTTAATATCTTTCGTGAAGAATATATGAGATAGTTAGGGTTTGTGAATAATTGTATAAAATTAGGGTTTAAAAGAGTAAAAATGAATAGGAACCCTAATTGTAATGGAAATCCTAAAAGTGGACTAGAAACCCTAGGAAGCGAGCAAGGTTTAATAGATCTTGATGGCATGATCAATGATAGGAAATTGTATGCATATTTCAGGATCTCTTTGTGTGCTTGTTTGCCTATTGGATTTCTTGCATTGATTGGATTAATTCGGTCTCAAATCAGCTGACAGGTATGTGGTTAATTATGGTTAATCACATTAGTTTCCCAAAGAGTTTCTCGGATGATTCATCACATTGAATGCAACCTATCAGTTTGGATGTTCATACTTGCAAATCATAAAGTCTCTATGATTATCACAATAATAATAGAAGTGTGTATTCTCACACCTACATGCCACCCTGATGGATGATGCCAAAAGATCAAGCCTAGGAGGGAAGACCAATGGGCACCATGTGTGGTGACCCCAGACACCAAGCTCGGGATTGAGAAGGTGGTCTTTATAAAATGACTAATGGGCACTATGAGAGGTGACCCTAGGCACCAAGCTCAGGATTGAGAAGGTGGCCTTCATTCATTGGCAAAAGAGAAACCCTAAGGTGGGTATGCCAGGGTTAGGGAAAAAGCAGTGGAATGTCACACTGAAAGCATAATTTGGCTTGTTAATTAACTTGACTGTGATATTTAGATTGTTAGCCATAATTTTGAAATCTTGGTTGTCCCCACATACCAACATATTCATTTATGCTGACCGACGTTTTGTTTGTCGGCGTTTTAGGTACAAGATTGAAAAGGACAAATAATAAAGTGACATATGTGGAATTAAATAAGAATTAATGTACAAAGGAGGATTAGTTAGAATAGACTCAAGATGTGGATAGAAGTAGATATCCAAGTTTTTGAAAAAGGTATGTAAAGTTATATTTTATACCAGATTTTAGTTTAGTTCGTTAGAATTTCATAATTATTACTGATTAATTATTGAACCTTTGATCATGTTAATTGGGATAATGGATCTGACCTCTTGGTCTCCCTTAATTGGGGGTTATTGGGAGGCAGGGTCGTTACATTTGGTATCAGAGCATAGGTTCCTCATTTAATCTGTAATAATTATTAAATTTTACAAACTCTATAGAACCCAAGGGAGTTATTAGAGGATTTTTTGAAAGACAGAGGTGTCTAGAAAAGAATCACTTCTGGGGGCTGGCAAGATTTTCCTCCGCACCGCTAATATGAGGACTCCCGGATTGGTGTGACTTCCAGGCCAATGTCTCAGGATTTGACTCAAAATAAGATACCTTTAGGACTCTCTCATCTTGTTCATCCCTTCTCAACTCAAATGTTGTTAAGGATTTTAAGGATTAGGGTTTTTCTCTCTCTTCCTCACCCTCTTGAGGTATGGATAAAGTTGATAAGGTTTAAGTAATCCTCCACCAAATTAATGAAAAGCATTTAAATAAGATGTCATGGACATAAGCTTAATAGTTTAAGTGTAAACTAAAGAATAGTTGCATGTTTAGGTCATATGACATGAGTTGTCATGCCCTCAGGTGAGACCTGAGGCTAGACCTTCTTGTCAAGAGGATGAGTGGAGAAAGTTAGTCTTGGAGGTAGAGACCTCCATTATAAGTAGAGACCTGGCACATCCTTTGAGGATGATGCTAACCCTAACCCTAAGTGGTGGTTAGAGAGAGATGGCATGATGAGTTAGACATCATGATAGACCAGGTGTGTGGACATGCTTTTGGATGCCCATGACGATATGAGCCATGTGAGGTTGGATGACCTAGTACCTTTGGCAACCCAACCCTGGAAAGAATTGTGCATGTTAGAGTGAAGGATAGCTCCTTCGATGATGAGGTTAGTGAAGAACCTATAGAAACCCTATGGGCTAATGCGAGTAGGGCATAAAATGCACCTAGAGTATGTCAGTAGTGTGGGCAGTAGGTTGAAACTCTGACCGGGAGAGTATGTTGGATGGCTTATGAGATAAGCATGAGGAGCTCTAGATAATCTTGAATGAACGTAAGTTTGAACATAGGCTTCACCCATGTAGGGGTATGTTGAGAGTTTGATCCTTCATGGGGAGAGGACCTCTGGTAAGGCTGGTTGTGGAGTTAGATCTAGAGAAAGAGAGAAGGACCCAAGCAAGAAGCTTGGAAGCTTAGACTCCAATATATGAGAAACATGTAACGACTATCTCGAGAAAACAAGATTAACTAATGCAGAAACGTTCACTAAGCAGCGGATTACCAAAAATCACTAGAAAATTAAAACTTTTTGTGAAGAGATCATTAAATGGTAAAGCTTTTTCATAAAGCAACATGATAAGTTATTTACAAACTGATCCATCAGTACATCTCTGTAAGGTCGTATCTCGAGATTACAATCATCAACTACCATGTTAACTATATAAGGCAAGATACAGAAATCTCGAGGTACTGGACCAAACACTCGAAAGCACTAACTATTACTCCGAGGACCTGAGAGTACAGAGACAACACATAGGACTCTAACTACATCTATACGTGGCATAACAGTCAGTTCTCCACCTGAAACTTCACTGATGTCCCTGGTACTGTTGATGCTGCCCTTCACCTATTGAAGGATTTCTGCCTCCTCGCCCACGTCCACCTAAAAATGTATTTCCCACGGGCTGAGACAATTATAAAATTGTCCCAGCGAGAGTTATAACTCTTCGCCAGAAACATAATTATTGCATCTTAAGATAATAAATGTACACAAAGAAGTTATATTTGTCTAGGAGTAGTTAAAACAATGTTTAACAGATTAAACCATTCTTCCTATTAAAGTAGTACAGCTATAATTTGATAAACCCATATGTCATTTATCTTTTAAGAAATAGAAGAACATGTATGGCATTTATTTACTTATAAAACCATCATTACAACACTAACTCTCTTCAGACTTAGATCATATATCTAATGTCTGACATTATTATTGGGGAGTCATGGCATGTAGCCATACTTTTTCTCACAAAGTGTTAGGATCTCAATTCCTCAACTTATCAAATACCTTTCTAAATTTATCATCATGATTATAGAATCTAGGTACTTGAACTCATAATTTACCATTCACTAGGTATCAAAGCATATCATTATACTTGAAGCATGTAAAGTAATTTCAATACATAAGATATCATAATCCTTACCTGGATATGATCACCTATTTATGAAAACATGCATGATCAATATTTACTAATAACATGCATATTGTATCATAACAACACCATATAGGTTCTTCTCAAATTATATATGTGATACCATGACCGTACTACCTTGCACGATCGTGCAACAAAGGACTCACCACGACCGTGTCATAATACCATGGATGGTTTCTAGGGTTAGGATTCTCATTTAATCCAAATAGAGTTATTCAACCTCTTAACTAGATTAGGAATAGTGATCCCTATCTCATTTTTCAATCATGAAGTTTCATGCTTAAAAGCATAACTCATAATTAGGGTTACTTGTTCATATCATCACATCTCCCTAGATTAGGGTTTACTATTCACATAGCGTCACATTACCCTAGATTAGGGTTTACTATTCACATAGCATCACATTACCCTAGATTAGGTTTTACTATTCACATAGCATCACATTACCCTAGATTAGGGTTTACTATTCACATAGCATCATTATGTATGAAGATTACTTCCATTCATGTCTTCACTTAGGTTAAGATTCATTGATCATCATAATTAGGGTTTCCATGATCCCATTGTAAAGGATCATACCCTAATTATGTGTATTCATACATGTTGGAAGTATATTACTTGATTCTCATTCATATTAGGAGTCTTCTCTCCCCCCTTATTATTAGATGATGTTTACATCTCTTATGATTAGGTTAGGTCAATTCAACCTTGATAACATAAGTCACATTATTACTACAACGTTCATTAGGGTTTGCTTGATCAAGAGGTGTTGACTACTTAAACCCATCAAGGGTACTTTAGTAATTTTCACCATTGATCATAACATGCTTCAATCAACTAATTACTTGTTCCCTTAATGTCTTTAGGTATCATTAGGATTTAGATTAATCAACCATTAAACCATCTAAGCCTTTAAAGCATTAAGCATTCTTGACCTTAAAAGACCCCAAACGGTTTTGCACTTTCAACCTCCAAACGGTTTGAAACCGCATGACCACCAAACGGTCTTGAGACCGTTTGGTCCAAACACCCTCAAAACCGCATGGACCAAAAAGTGTATTAACACTTCCAATTGAGTTAGGGTTTTCAATGTTGAACACCTCAATCGTTCATGCCATGGTTAACCATTTATCAATTGAGCCAATTAAGTTAATACTCAACTGATGTGACCCTCAATTGATCACAAATTAGGGTTTGGATGGATTGGATTAGGGTTGGAATAGATCATCCTTCAACATGCATCAATATGAGCTTAATTGATGTTGAACCCATTGAACCATCACTCAATTGGGTCATGACCTGACCCCAAACGGTCTTGAGGTCGTTTGGATAACCTCCAAACGGTCTTGAGACTGTTTGCCCATCATATCATCAACATCCAAGTCAACCAATTAAGGTTTGGATCATTGGATTGATCATCAAATCAGCAATTGATTACACTTTAACTTAGTAACATTGGATCATCAATTGCTTAACCATACTCACCCATGGACCTCCAAACGGTCTTGGGTGACCTCCAAACGGTCTTGAGACCATTTGGATGAGCTCCAAACGGTCTTGAGACCGTTTGGCTCATCCAACCTTTGGATTCTAGTGAAAAATCATTAGGGTTTGAGCTATTGAGTTGATCATCAAATCAGCACTTAGTTGCAAAGTGATTTAATACCTTTGGACCCTCAATTGATCAACTATACTTATCCCCAGACCTCCAAACGGTCTTGGGTGATCCCCAAACGGTTTTTAAACCGTTTGGGTGATCTCCAAACGTTTTTGAAACCGTTTGGGATAATCAACCCAAAATCTCAAATCAACTCATTGGAATTTCAGCACTAATTTCAATTAGGGTTTGCCCAATTGATTAGCCTTCATCTCATGATTTTTTGGGAATTAATCCATAAAATTTGGTGAGTTATTAACTAAAATTATTAGGAACAGTAATATCAAACAGTCAACCCTTGGTCAACTCACTCAAATGGTTTTGAAACCGTTTGCCCAAAATGGTCAAGTTAATCAGGTTGGAAATCAGCACTTAATTCAATTAGGTTTACCTAATTGATTAGCCTTCAACTCACGATTCCTTTGGAGTTAATCCCTCAAATTTGGAGGGTTATCAACCAACAGAATTATGAACAGAAAAATCAAATGGTAAACCCTTGGTCAACTCAACCAAACGGTCTTGGAGACCGTTTTCTCCAACCAACCTTGTGAAACCGTTTGCCCTTCAAATAGTTTTGCAAACCTTTTGCCCCAAACGGTTTTGCAAACTATTTGGCCAAAGGGGGGGCAAGACCGTTTGCTAAAGTAGCATTGGTAATCATGACCATCTTCTTCTACCTCCAGATCAAGGTCTGTTATTCATGGTTTTAGTTGCAAGAAAGCAAGGAAGGATGGGGGGAAGAAGGACAAATTACTTTTGCAAGAAAGAAAGATGCATAACAAAGTTTAAGGGTTTAGAGTTATAAAACCCGCCTTATAATCTGATATAGAGCTCCAAGCTCCGTAGATTTAATGGTGGCTTGAGATCCAGGGGTCGTCCAAGGTCCTTTCTTCAAGAATTGGATGGAGAAGATGGCTAGAAGCAAGAGTTGTGTATGGAATACTAGCAAACCAACCTTGTAATGGAATTTCCTCCATGAATCCGAGCTAGAAGATGACCAAACTTACCTAGATCAACTTGGTCGTCCTCCTCTGCTCCTAAACTCCTCCTTAGTCGGCCCAAAGCAAAAGGATGAGAATAGGAAATGAAGGGAACGATCCCTTGATTGTGGAAAGAGCTTGCTTATATATTTTTGGGCATATTTCCAAGGCAATGATAAATACTTCTTCTCTTTACATATATATGCTCCACGCCCCTCTCCTACTTCTTTGCCACGTTCCTCCCTTCTCATAACATGCAAACTTATCTCTCAACCTTGGTTTAGAGGAAAAGAAGCCAAACACTTTATTAAGTTATACATATATAAGGGTCATTTTGCATACATCTTGATTATTCAATTACAATGATTATCCTTTTTATATGGTTACTCAAATGAGGTGCCCCCCCCTCATTTTCTTTACTCCAATTGATTCTAAAATGCATGAGAGGTAATATATAGGCTATATTTTACATGTTGCACCCTATTTTTTGGGTAAATTGCACTTTACACCAAAACTAGGTTTTAAAGTACAAGGATTGCTCTATAAGCTATATTTTGGTGCCCAAGCTTGGGGAATCCATAACACCACATAATATTCATTCTTATGATGTCTCATCATCAGAGGAACATATTAACATGTGCAATTTGCAAGTTAACCCCTCTAATTGGGTAATTTGCACATAGGTCCCTATTAAACAAAACAATCTTACAACATTGTTAAAAAAGGGCAGAAATGAAAATATAGATTCTTCTAAAGCTTTAATGACATATCAAGGGTTAACCACAAGCCTCTAATCATAATTTTAAGAAAAACACCTAGGGTTAGTTCATAACCCAGGTCAGGGGTGTTACAAATTATAAACCCCTAACAAGGATTTCGTCCCCGAAATCCCAGGAAAAGGAGGGACAAATTATTCATTAGTAAGGCCCTCAAGTTTCCCCATATTATCTCAAAATTATGATGATATTATGGATTTGTAATTCACACAAAGTCCCTTTCATTAATTACTTCTTATCACTATTTATGTTTGTGCAAAGCATAAACCCCTAACATAAGGTGTCCATACTTTTGAAAGGAAGAAGCGTAAAAGAACATTCATCTAGTATCACCCAAGAATGTTTACCAAAAGAGAAACATACATACATTAACACAGATAATTCACTCAGCAATCCTTTATTTATTTGAAATAGTTCACTAAGAAAGTTTGCTAATCAATTAATTTGGAAATATTCACTGAGAAGATTCACTAAGCAATTTGTCTTGGTAGATTTCACTAAGTAAATTTACTAAGTATGTTGTCTCAAAAGCTTTCACTGAAGGAGTTCATTGAGTATGCTTACTAAGTATTTACTGAGGAAATTCACTGAGTATGTTCACTAAGTATGTTTACTAAGTATATTCACTAAGTATTCACTGAGGAAATTCACTGAGTATGTTCACTAAGTATGCTCACTAAGTATGTTCACTAAGTATTCACTGAGGAAATTCACTGAGTATATTCACTAAGTATTCACTAAGGAAGTTCACTGAGTATATTCACTAAGTATTCACCGAGGAAGTTCACTGAGTACATTCACTAAGTATTCACTGAGGAAGTTCACTGAGTATATTCACTAAGTATTCACTAAGGAAGTTCACTTAGTATATTCACTAAGTATTCACTAAGTATATTCACTGAGTATTCACTGAGGAAATTCACTGAGTATATTCACGAAGTATATTCACTGAGGAAGTTCACTGAGTATATTCACTAAGTATTCACTGAGGAAGTTCACTGAGTATATTCACTAAGTATTCACTAAGGAAGTTCACTGAGTATATTCACTAAGTATTCACTGAGGAAATTCACTGAATATATTCACTAAGTATTCACTAAGGAAGTTCACTGAGTATATTCACTAAGTATTCACTAAGGAAGTTCACTGAGTATATTCACTAAGTATTCACTGAGGAAGTTCACTGAGTATATTCACTAAGTATTCACTGGGGAAGTTCACTGAGTATATTCACTAAGTATTCACTAAGGAAGTTCACTGAGTATATTCACTAAGTATTCACTAAGGAAGTTCACTAAGTATATTCATTGAGTATTCACTGAGGAAATTCACTGAGTATATTCACGAAGTATATTCACTGAGGAAGTTCACTGAGTATTCACTAAGAAAGTTCACTAAGTATTCACTGAGGAAATTCACTGAGTGTGTTCACTAAGTATATTCACTAAGTATTCACTAAGAAGATTCACTGAGTGTGTTCACTAAGTATATTCACTAAGTATTCACTAAGAAGATTCACTGAGTATGTTTATTTAGAAGTTTCACTTAGCTTTTCTCATTAATTTCCTTATACTCTCTAGATTATTTCAGAATAATTACCTGATCAGAGTAATAAAAAAGATAACAATCTAAGAGTTTCATACTTGCCTTATCTACAATATCCATATACCTGGCCAGGGTAATATAAGTATTGAGATTAGGTAGTATGTATTTTACTTATCATCATATTCCTCACTTTTCATATCATTATACACATAAGATTTACCATACTAGATTATTCTTCAGGTATCACATCTATATCTCATCTTTTAATACACAATTAAGGGAGATTATAAATTGTTTTAAAGAATACTGAGTAAGATATACGTTCTTATCTCCCTTGTGTACTTCTAGGACTTAGTCAAAGGGATTCAAAAACAGCTAATTTTCATATCTTTAACACATAGAATCCTGATATGAAATATCAAAACAAAACTTATTTCATCTGACCTGTCTGGGACACCTGTCCACGTCCTCTATTATTATATTGCCTCCCTTGTGAGCCTTGCAGACTCTGTCCTTGAGGTTGAGTCATTATTGTATTCCTGTCTGGACAATCCTTTGCCAGATGTCCCGGTTGTTTACATTGGTAACAGATCCTGGGTGCAAAATGTCTATACGATCCAGTTACCGATGTTGATGCTATTTCGGAGGGTCTTCTTGGTGTACTACTATGATCCCTACTTCCACTTGACATCCATTGTGTCTGGGTAGGAAATCCTGATATTGTTGTCAGTATAGAAAATCTTGGCTTCTTAAAACTTTCAGGCCTTTGATCTTGAGGCTGGGTGTACATCTTCTTACTACTTGTCTATTGTTTCTCGATTTCCGACCTCTCTATCCTTCTTACTGACTCCACAAAGGTGGCAAACCTTTCCTTGTTCTCTAAGGCAGACACAGGAGTGGCTAGTTCGGCGTTCAATCCCTTTTCAAAATGCCGAATTCTTTCTTCATCACTAACTGCCATCTGCGGACAAAACCACAACAACTCCGTGAACTTAGCTTCATATTCACTAATGTTCATCTGTCCTTGTGTGATCTTCTCAAATTGAGAGATCTTCTCATCTAGATACGTCTTAGGGAAGTATCTATTGACGAATTCTCGTCGGAATACCTCCCATCCTATTTCTTCGCCTGGTCTCTTATCTTCCTCTATCATCCACCAATTACCATCACTCCCTTTTAGGAGGTATACCACATGTTTTACCTTTTCAACTTCAGGAATACCAAGGATCCTGAAAGCCTTTTCCAGCTCTGTCAACCATAGATCAGCATCTGCTGGGTCAGATGTACCAGCATAGTCTATGGCTCCCACCCAGAGAAGTCTCTCAAAAGTCTTGCCGACTCCATAACCTTCCTGATGGACTGGTGCCCTAGGTGCAGATGGTGGCACCCTATCTGCTATGTGTGTTATGGCTGTCAGGAATTTATCAAATAAAGCATGGAGATCTGGGTTTTCTATCTCAGCTGGGTCAATCTGGGGCTATTCAGGTACATGCCCCTCCCTATTCTAGTCTCCTGCACCTCCTCCTGGTGCAGCAGTACTGCCCTCAGTAGCATGCTCTTCATGTGATCCAGACATCTTCAAGTTCTTCTTCTCCTATGAGAGCAGAAGATACTATCTGATAATCTGGAAAACACTTAGAACAGACTCAACAACCTTAGTCTTATGTCTCTATAGACTCAGCGAACCTAGAGCTCTGATACCACTAAATGTAACAACTATCTCGAGAAAACAAGATTAACTAATGCGGAAACGTTCACTACGCAGCGGATTACCAAAAATCACTAGAAAATTAAAACTTTTTGTGAAGAGATCATTAAATGGTAAAGCTTTTTCATAAAGCAACATGATAAGTTATTTACAAATGGATCCATCAGTACATCTCTGTAAGGTCATATCTCGAGATTACAATCATCAACTATACATAAATCTCGAGGTACTGGACCAAAAACTCGAAAGCACTAACTATTACTCCGAGGACCTGAGAGTACAGAGACAACACATAGGACTCTAAATACATCTATACGTGGCATAACAGTCAGTTCTCCACCAGAAACTTCACTGCTGTCCCTAGTACTGTTGATGCTGCCCTTCACCTATTGAAGGATTTCTGCCTCCTCGCCCACGTCCACCTAAAAATGTGTTTCCCACGGGGTGAGACAATTATAAAATTGTCCCAGCGAGAGTTATAAATCTTCTCCAGAAACATAATTATTGCATCTTAAGAGAATAAATGTACACAAAGAAGTTATATTTGTCTAGGAGTAGTTAAAACAATTTTTAACAGATTAAACCATTCTTCCTATTAAAGCAGTATAGCTATAATTTGATAAACCCATATGTCATTTATCTTTTAAGAAATAGAAGAACATGTATGGCATTTATTTACTTATGAAACCATCATTACAACACTAACTCTCTTCAGACTTAGATTATATATCTAATGTCTGACATTATTATTGGGGAGTCATGGCCTGTAGCCATACTTTTTCTCACAAAGTGTTAGGATCTCAATTCCTCAACTTATCAAATACCTTTCTAAATTTATCATCATGATTATAGAATCTAGGTACTTGAACTCATAATTTACCATTCACTAGGTATCAAAGCATATCATTATACTTGAAGCATGTAAAGTAATTTCAATACATAAGATATCATACTCCTTACCTGGATATGATCACCTCTTTATGAAAACCTGCATGATCAATATTTACTAATAACATGCATATTGTATCATAACAGCACCATATAGGTTCTTCTCAAATTATATATGTGATACCACGACCGTGTTACCTTGCACGGTCGTGCAACAAAGGACTCACCACGACCATGTCATAATACCACGGCTGGTTTCTAGGGTTAGGATTCTCATTTAATCCAAATAGAGTTATTCAACCTCTTAACTAGATTAGGAATAGTGATTCCTATCTCATTTCCCAATCATGGAGTTTCATGCTTAAAATCATAACTCAGAATTAGGGTTACTTGTTCATATCATCACATCTCCCTAGATTAGGGTTTACTATTCACATAGCATCACATTACCCTAGATTAGGGTTTACTATTCACATAGCATCACATTACCCTAGATTAGGGTTTACTATTCACATGGCATCACATTACCCTAGATTAGGGTTTACTATTCACATAGCATCATTATGTATGAAGATTACTTCCATTCATGTCTTCACTTAGGTTAAGATTCATTGATCATCATAATTAGGGTTTCCATGATCCCATTGTAAAGGATCATACCCTAATTATGTGTATTCATACATGTTGGAAGTATATTACTTGATTCTCATTCATATTAGGAGTCTTCTCTCCCCTCTTATTATTAGATGATGTTTACATCTCTTATGATTAGGTTAGGTCAATTCAACCTTGATAACATAAGTCACATTATTACTACAATGTTCATTAGGGTTTGCTTGATCAAGAGGTGTTGATTACTTAAACCCATCAAGGGTACTTTAGTAATGTTCACCATTGATCATAACATGCTTCAATCAACTAATTACTTGTTCCCTTAATGTCTTTAGGTATCATTAGGATTTAGATTAATCAACCATTAAACCATCTAAGCCTTTAAAGCATTAAGCATTCTTGACCTTAAAAGACCCCAAATGGTTTTGCACTTTCAACCTCCAAACGGTTTGAAACCGCATGACCACCAAACGGTCTTGAGACCATTTGGTCCCAAACGATCTTGAGACCGTTTGGTCCAAACACCCTCAAAACCGCATGGACCAAAAAGTGTATTAACACTTCCAATTGAGTTGGGGTTTTCAATGTTGAACACCTCAATCGTTCATGCCATGGTTAACCATTTATCAATTGAGCCAATTAAGTTAATACTCAACTGATGTGACCCTCAATTGATCCTCAATTTATCACCAATTAGGGTTTGGATGGATTGGATTAGGGTTGGAATCGATCATCCTTCAACATGCATCAATATGAGCTTAATTGATGTTGAACCCATTGAACCATCACTCAATTGGGTCATGACCTGACCCCAAATGGTATTGAAGTCGTTTGGATAACCTCCAAACGGTCTTGAGACCGTTTTCCCATCATATCATCAACATCCAAGTCAACCAATTAAGGTTTGGATCATTGGATTGATCATCAAATCAGCAATTGATTACACTTTAACTTAGTAACATTGGATCATCAATTGCTTAACCATACTCACCCATGGACCTCCAAACGGTCCTAGGTGACCTCCAAACGGTCTTGAGACCATTTGGATGATCTCCAAACGATCTTGAGACCGTTTGGCTCATCCAACCTTTGGATTCTAGTGAAAAATCATTAGGGTTTGAGCTATTGAGTTGATCATCAAATCAACACTTAGTTGCAAAGTGATTTAATACCTTTGGACCATAAATTGATCAACTGTACTTAACCCCAGACCTACAAACGGTCTTGGGTGATCCCCAAACGGTTTTGAAACCGTTTGGGTGATCCCCAAACGGTTTTGAAACCGTTTGGGCTAATCAACCCAAAATCTCAAACCAACTCATTGGAATTTCAGCACTAATTTCAATTAGGGTTTGCTCGATTGATTAGCCTTCATCTCATGATTGCTTGGGAATTAATCCATAAAATTTGGTGAATTATTAACTAACATTATTAGGAACAGTAATATCAAACTTTCAACCCTTGGTCAACTCACTCAAACGGTTTTGAAACCGTTTTCCCAAAACGGTCAAGTTAATCAGGTTGGAAATCAGCACTTAATTCAATTAGGTTTACCTAATTGATTAGCCTACAACTCACGATTCCTTTGGAGTTAATCCCTCAAATTTAGAGGGTTATCAACCAACATAATTATGAACAGAAAAATCAAACGGTAAACCCTTGGTCAACTCAACCAAACGGTCTTGGAGACCGTTTTCTCCAACCGACCTTGTGAAACTGTTTGCCCTTCAAACGGTTTTGCAAACCGTTTGCCCCAAACGGTTTTGCAAACTGTTTGGCCAAAGGGGGGGGCAAGACCGTTTGCTAAAGTAGCATTGGTAATAACGCCTATCTTCTTCTACCTCCAGATCAAGGTCTGTTCTTCATGGTTTTAGTTGCAAGAAAGCAAGGAAGGATGGGGGAAAGAAGGACAAATTACTTTTGCAAGAAAGAAAGATGCATAAAAAAGTTTAAGGGTTTAGAGTTATAAAACCCACCTTAGAATCTGATATAGAGCTCCAAGATCCGTAGATTTAATGGTGGCTTGAGCTCAAGGGGTCGTCCAAGGTCCTTTCTTCAAGAATTGGATGGAGAAGATGGCTAGAAGCAAGAGTTGTGTAAGGAATACTAGCAAACCAACCTTGTAATGGAATTTCTTCCATGAATCCGAGCTAGAAGATGACCAAACTTACCTAGATCAACTTAGTCGTTGTCCTCTGATCCTAAACTCCTCTTTAGTAGGCCCAAAGAAAAAGGATGAGAAGAGGAAATGAAGGGAACGATCCCTTGATTGTGGAAAGAGCTTGCTTATATATTTTTGGGCATATTTCCAAGGCAATGATAAATACTTCTTCTCTTTACATCTATATGCTCCACGCCCCTCTCCTACTTCTTTGCCACGTTCCTCCCTTCTCATAACATGCAAACTTATCTCTAAACCTTGTTTTAGAGGAAAAGAAGCCAAACACTTTATTAAGTTATACATATATAAGGATCATTTTGCATACATCTTGATTATTCAATTACAATGATTATCCTTTTTATATGGTTACTCAAATGAGGTGCCCCCCCTCATTTTATTTACTCCACTTGATGCTAAAATGCATGAGAGGTACTCTAGAGGGTATATGTTACCTGTTGCACCCTATGTTTTGGGTAAATTGCACTTTACACCAAAACTATACAAGGATTGCTCTACAAGCTATATTTTGGTGCCCAAGCTTGGGGAATCCATAACACCACATCATATTCATTCTTATGATGTCTCATCATCAGAGGAACATCTTAACATGTGCAATTTGCAAGTTAATCCCTCTAATTGGGTAATTTGCACATAGGTCCCTATTAAACAAAACAATCTTACAACATTGTTCAAAAAGGGCAGAAATGAAAATATAGATTCTTCTAAAGCTTTAATGACATATCAAGGGTTAACCACAAGCCTCTAATCATAATTTTAAGCAAAACACCTAGGGTTAGTTCATAACCCAGGTCAGGGGTGTTACAGAATATTGGGGAGTTGAGGATAATGCGACCTAAGTAGATGGTTGTGGTTGCCTCATGCATGTTTCCTGGAGGCTGATTGTATCTTGGTTGCCTTTAGAGGAACCAAACACTAGAGGGAGGATGAGACTACTATGTTCCTATGGTATAGGTGTTTACCTTCTGAGATGGGAAGAAGAGTTCCTTAGATCCTAAAGAGGCTTAGTAACATGTTGTGAGGCCTTATACCTTATTGGTTGTCCTTGAGGAGGACTCCACTCTGAAGTGTTGTTCAAGTAGAAGGATCATGGGAAGTGCATGTCATACCCTATACATGCTTGGCTCGTGGTTAAAAAGTTGAGCAGACAATTGAACATCAGAAAGGTGAACCTAGGGTTCCTAGGCCTAAGAGGGAAAGTGGTGTACCTAATGCTCATGATGAGATTTGAGTTTTTATAGATTCGAGAATGGTACTCCTCATGTTTAGAGGAAAGGGAAACCCCTTAAGTTTAAGGTATGTTTGATGAACCCCTCATAGCAAAGTTGGTGACATGGGAAGGTTTGTTCTTGGTCCAATGCTGAGGAATGAGAACAAGTATGACCTAGCATGGTTTAGTAGGTGGTCTGCTTGTGCCTTAGTAGCTTTCTAGAGTTAAGCATGCTCACATGATGTAAACCCTAGACATAAGCACATTTGTGACCTTTGTTATTAAGGTGTAGTTTCCTCCCATCCTGGGAGAGGGACCCTTTTGTAGGGTGTATACCCGTTTTGTTGGTTTTGAGGTAAACTAAAGAGGTCTTAATATGATCTTGAGAAGCTAAGTGAAAAGAACATAGTAAGAGAATGAACCTGTAGACCCATATATAACCATCTCTAAGTGCATGTGGGTGTGTTACCATGGAGGTAACCGGTATGGGGCCTGACCAAGGTAGGAAGGTCGCCATGACCCCTATGAAAGGATGAAAGTCAGCCCAGGAATGTAGGGAGAGATGATGGAGACTTGGGTAAGTTTCTAAGAGGACATGTACTATATTAGAATCCTAAGTCTATTGAGGGTCAGTAGGGATAAGACTGATGGAAGTAGGAGTTGCCTAATTCCCTAGTTGCACATGACCATAGGGTCGGGAGGTAACAACTATCATTGTCCGAGGGCCATGGGTTAGGAGATTGATCACCTTCATGAACTCATGGGACCCAAAGGGAAGATGAGTAGGGCACTCTCTAAATGCATAAGGGAAGAGGGACGACCCCAAAAGTGTCAGCACCCTACAGACCTAGAGGAGATGACCAAGGACTGTGTGGTGACCCAAGTAGGTTCGAGACTAGTTTTCCATGGAAGTAACTCTGATATCGAGATGATTGTGATGTTGAGACATAAGTTGCGCATTTCAACTTAGATTTGAAGGTGTGCTGGCAAGGTGGGATGTACCATCTCTACTCTTGGAACAGGAAGAACTTTGTATTTGGACTGCAACCAAATGCTTATTTCCTCTTATTATGGGAGTGAGAGATAGGACAATATGTATTCCATACACCAAGGATAAAGATGATGTGAGTTGGAACGTTGCTATGAGGTATAAGGACAGAGATGATAACATACCCTTATGGAGTGAATGATATGTGGATGGTTTACAAACAGTAAGAGAAATAAGGTAGTCATCTTATGAGGATGTTTTTATCATGAGCTATGAGTTATACAAGGTTGAGTTCGAAAACCAAGAGGATGAGCTCAGAGTTTCTTGATGAAGATAGACTTAGAGTCCGAGATGAGATGATAAGTGGAATACATGGAGGTGTATGTTTTCAAAACAGAAGGATGTGAGGTGATAATGGATGCTCTGGTTGAGATGCAGCTGCCTAGTTAGCTAGAGGCTAGAAGAGGTTGTTGAAAAAGGAGATATGTTTGGGCTAACACTCAGATGTAATGAGTTCTGTTGAACAAGTTAGTAGTTGTTTGGTTAGCCGACCTAGGCCTTGATGCAATAAAAGGATGGTTGTAGAACCTCTGATGCACTTCTCTGGAAAAGAAGGTGATGAAACCCCGACTAGAGTGGTTTAGGGTTTCCGAAGAATCAATCTTGAGGAATCATGACATACATGAGATCATGATTTTAAGTTTATCATACACCATGGTACTACTAAGATAGTAAGTGACAGTAGTACTTTGGATGCTTAAGATGAAGCTTCACGTGGCTTGTCGCCATGCAAGCTAGAAGGTGAAGGACGAACACCAGTAACCCAGTGTGTTGGTATAGCAGATTAAGAGTCCCCAAGAGGGAATGGGAGTTCATCACTATGGATGTTGTGATAAGTCTCCCCCAGACCAAGGAAGGTCAAGATGCAATATGGGTTATGGTAGATCGCCTTACCTAGATGATATGAGAAAGAAAGAATGTTGTCAAGGGACGGATCCGGTTGAACTACATATGATAAAGATGGTTCAACTACACCATGATGAAAGTTCAAAAGTTCTTGAGTATAACCTAAAGATTCATTTCCATGTGGTGGAAGTAGGTACATGAAGAACTCGATGTTAGCATAGTTTGTCACCCCTAACTAATGGTTAGTATAATCCAGACTAGAGGGTCTGATAAGAGCATGTGTTCTTGTTCAGGGTGATACATGGAGATAGTTCTTGTCTTTTGTAAGATGTGATGATAACCACCATAGTCAGTATCAGGATGTAAAGAAGCTCTGTAAGGGAGGTTGTATCAGTCACCACTTCATTAAGATAATGTTGGTGAAGGGACCTTGCAAAGGTCAGGAAAAAGGACCATAGTGTATGCAGATGAAGTCGCTTTGATCGTGCAATGGCTGAAAGAGAGCCCATGGGCGACATGAGTCGTGAGCTGATGCAAAGTAAACTGACATGCAGTTCACTTTGAAAGAGTATGTGATGTGAAAATCTGACCCCTCTAAGTTATAGCTAAGAGAGATGAGTCCCGACGGCATGGTCCATTTGAGATGGATTAGTGGAGATGGTTGTGTTTAGCCTTACCCCTCAGAATAACTTGATGAATAATGTGTTCCATGAGTTCGATCTAGAGCACTATGTGAGGTACCCCAAGCCATGTGCTGAGCCATGAACCTATTCATCTTTATGAGAGGATGAAATGTCCTGAGTCACCTATGAGGGTACGATATGCCAAGGTGAGAGAGAACTCAGATGGAAGAATATGAGATAATGAAGGTTCTTAGGAAGCACCATGGAAAGGGTGAGGCCACATGGGAGCCATGATGGACATAGGAAAGGCTTATCCTATTTGTCTGTGTGCCTGGTGGAATTTTGTGGGCAAAATTCCTATAAGAGGGGAAGGACGTTACAACCCCAAATTTTGGGTTCTTTGGGTGAGAAATGTAATTTCTCCTATTAAAGATATTTGAACAAATAATGATATAATTTGTTTTGAATAAAATATTTCGTTTACAATAGCCTTGTTGGTTATTTTGTGGGCTTTATTGGCTATTGGGCCCAATAACAAGGAAAAGACAAAAGAAACTCCATTATTAATAAGAGATTGAGAAAAGAAAGATGTAGAAACCTCTAGAAGACAAAAGAATATAATCCAAAAGTGGATTTCATGCCTCTTGGGTTCCTTGGGTTTCAATGAGTCCAAAGTTGAAAAGATAATGCAACAAGAAAAGAAAAGATCAATCAAATATTTCTTTATTAAGAAAGAAATTTAAAACAATGACAAAATGTGGGAAGTAAGTGGAAAGAGGTAAGATTGAGTCATCCTTGATGGATTTTCGTATCCATAAGGTTCCTAATGTTAAAAGGAATTACAATAAGGAAAATAAAAAGAGAGATAAAGAGAAATCCTCAAAAAGAGATATTTTAATCAAGAAATAAAAAGGATAATGAGAAATAATGGATATAGATGCATCTAGAAGGATAATGAGTATCCACTAAAAAGGATTTCGAAATATTAGAGTTTCTTGGGGTACAAGGAGCCCAAATAGAGGAAAAGAAAGAGAAAATACAAATAATACAAAATAAGAGGATAATGTGATGCATAATTAATGGTTTTGGTGGCATTGTTAAAAAGGAGGTATTTTCTACTAAAAGAAAATATAAATTTGTGCCAATGGATTAAAAGGCAAGCATAAGGAGAATAAGAGAGTGAATTTTCGAATTTCTAATTATCCAATTAATATGGTTTATTAAGAAGATAATTAAGAGGGAGAAACTTACTTCTCAATGAAGGAAAAGGGTTTCCTCTTGGGCGGTGGTTTTGTTTCCTCGTGGATGAACGTCTTAGGGTGTTGATACCCTCCCCTATATAAGGGGTAGACCCTTTGGTTCAAGTTCAAGAGAGATCCCACACACCCCTCTCTCCCTTCTTCTTGTTCCTTACACGTAAACCCTAACCTTTGAGAATAGAACTATCTCTGGAGCAGCGAGGGGCCGTGAAGTAGTCGAGATGGAAGCAGGATGCCCCACAATGCTGGGGAGAGGCTTGGCCATCACCATCGTGCCCTAACCCAAGCACAGCAACTGCAACTTGGTTGCAAGAACAGTCGCATGTGCAGGCTTAGTGCTCATGAAACCGGCTGTCTCATCCATGCTTCGAGGCCCTGTTGGGCGTGATGGGGGGGCGTCGGAGGCATGACGATATGTTCTGGCAATCTCCAGGTCGTGGAGTGAGGGAGATAGCCTCGTACTTGGATGTAGGTCGACAACCGCGTAGGGTTCTGAAGGAGGAAGATGATCGGGGTGAGTTGGACCAATTTTCCCCTCCGCGGGCTGAAGAAACGATCAACTTAAATGAGGGCAGAAGTGTCATTTTTTTATATTTCCAAAATGAGCCGCGTTGCATGAAAAGTGATGACGTGGCGCTCAGTGATTGGCCCAAGTAAGTAAATAATGCAAAATTCATATCTTTTTATTGGTAGCTTCGATGGATGTGTATAAAATATGAATCTTGCTCAGAAAAATGCGAAGAATCCATAAAAAATATATTTAGAAGCTAATTCCTCTTGAAATTCGAAAAGTAGTGGAAGTTATCAACTTTAACGCTTTAATGTTTAAGAAACCCTAATTTGAGAAGATTAATGTATTTAGAAGGGTTTATGGGTGATTAAAGTCGATATTTGCCTATTAATTATAAAAAGAACAAAAAGGATATTTGCACATAATTGGTTTACTTTAGAGTTCCATGTACATGAGCGAGCTTTAATGGGCCTTGAAACCCTAATGTTAGTAATTGTGACTCTTAATGGATTTAATTGTTCAAATTCATGAATAAAATTGAGATATGATGATTCTAAGCTATTTCGAGTATAAAAGTTCCTAATTGTGGATAAATACCCTTAATATGGTAATTAGGGTTTTCTAATGGATAAAGATGGAAATGATAAAAAGAGTTCATATGGGAATTAGACCATAATGAACTATGAGTTGTTAATTCAGAAGGAACCAAAGATGATAATTGGGCCTAATGACCATGTCATGAATTAAATGGATAAAAATGGTAGTTTTAATGTAAAAGAGAATAATGGACTTAATTGATGTTTAATTGTGCCTGTAATCCGAAATTAAGGTTATATGTTGTTAAAAGGTAACCTTAATATCTTTCGTGAAGAATAGATGAGATAATTAGGGTTTGTGAGTAATTATATAAAATTAGGGTTTAAAAGAGTAAAAATGAAGAGGAACCCTAATTGTAATGGAAACCCTAAAAGTGGACTAGAAACCCTAGGAAGAGAGCTAGGTTTAATAGATCTTGATGGCATGATCAATGATAGGAAATTGTATGCATATTTCAAGATCTCTTTGTGTGCTTGCTTTCCTATTGGATTTCTTGCATTGATTGGATTAATTCGGTCTCAAATCAGCCTGACATGTATGTGGTTAATTATGGTTAATCGCATTAGTTTCGCTAAGAGTTTCCCATATGATTCATCACTTTGAATGCAACCTATCAGTTTGGATGTTCATACTTGCAAATCATAAAGTCACTATGATTATCACAATAATAATAGAAGTGTGTATTCTTACACCTACATGCTACCCTGATGGATGATGCCAAAAGGTCAAGCCCAGGAGGGAAGACCACCATGAGTGGTGACCCCAAACACCAAGCTCGAGATTGAGAAGGTGATCTTTATAGAATGACTAAGGGGCACTATGAGAGGTGACATCAGGCACCAAGCTCGGGATTGAGAAGGTGGCCTTCAATCATTGGCAAAAGAGAAACCCTAAGGTGGGTATGCCAGGGTCAGGGCAAAAGCGGTGGAGAATGTCACACTGAAAGCGTAATTTGGCTTGTTAATTAACTTGATTGTGATATTTAGATTGTTAGCCATATTTGTGAAATCTTGATTGTCCCCACATACCAGCATATTCATTTATGCTGACTGACGTGTTGTTTGTCGGCGTTTTACGTACAAGATTGAAAAGGACAAATAGTAAAGTGGCTTATGTGGAATTAAATAAGAATTAAAATAGAAAGGAGGATTAATTAGAATAGACTCCATATGTGGATAGAAGTAGATATCCAAGTTTTTGAAAAATGTATGCAAAGTTTTATTTTATACCAGATTTCAGTTTAGTTCGGTAGAATTTCATAATTATCACTAATTAATTGTTAAACATTTGATCATGTTGATTGGGATAATGGCTCTAACCTCTTGGTCTCCCTTAATTAGGGGTTACTGGGAGGCGGGGTCGTTACATTAAGCATACTAAGAAGTTAAGCAAATAAGTTGTAGCATTAAGTAGAATTACTCAATTTTCATAAGTCTACATCATGTAAGAACTAGGTAGTGTAAAGAAAAGACAAGGGTTAATTAACCAATGTGATACGTATTGAACCCTAGCAATTATACTACACAACTGGTATTATATCTTTTATTATTATGCCTTGGGGAGTTTGAGTCATACCACTCAAAGTCCAACTGACCACTGTGAAGTGCTATTCAGTTCCATATAAGATATAGGAATGTCGATATCCTAAGATCTCTTCCCCTCGGTCAGTACAAGTAAATTGCAGTGGCATACCAGTCAAATTGCCAACAGTGACATATAGTCAACTGATAACAACTAGTCTGTACTTGGTACAAGTTACGACACTAGAAATCAGGGTATACAAAACCCTCTAATCCGGGGTACAACCACAGTTGTCCTCAATCACATCAAATGTTTGAGGTATAACCATAGCCATCCTCCATAACCTACATTTGTGGATGACAAGGATATATCCTCAACTTGCCACCCCCACATACTCAACAGTATGTGCTCAGAGTTTCTCTTGGGAATATTCATTTCACCATACAGTAAGTTCTGACACTGAAGATGGCTCTACTACATAGGGCTCTACATGATTAAGGTTACACTTGATTAATTACTACCAATTGAATGCATTAAGGCTTTATCATACAAGTGGACATTCAAACCCTAATTATTTTCTAACAAGAGTATATGTATAACAACTTCAAAAGATATAAAACATTTGAGATATAAATCTTAATCACATTACCACATGCTATCATTCATTGCAAATTAATGGACCACACTTATCATCATACTATTACAAAATATCAATATCTTATCATAGGTTCCAGGGTTTTAACCCTTATTGGAACATGAAGAGGATTTCACCTCAATCATGGCTTCAAACATGCCCAAATTTCGTTAAGACCATCAAATTATTCATAGTAAGGTTACCATCATCATTTCATTCCTTAAACAAGTCTCAAAAGATCATTAACACATATGTGTCAATAGATATTATCATGAAAATGCACTATGATATTCAAATAGTATTGCATTGTGGTTTCAACACAAGAAGAGTGTAATACATTGTCACATGAATCATTCAAGAGGTCTGATTATAACCAATCAACGTCATATAATTACATTAAGGTTAGGTATAACAAGCTAGATCACATGGGATTTACGCATCCACTTATTATAGTGATTTATCAAATATAACTATATGATGGCAAAGGTAAGACTACAAATTAATGGTATTGAACCATCAAATTATCATCACTAGGACCCACATATAATACCATGGGATTCATTCTAATCCATTGGATGTTGAAGCATCCAATATTATTCATTGGATCAGGTTCATTGTTCAAGGTTATCAATTGAAGTATAGGTCTAACCATTTGATCAATTGAACCAAGGAACCATTGCTTTAAGGTTTATTCAAATCTACAATTACATTCTTAACTCATCATATATGGTGATGACCTGATCCACCATTAATTTTGATCATTAGGTTACCATTGGTTGTAAGATCAGTAATACATTCATTTAACACCATCAAATATTAAGCTAATGTCATCATGGATTGATAGCATCATTAGAATACTTAGTGGATGGTAATTAAACTTCTAATTGAGCCAAAACCTAACCTAAGGGGGTGAACATAGGTTGTCACCATAAAATTTGACACCCTTGATGATGAACATCAGTTGCCAAGATAGCAACACCATTGGTTGTTGAATGGTATGACCATCGATTGTGTGACAGGGAAGGAAATAGCTTGAAAACCCTAATTTGAACCATCGATTGTTTTGTACTTAGAACCATATGTTGTTGCTATCAACCTGTCCTAGATAATACTATACCTTAGAAAGGTCATACACATGTTTACAAGTTCATATAGAACTAAAAATTGTAACCCTAAACAAGCATGGTTTCTTTATGCTTAGATCATCACATTAAAGCATAAACATGAACTAACAAGTTTCTGGCCAGCAATAGAAGTGAAGAATGTTATATAACTCACCTCTATAGAGTAGGTAAGATCCCAAACAGCAAGAATCTCAAGAAAATAAGGCAAGAAACCCCTAGATTCAGATCTGAACTTGGCCAAGTAGGCACCTCTCTCCACAAATAAGCAAAATCCTAGAAGAAGAAATAAGAAGGATAGATTTTTGAGTTCTAGAGCCAATTTCACCATGAAACAACAAGGTTCTGACCTGGAGAAATATAGGAGGAAGAAGCACAAAGAAATAAATGGAGGAAATAAGGTAATACTTACACTTTTAGGTTAAGATCACTAGAAAGGAGCTTTAGGAACCCCTAAAGGAAGTCAATTGCAACCCTAGATTCTTTTTCCAAGAAGATCCCCACTTTCTTCTTTCTTGGACAAGAAATTCACAGCAGCATAGGGAGAATGACGTTTGTAGAAGGAGGGAAGTGGTGGAGAGAAAATGTTTGATTTGGGTGCTTAGGGATAAGTATATGAAACTTTAAGATAAAGAAAAAGAAAAAGTTGAAGTTCTAATATCTTTCCAAGTGTCCATGGCCTTACTTGTTCAAGTAAGAAAATACGAAACCAATTCCTCTACCCCAGAAACACACTCTTTTCCAGTGAAGTCCATCAGATACTAGAAAGAGTCAATTTTTCCAATATGGCCGGAGTGAGGTGGGGGGAGGAGCGAAGCGGAGGGTGGAAGGGGAACACGCGGGGTAGAGGAATTGGTCAACTCATCAAACTATTAAGAATATACAAGCACAACACAAGAAGCTCCCCCACCATACATATAGACCTTCTTATCTCTCATTTGTCAAATTTCTAAGCTAATCAAATAATTCATTAGTTGATAGCTACTAAAGGTAGCTCATCCATGAAGGGGTAAATCCTAAAATACCCTTAAGGAAAACACCTTCAAACCCTAGCTCAACTAGGATCCCCATGGATCAAAATACTCAATAATGATAAGATGACGTATAAGGAACATAATTTATGTGACAAATTGCAAATAAAACCCCTCAATTGGGTAAATTGTAGAAAAGCCCAAAATGTACATAAAATTGCATAACTTGCTCAAACAATGTCCAAATTGGACCAAATTTGAAACTTAAGCTTGTATTATGATTTCAAAGTATATAACAAGGTTAGATTAGAGTTATAAGCATTAAATTATGATAATTAATCTTATCCAACTCATTAAGCAAGTTCAGGGGCCTTACAACTATAAACCCCTAATAAGGATTTCGCCCTGAAATCCTACGCAAAAAGAGATGGGTATTTTATACACATATCATTCTCTAGTTCCAATGTGGCTTCCTATATGCCATGGTGATGCCACAAAACTTTCACTAGTATTATATCTTTTCTCTTCAGCTTTTTCACCCTTCTATCTAGGATCAACACATGACCCTCAACATAGGATATATCCTCATCTAACTCCATCTCTACTGGTTGGATTGTCTGCTTAGTATCTAGATGGAATTTTCCCAACATAGATATGTGAAAGACATTATGCAATCTATGTAGCTATGGTGGTATCTCCAACTTATATGCTACCTTTCCAACATGAGCTAGGATAGGGTATGGTCCCATAAATCTAGGAGCCAACTTACCCTTATTTCCAAACCTCAACACACCTTTCCAAGGAGAAACCTTAAGATATACTCTATCTCCCACTTGGAACTCAAGTGGTCTGCGTTGGTTATCTACATAAGATTTCTACCTATCCCGGGATGCTTTCAACTACTGTTGTATCACTTTAATCTTTTCTGTAGTCTGTTGTACTAGCTCAAGACCCAAAAGTTGATATTCACCTATTTCATACCAACAAAGAGGAGACTGACATCATCTCCCATACAGAGCCTCATAAGGAGCCATATATATGCTTCTTTTATAGCTATTATTGTATGCAAAATCTATCAGAGTCAGATGTACATCCCAACTACTAAGAAATTATAGCACACATGCCCTCAAGAGATCCTCTAAAGTCTGAATAGTCCTTTCAGACTGACCATCAATTTGTAGATGAAAAGTTGTGCTGAATCTCAACTGTGTTCCCATTGCTGAATGCAGACACTCCCAAAAATGACTTGTAAATTGTGGACCTCTGTTAGAAACTATAGTCACTGGAATGTCATGTAGACTGACTATATCATCAACATATATTTGTGCCAATTTCTCTGATGTAAATGTCGTCTTGACTGGCAAAAAATGAGCTGACTTAGTCAATCTATTTACTATCACCCATATGGAATCATGACCCTTGTCTGTCCTAGGAAGACCAACCACAAAGTCAATAGTAATATGATCTCATTTCCACTGTGGTATTGGCAAGGGTTGTAATGTCCCTGCAGGCTTCTGGTGCTCAGCCTTCACCTGCTGACAAACTGGACATTTGGCAACGAATTCTGCCACATCACATTTTAGACATGGCCAACAATACATGTCTTTCAAGTTTTGGTACATCTTGGTACTTCCAGGATGCATTGCATACATGGAGGAGTGATCCTCCTCAAGTACCATCTTCCTCAACCCATCAACATTAGGAACTATTATCCTATTGTGGTAACAAACTATACCATCATCTGTCTCATGAAAGCCATCATACTTTTCACTGCTAATCCCTTATCAGATATTTTGTATCACAATATCATTCTATTGTGCATCATGAATCTGCTGTCTCAAGGTAGGTTTAACTTGTAACTATGCCAACAATCCTGCCAATAAGGAAACTTCTAGTTGTACATTCATCTGGTGAAGAGACACTAGCATATCTCTCTTATGGCACATCAAGGAATTTAATCGTGCATTATCTACCATTGATAATGAAGATGACTTTCTACTCAATGCATCAACTACCACATTTGCTTTCCCTGGATGGTAGTCTATTGTGCAATCATAATCCTTAATCAGCTCCATCCATCTCCTCTGCCTCATATTCAACTCCAGTTTTGAGAAGATATACTATAGATTCTTGTGATCAGTGAAGATCTGACACTTTTCTCCATAAAGATAGTGTCTCCAAATATTTAAGGCATGGACCACCACTGCAAGCTCCAAATCATGTGTTGGGTAATTCTCCTCGTGTTTCCTAACCTATCGTGAAGTAAAAGAAATCAAATTTTTATCCTGCATAAACACGCATCCCAACCCATTCTTTGAAGCATCACAAAAGACAATATATCCTTTCCCTCTCTCTGGTAGTACTAACACCGGTGTACTAGTCAACTTTTCTTTCAATAGCTAGAAAGTACGTTGACACTTGTCATTCCAAACAAAAGGAACATCCTTCCTGGTTAACCTAGTTAGGGGTAAAACTATAGAATTGAAGTCTTTGATGAACCTCCTGTAGTAACCTGCCAGACTTAAGAAACTATGGATCTCTATCAGTGTATTTAGTTGTTCCCATTCTAGTACAGATTCCACTTTCTTGGGATCAACACAAACGCCTTTTGTAGATATAACATGGCCCAGAAAAGATACTTCAGATAACTAGAATTCAAACTTGCTGAACTTAGCATATAGTTGATGCTGTCTCAACCAAGTCAATGCTTGGTGAAGGTGTTGCTCATTCTACTGACTATCCTTAGAGTATATCAAGATATCATCTATGAACATGACCACACATTGATAAAGATAAGGTCTAAACATGCTATTCATCAGATCCATAAAAGCTACAAGTGAATTGGTTAGCCCAAACGGCATAACCACAAACTCATAATGACCATACCTAGTTCTAAAAGCTGACTTGGGTATGTCATCAACCTTAATTCTCAACTGATGGTAACCTGACCTCAGGTCTATCTTTGAAAACATAGTGGCACCTCTCAACTAATAAAAAAGAACATCAATCCTTGGCAAAGAATACTTATTCTTTATTGTCACATTGTTCAACTATCTGTAGTCTATACAAAACCTCATTGAACCATCCTTCTTTTTAACAAACAACACGGGAGCCCCAAGGGGAAGTGTTCGGCCTGATAAAACCATTATCAAACAGTTCTTGTAACTATTTCTTTAACTCATGCATCTCTACTGGCGCCATTTTGTATGCTGACTGTGCTATGAGTTGTGTTCCAGGAACAAGATTGATCTCAAACTCAATCTCTCTAGGAGGGGGAATGCTAGAAAATTCCTCAAGAAAGACATCCTCAAATTCTCGCACCACTGGTACCTCTTGGATAATAGGACCTCTCGCCCTGGTATCCAAAACATGAGCTAGGAAATCCTTACATCTTTGTCTCATCAACCGCTCAGCTGTCACAGCTAACATCAAACATGTAGGAAGAATCTTCCTATCACCCTGGAAAATCCATTGTACATATCCATCATGGAATGTCGCCACCTTAATACTATAGTCCAAGACTACCTTGTATTTTTTCAAAGTATCCTTTCCTAGGATTACATCAAAACCATGCATGTCAAGTGGCAAAAGATCCACTTGAATGTTATGTCCATAAAAAGAAAGAACGCAAGAAGGGCACACTTCCTGCAACTCAGCGGAATCAACTAAAGGAGTCTCTAGCCGCAGACTATCAGATCTAAGACTAATAGGTAGATAACAGCTACCTATCACCTCTCTGGTGATAAAAGAGTGCATCGCACTTGGGTCTACTAACACAGATACGAAACAAGAAGCAGGCAAATCAGAATGAAATAACTTCATCTGACATGTCATGACTCATGGATTGATCACTGCTTCTGGCTGGATCATGGCATAAAACCTAGTTGTCGCCTGCTGCCATCCACGTCCTCTACTTTCTTTTCTAGAGGATCCTGCCTAGGATGCTTGACCACATCCTCTTCCACTACCACTACTAAACTATCATTGTTGTGGACCTTGTTGACTTTGCCTTGGCTGCTGAGTCACCTCCTCATCTTTCATAGGGAAATAAGGTTTTGTATGCCCCACTTTCCCACACTTGTAACATGTTCTGGTGTCCTGATATGGCCTAAACAACCCTATCACTAAAACCGATGAGGTACTGTGGGCTCCCATTGATAGAAAACTATGACCTCTACCCCAACTCGGGGTTCACTGTGATGGTGCATGCGGTCTTGGTTCTGTGAAGGTTGACCTTGGTTGCGACTGTGGCGGGAAAAACCTCAGCTTCTTACAGCCTCCAGATGATTACCCTTAAAACTGCATAGGTTGCTTCTTAGCATTGGCTTCACGCTTCTCTATGGCAAACCTCTCAATCCTCCTGACAGATTCCACAAAGGTGGAAATCCTTTCCTTATTTTCTATGGTTGATGATGTTGTAGTCAACTCGTTATTTAGCCCCCTTTTGAACCTATGGATCCTTTCTTTGTTAGTGGCTGCCATGTGCGGATAGAACCTCAAAAGATCCATAAACTTTGACTCACATTCATTAATAGTCATATCCCCCCGACAAATCTTCTCAAACTGAGATATGTTCTCATCTAGATAGGTCTCTATAAAATATCAACTAACAAATTCCCTCTAAAACTCCTCCCATCCTATCACAACTCTTGGCCTTTTCTCCTCTTCTATGGCCCACCATTGGCCAACACCACCCTTCAACAGATATACTGCATGCTTAAAATTGTCTTCTTCAGCAATGTTTTGGATTTTGAACGCCTTTTCCAGGCCAGTCAACCACATGTCAGCATTTGTTGGATCATAAGTACCTACATATTCAATCGCCCCAACACATCTAAGACGTTCAAATGCCTTCTCGACACCTTGTCCACATTAGAGGCGGCTACCCTAGCTTGAGGTGCTGGCGCTCTGTCAGCGATATGTGTAATTGTGGCCATCATCTATCTAAACATAGACTGAAACTCAGGATTGGCCATCATTGTCGGGTCTAGATGAGGCATTGCGGGTTGCTTTGGTGCTGCTTCTGGCACTCTCTCATCGCGTGCCTGCCTCCCAACACCTCCTCCAGGTGCAACATAGCTACTCTCAACTTGTTCTTCATGTCCTCCAGACATATCTGCATAAGCATAAACTATGATCAGATATGTTGGGTACATAAGAAAAGACTCAAACCTAATTCCTATGTCCCTGTAGACTCAATAAGCCTAGAGCTCTGATATCAACTTAACTGTGACACCTTGTCACGCTAAATGAGATTACTCAAAGCACAAAACACGACCAACTACTAATTAATCACATAGTAAAAAATGTGGAATAATTAAAACCAATTCCAACAATGTAAATAAACTTTAGAACATTTACATAAAGGTCCATCATTCCATTCTCATATACTGTAACAAGTATTCACATATGGGTCTAAAGACCTCAGTCACATCCTGCATACAAAGATATTTCACATGTACATGCCATATATTTACAAGCATTGGCATACTACCAAAATCCCATTTCGATACAAGTATATCATCTAGAAAACACATCCCATACCCAGACTTGAGAGTATAGGGACGATACTAAGACTCTACTACTAACATTTATAACTAACCAACCTTTTGAATCTATTGATCACCAAGTTGGTTCTCTTCTACAACGCGACCTCGACCTCGTTTCCCGCGACCACCTAAAAAAATGTGGTGACCCACAGGTGAGACCCAGTCTGAACGAGAGATATAACTCTCTCCAACATATATTGATTATAACATATTAATTAATAGTACATACATTGAGCAGTTAGGGTATTGAATAAGCAATATGAACAGATTTAACAGTTTAAGCATACTAAGAAGTTAAGAAAATAAGTTGTAGCATCAAGTAGAATTACTCAATTTTCATAAGTCTGCATCATGTAAGAACTATGTAGTGTAAAGTCAAGATAAGGGTTAATCAACCAATGTGATACATATTGAACCCTAGCAATTATACTACACGGCTGGTATTATATATTTTATTATTATACTACACGGCTGGTATTATATATTTTATTATTATGCCCTGAGGAGTTTGAGATGTACCACTCAAAGTCCAACTAACCACTATGAAGTGCTATTCAGTTCCGTATAAGATCTAGGAGTGTCAGTATCCTAAGATCTCTTCCCCTCGGTCAATACGAGTAAACTATAATGACATACCGGTTAAAATACCAACAGTGACAATATAGTCAACTGATAACAACTAGTCTGTACTTGGTACAAGTTATGACACTAGAAATCAGGGTATACAAAACCCTCTAATATGAGGTACAACCGCAACACTCTACATGATTAAGGTTACACTTGATTAACTACTTCCAATTGAATGCATTAAGGCTTTATCATACAAGCGGACATTTAAACCCTAATTCTTTTCTAATAAGAGTATATGTATAAAAAATTCAAAAGATATAAAACATTTGAGATATAAATCTTAATCACATTACAACTTGCTATCATTCATTACAAATTAATGGACCACACTTATCATCATACTATTACAAGATACCAATATCTTATCATAAGTTCCAATGTTTTAACCCTTATTGGAACATGAAGAGGATTTCACCTCAATCATGGCTTGAAACATGCCCAAAGGTTGTTAAGACCATCACATTATTCATAGTAGGTTATCATCATCGTTCCATTCCTTAAACAAGGCTCAAAAGATCATTAACACACATGTGTCCATAGATAATATCATGGCAAGGCACTATGATATTCAAATAGTATTGCATTGTGGTTTCAATATAAGAAGAGTGTAATACATTGTCTCATTAATCATTCAAGAGGTCTAATTATAACCAATCAACATCATATAATTACATTAAGGTTAGATATAACAAGCTAGATCACATGGGAGCTACGCATCCACTTATTATAGTGATTGATCAAATATAACTATATGATAGCAAAGGTAAGACTACAAATTAATGGTATTGAACCATCAAATTATCATAACTAGGACCCACATATAATACCATGGGATTCATTCTAATCCATTAGATGTTGAAACATCCAATATTATTAATTGGATCAGGTTCATTGTTCAAGGTTATTAATTGAAGTATAGGTCTAACCATTAGATCAAATCTACAAGGAACCATTGGTTTCAGGTTTAGTCAAATCTACAATTACATTTTTAACTCATCATATATGGTGATGACTTGATCCACCATTAATTGTGATCATTAAGTCACCATTGATTGTTAGATCAGTATTACATTCATTTAACACCATCAAATATTAAGCTAATGTCATCATGGATTAATAACATCATTAGAATACTTAGTGGATGGTAATTAAACTTCTAATTGAGCCAAAACCTGACCTAAGGGGGTGACCATAGGTTGTCACCATAAAATTTGACACCCTGGATCACAAACATCAGTTTCTAGGATAGAAACACCATTAGTTGTTGAATGGTATGACCATCGGTTGTGTGATAGGGAAGGAAATAGCTTGAAAACCCTAATTTGAACCATCGATTGTTTTGTACTTAGAACCATAGGTTGTTGCTATCAACCTGCCCCAGATCATATTATGCCTTAGAAAGGTCGTACACATGTTTACAAGTTCATATAGAACTAGAACAGAACATGGAACACCGTAAAAATATTCGTAACCTTAAACAAGCATGGTTTCTTTATGCTTAGATAATCACATTAAAGCATAAACATGAACTAACAAGCTTCTAGCAATCAATATAAGTGAAGAATATTATATAACTTGCCTCTATAGTGTAGGTCAGATCCCAAACAGCAAGAATCTTGAGTAAATAAGGCAAGAAAACCCTAGATTCAGATCTGAACTTGGCCAAGTAGGCACTTCTCTCCATAAAGAAGCAAAACCCTAGAAGAAGAAATAAGAAGGATATATTTTTGACGTCTAGAGCCACTTTCACCATGGAACAACAAGGTTTTGACCTGGATAAATATAGGAGGAAGAATAGAAAAGAAATAAATGAAGGAAATAAGGTAATACTTACACTTTTAGGTCAAGATCACTAGGAAGGAGCTTTAGGAACCCCTAAAGGAAGTCAATTGCAACTCTAGATTCTTTTTCCAAGAAGATCCCCACTTTATTATTCCTTGGATAGGAAATTCAAAACAGCACAGAGGGAGAACAAGGTTAAGGAGGGAAGTGGTGGATATAAAATGGTTCATTTGGGTGCTTAGGGATAAGTATATGAAACTTTAAGATAAAGAAAAAGAAAAAGTTGAAGTTCTAGTATCTTTCGAAGTGTCCATGGCCTTAAACTATTAAGAATATCAAGCACACACACACAAGAAGCTCCCCCACCTTCCATATAGACCTTCTTAGCTTTCCTTTGTCGAATTTCTAAGCCAATCAAATAATTCATTAGTTGATAGCTACTAAAGGTAGCTCATCCATGAAGGGGTAAACCCTAAAATACCCTTGAGGAAAACACCGAGCCCCATGGCTCAACTATGAGCCCCATGGAAAAAATACTCAATAATGATAAGATAACATCTAAGGAAAATAATTTATGTGACAAATTGCAAATAAAATCCCTCAATTGGGTAAATTGTAGAAAAGTCCAAATGTACATAAAATTGCATAGCTTGCTCAAAACAATGTCCAAATTGGACTAAATTTGAAACTTAAGCTTTTCTTATGATTTAAAAACATATCACAAGGTTAGATTAGGTTATAAGAATTAAATTATGGTAATTAAACTTATTCAACTCATTAAGCAAGTTTCGGGCCCCTACAAATATCACCTACTTTCTCCTACCAACCGTCTTCCTAGATCAAACAACTCTTTGAAACGATCACACCAATGTTGATCTATTGGTGAACCTTGTTAGAGAAGAGATGTAACCTAACCCCAAAAGAGGAGTGCCATGTTGAATCTTTTAATTGTCATTTTATAACTAGTATTTATAAATACATTTTCCAAAGAAAGGCATTGTCCACTAAATACCCATTCTATTACATTACTCAATATAAGGGTTAGTATGGTAATCTTAGAAGTCACCATGTTAGCATGATATCTACGTTTGTAGTCCTTAAAACTAAGTGAAGTAGTTTGGTCGAGCGCTAGAAGACCCTGATCGAAGAACTTTTATTTGATATCATCTCATTTGTCAACTAGGTGTATTTTATGTTGCACTTATTCATAGTTTAAAGGTACAAAAAATCTCTTATGTCAAACCGAGGCAACTATTTTAAAGTTGCTATTAGTTGTTACACAATCTGAAATCTTGTCAACGAGCTTGAGTCCAGTATAATTTATCTCATATGCTTACAAGATAAGAACATTGTGTGACTAGTTTATAAATTTAAAACTTCACACCCATCAATTATAATTGGAAATATTGTATTTGACTAGAAATAGTTTCTAAATCCACCCAATTTCTGTGGCGACCGAATCGATAAATCACGATGTAAACTCAGCGGAAGTGATTAACTAGCAGCGGAATTATCAAAATCACTAAAAATTTAAAACTTTTTGGAAAGGGATCTTTAAACCATAAAACTCTTTTATAAGAAAACAACATGAACTGTTTACAACATGGTTTGACATTACATCTCTGTGAATTCACATCTCGAGTGATTACATACATCCATTGCCCTGTTACCTGTATAGGCAAGATACAAAAATCTCAAGGCATTAAGCCAAAAACCTCAGATCTACTGACTCCTAGGACCTCAGAGTACAGAGACGACACATAGGACCTACTATCTACAAGACTTGACAGTCAAAATCTCCACCTGAGATTCACTACTGCCCCTGGTGTTGCTGCTGTTGTTGTTGCTCATCTCTAGATGGTTTCCTTCGTCCTCGGCGTCTATCTAAAAAGTCGAATCCCATGGGGGTGAGACAATTGAATAATTCTCCCAGCGAGAGTTATAACTCTCCGCCAGAAGCTTTATTATTGCAATAAGGAATAACAATAAGCAGTATAATTATTAACATTTAACAACAGGTTTAAAGTCAAGTAAAGCAAAATTTCAATTATAACTTAATTGGATATCAAAGCATATCTCATTAAAGAATATGAAGAACATGTATACTAGTTATTTAACTAGAACATTATAAACAATGTAACATCAATCATTGTTTCTCGTAGTTCAATCTAAGCAGTTATGCTACACGGCTGATTATGTTTTCCAAACATTATTATGCCCTGCGGAGATGAGGTATACCGCTCATACTCCAACCGACCATTACGAAATCGCATCGGTACCATACATAGGTCATCAAAAGAGCCAGATTCTTATGACCTTCATCTTCCTCAGTCAGTGTGAGGATTTACATGCAAGACATCTTGTGTCTCTGCTATGATATCTATCCAGGGTATTCTGGCAACTTCACTATTAGAGTCACAGTGGCATTCTGTACTCTCTTCATCATTGAAGTATCTCTTGTTTATCTCTCATCGATGCAGCATTAATGATTCCCTTGGGAGATTAATGATACATCATCCCGGCATAGACATGTAATGAAGGATTGATGGGATAAAGATACATCCTACATCAATTCCTTCATTAGGACGTAAGGATATTCGCGTCCATAATCCCCCATATACTCAAAAGTATATGTTCTAGGAGTTCCCTTAGGAAAACCTGTTTCACCATCATTTAGTCTCTGACAATGATGGATCTATGGTCAGGGCCCTACATGATATGATCATACTTGATTATTTAAGTACATTTTAGCATTATTTTAGCATCAAGCATGTTTTCAAACATAAACAATTAAAACATATGCTATAGAAGAAGAATACTAAATGTATCAAGTTTATTTCACATCAGTTATCATTTCTTAACCATATCATCATTATGGTTCAAGAACAGGGGTGTTCAAACCCTTAAATCATCATAAGTCATCTAATAGCATGACCTTAATTGTAACAATGTAAATATTACTCAAGGCTCTTCAGCCCATCATTCTCATATGTTACCTCTTAAACCAGGCAACATAGTATATCATTATTCATAAAGCTTATAACATGCTTTCAATGAATAAAACATCATAACTCTTACATGGCTATGATTACCTCTTGCTAACAACCTGCATGACTAATATAATTGAAGACATGCATATATAACAATATCACTACAATACCAATTCTTTTCAATTTATTCATAGAACACCACGGCCGTGCAAAGGGAAGCTACCACGGTCGTGCTCCATAGCATGGTCGTGCTATCAACATCATACCATGACCATGTTACATCACCATGGTTTATTTATAGGGTTAGGGTTTATTCAACTCAATTAGGGTTATTAAACCCCTTTTAACTTATAAGGCATAAGGATTCCTCATATTATAATTCATTCAAAGGGTTTCATACTTAAAAGCATAACCCAAACTTAGGGTTAAAGTACCCTACCTTTCATTAATTAGGGTTTCCTGTTCACATTATCAGTTCAACCCTAATATAATACTCCACTACCCTTGGGAGCATTCAAAGCTATTATAAGTGTTTGATTTCGGTTATTGTACTCATCATGTATCATTAATGATCATCACTTCTAAGTATTAGCCCATTCTTCATATGATGCATATATCATATATCAGAATTATCCAATTATCTGTAATGATATAGATTTCAACATTGTTGATATAGGATAAATCATCATCAACTATTCTAGGTATCTTCATATTTAGGATGTTATCTACATCATGCTTTAGTATACATTATTTCTAAGAGTTTGATGCCCATTATTATTGTAAGGTGTAAAATCTATTACTCATTCATAGGGATGTTTGGATCTAGGCATCTTACCTCTTAAATCCTTATTTAATTAAATTACCACATTTATCATTCACAGGGTTCACTAACCCTATTCTATATGTTTATGACATAATCATCTTATTTAATTGATTTAGCTACACCTCACCTTATTGTACTATCTAGTAAACCATCTCAAGGTTTTTCATGATTAATAAGCCATAAGTTAAGCTTGCTATTCATCTTAATAAGGGTTTCCCATAATATCACCTCCAATTAGGGTTTCTATTCATATCACATCTCCCCTGGATTAGGTTTATGATAAATATCCCACCATTAAGGACTACTATTTCACATCATGTTATTCCCCTAGAATTAGGGGTTACTATTCACATTACATGATTTACCCTAAAATTAGGGTTTACTATTCACATCATAGTGAATTGAGGTCTTACCATCATTATTTATGAAGATTACTTCCATTAACACCTTCAAACTAAGTTAAGATTCATAATATCCATAATTAGGGTTTTCCATGATCTCCTTATGAAGGATCATACCCTAATGGTGTGTATTGATACATTTTAAAGGTATCTTATTTGATTATCATTGATATTAGGAGTTTTATCTCTCCTCTTACTAATAGATGATGTTTACATCACTATTGATTAGGTTAAGTCAACTCAACTTTGACTTGACATAAGTCAAGTCATCACCATTAAGGTCATTAGGGTTTGCTTGATCAAGGGGTGTTGATTGTTTAAACCCTTCAAGGGTACTTTAGTAAGTTCACCTTTGATCACAACATACATCAACCAACTCATTACTTGTTCCCTTAATGTCTTTAGGTATCATTAGGGTTTAGGTTAATCAACCATTGAACCATCTAAGCCCTTAAATCATTAAGCATACTTGACCTTAAAAGACCCCAAACGGTTTTACACTTTCAACCTCCAAACGGTTTTGAAACCGCATGGAATGGTTGACCGTTTGGACCCTTTGACTTTCAAGACCGCATGGCCAAGTATACCATCAAAAACGTTTGCCCTAGGTGAGGTGAAGACCGTTTAGTCCCGTTGACCGTTTGGCCAACATTGACTTTTGAAACCGCATGGACAAATCAACCTTGAAACCGCATGACCAACTTGATCTTGAAACCGCATGGCCACCAACAGTTTGGGATCGTTTGGTCCCAAACGGTATTGAGACCCTTTGGACTCAAATGGTCTTGAGACCGTTTGGTCCAAACACCCTCAAAACCGCATGGACCAAAAAGTGTATCAACACTTCCAATTGAAATAGGGTTTTCAATGTTGAACCCCTCAATGGTTCATGCCATGGTTAACCACTTATCAATTGAGCCAATTAAGTTAATAATCAACTGATGTGACCCTCAATTGATCCTCAATTGATCACCAATTAGGGTTTGGATTGATTGGATTAGGCTTGGAAATCGATCATCCTTCAACATGTATCAACATGAGCCTAATTGATGTTGAACCCATTGAACCATCACTCAATTGGGTCATGACCTGACCCCAAACGGTCTTGGGATCATTTGGTTATCCTCCAAACGGTCTTGAGACCGTTTGCCCAAGGTCTCATAAAAAACTAGGTCAATTACTTAAGGGTTGAACCCTAATTAGGTCACCAAATCAGCACTTTGATTACACTTTAACTTAGTATCATTAGATCATCAATTTCTTAACCATACTCACCCCTAGACCTCCAAACGGTCTTGGGTGGCCTCAAGACCGTTTGGATGAGTTCCAAACGGTCTTGAGACCGTTTGGCTATCCAACCCTTGGATTCTAGTGAAAAAATCATTAGGGTTTGAGCTATTGAGTTGATCATCGAATCAACACTTGATTGCATTTCAATTTGGTATCTTTAGACCTTCAATTACTCAACCATATTTGACCCCATACCTCCAAACGGTCTTGGGTGACCTCCAAATGGTCTTGAGACCGTTTGGGCTAATTAACCCAAAAAGTCAAATCAGCCAAGTTGAAAATTAGCACTTAATCCAATTAGGGTTTACCTAATTGATTATCCTTCAACTCATGATTCCTTTGGAATTAATCCATCAAATTTGGTGGGTCATCAACCAATAATTAGGAACATGATTCTCCAATGGTCAATCCTTGGTCAACTCTTTCAAACGGTTTTGAAACTGTTTGCCCAAAAAGGCAACTAAATCAAGTTGAAAATCAGCACTTAATCCAATTAGGCTTTGCCTAATTGATTGGCCTTCAACTCATGATTCTTTTGGAATTAAACCATCAAATTTGGTGAGTCATTATGAAAAATAATTATGAACAGGAATCTCAAACGGTCAACCCTTAGTCAACTCCCTCAAATGGTTTTGAAACCGTTTGCCCTAAAAGGTCAAGTTAATCGGGTTGGAAATCAGCACTTAATCCAATTAGGTTTACCTAATTGATTAGCCTTCAACTCATGATTCCTTGGGAGTTAACCCCTCAAATTTGGTGAGTTATTAACCAAAATAATTATGAACAGAAATCGCAAACGGTCAACCCTTATTAAACTCCCTCAAATAGGTTTGGAGACCGTTTGCTCCAACCGACCTTGAGAAACCGTTTGCCCTTCAAACGGTTTTGAAACCGTTTGCCCCAAACGGTTTTGCAAACCGTTTGGCCAAGGGGTGCAAGACCGTTAGCTAAAGTAGCATTGGTATTCATTCCCCATTCTTCTACCTCCAGATCAAGGCCTGTTGTCCATGGTTTTGCTTGCAAGAGTGCAACGAAGGATGGAGGGAAGAAGAACAAGCAACGTTTGCAAGAAAGAAAGATGCATACAAAAGTTTAAGGGTTTAGAGTTATAAAACCAGCCTTAGGATCAGCTCTAGAGCTCCAAGCTTCGTATCATTAATGGTGGCTTGAGCTCCACAGGTCGTCCAAGGTTTCTTCTTCAAGAATTGGTTGGAAAGGATGGCTAGAAAGAAGAACTAAGTAAGAAAAACTAGCAAACCAACCTTGTATCATGGTTTCCTCCATGAATCTGAGCTAGAAGATAACCAAAGCTTACCAAAACCTACTTGGACGTTCTCCTCTACTCCTGAGCTCCTTCCTTAGTCAGTCCAAGCAAGAGATAAGTGAATCGAGGAAGGGAAACGATCCCTTGGTTGTAAAAGAAAGGTGTATATATACTTTGGGCATGTTTTCAAGATAAGGACAATCTTTTCTTCTATTTCTCATATGGGTCCTTCTCTCCTTCTTGGCCACGCCCCTCCTTTATATACTTAAGCAAAAATCCTTTATTAACCAAAGTCTAGTGAAAAGGAAGCCAAACATCCTACTAAGTTACACACATATAAAAGGGTCATTATGCTTACAACTTGGTTATTTAATTACAAGGGTTGTCCTTCTTATTTGATTATTCAAATGAAGCGCCCCCTTCATAATTTTTACTCTAACTGATGCCAAGAGTCATAAAAGATACTCTAGAAGGTATATTTTACATGTTGCGCCCCATGTTTTGGGTAAATTGCACTTTACACCAAAACTAGGGTTTAAAGCACAAGGATTGCTCCCCAAGCTGCATTTTGGTGCCCAAGCTTGGAGAATCCATAATACTTCATCAAATTAATTCTTGTGATGTCTTATCATCAGAGGAACATCTAAACATGTGCAATTTGCAAGTTAACCCCTCTAATTTGGTAATTTGCACATAAGTCCACTTTTAACAAAACAATATTACAATATTGTTTAAAAAGGACAGAAAGGGAAATATATGTTCCTCAGGAGCTTTAATTACATTATCAACAGATAACCACAAGCATTTAATCACATGATTAAGAAAAACACCTGGGGTTAGTTCATAACCCAGGTCAGGGATGTTACAAATTATAAACCCCTAACAAGGATTTCGCCCCCGAAATCCCAGAAAGAAAATGGAAAGCAGATATTATTTAAGCGTCATTATCATTACATCCTTAGATAACATTTCATTATTATGGAGATATTATAAAGTTTTGATCAACTTTTATTAAGATCACACTCATACTATGTTATTTATTTTGAGACTATATAAGTGCTTCCATACCTTGATTGCATCATCACATCTGATAACACCATACTAACTTTCCTTATTATTTGCACTAACTATCTCATTAGTTGTACATTCTCTTATCATAGGGAAAAGTTAATAATCAAACAAGGACTTATTTGATAGATATCTTGGAGAAAGATATGTTTATGAAAAACATAAACCCCTAACATGTGATGTTCATATTATTCTATATGTCTAATTTAATTTCATAGTTGACCAATCTAGGTAATTAATATAAATTATTTGATATATTATTGCATTCTTATTTTGGTACCTATCACATGTGTTATCAACACATTACATCTCTTTCTTCCTTTCATCTTGGGACATTACTTATTACATATATTCTCATTTTAGAACCAAAGTCCAGGTTAAATTGATACCTTTATAAGTATTCATCACATAAACATCTTAATTATTATTCTTACAACCTTTACTAATCAGGGTTGGCCTTCCTTATTCTCATATTTCTTATTTTATGATTCTCATTAGATTGTCTCAGAATGACTGCTTTATCAGAGCAATAAAAAATATAACAATCTAAGAGTTTCCATATTTACTTTATCATCATCAACTGTATACCTGGCCAGGGTATATAAATACTGAGATAAGGTAATATGCACTTGTATACTACCATATTCCTTCTCGTTTCTTATCATCACACGTATAAGTATTAATCTTACCGAATTTTATATCTAGACCAATTCTTTAATACCTCATCTTCTTATGAAGGTAAGCATGAAACATGAAATATCTATTTTATACAACATTATAAGTCTTTATAGTACTAATCAAGGAAACTTCAATCAATTGCTTTCTCAGTTTTATCCAAGAGATCATAGAAAGACATATAATAAATACCATTTATTTTGTCTAACCTGTCATGACTCGAGGATTATTCATTGTCTCAGGCTGATTCTGCCTCAGAGGTTGATTTGCCATAACATTTCTGGCTGGGTAATCTCTTACCAGATGCCCTACCTGTCCACATTGCTAGCAAGTTCTGGGTGCCCGGTGTGGTCTAAAGGGTTCCTTACCCTTTCTGGATAACCATTGCCTTGGTGCACTGGGTCCTAGTTGTGTTAGTGACACCAGAAACTTCTTCCATTTGGAATTACTAGGTCTCTGCTCTTGGGTTTGGATAGGCCTTTTCTCAATTCTTCCTTTATATTTCTTTTCTGGACAATTAGGTCTGATATGTCCAGGTCTCCTACTACTATGATAGATCCTAGTTTCTGGTTGTATTCTAACCCCTACATTACTATATATTGATTCAACAGGCTGAGGTTGAGCACAGACTCGTTCTAAGTTCAGAACATCATCATTTACCATTGCTTCAACCTACTGTTGTGGGTTTCATATTCTGTTGATATCCAAAACATCATCATTAGGAGCTAGTAACCTAGGTTGCATTGCTAGTGCTTGATCCACTAAATACATCATGGTTGCCCTAAATTCCCCAACAGTGATTCCTAAGGAAGGATTCCTTATCATGGTTGGATTAGCTAGGGGGATCTCAGGTAATTGTCCCTCTCTTGCTTGCTCCTCTGCACCTCTTCTTAGTGTAGCATTGTTGCTCTCTGCATCAAACTCCTCGTCCGATCCAGTCATCTTCAAGTTCTTCTCCTCCTATGTGAGCAGAAGATACCATCACATACACCGGATGACACTAGAACAAACTCTACTACCTTAGTCCTATGTCTCTGTAGACTCAGTGAACCTAGAGCTCTGATACCACTAAATTGTGGCGACCGAATTGATAAATCACGATGTAAACTCAGCGGAAGTGATTAACTAGCAGCGGAATTATCCAAATCACTAAAAATTTAAATTTTTTTGGAAAGAGATCTTTAAACCATAAAACTCTTTTATAAGAAAACAAGATGAACTGTTTACAACATGGTTTGACATTACATCTCTGTGAATTCACACTCGAGTGATTACATACATCCATTGCCCTGTTACCTGTATAGGCAAGATATAAAAATCTCGAGGCATTAAGACAAAAACCTCAGATCTACTGACTCCTAGGACCTGAGAGTACATAGACGACACATAGGACCTACTATCTACAAGACTTGACATTCAGTATCTCCACCCGAGATTCACTACTGCCCCTGGTGTTGCTGCTGGTGTTGTTGCTCATATGTATATGGATTCCTTCATCCTCAGCGTCTACCTAAAAAGTCGAATCCCACGGGGGTGAGACAATTGAATAATTGTCCCGACGAGAGTTATAACTCTCCGCCAGAAGCTTTTTTATTGCAATAAGGAATAACAATAAGCAGTATAATTATTAACATTTAACAGCAGGTTTAATTTCAAGTAAAGCAACATTTCAATTATAACTTAATTGGATATCAAAGCTTATCTCATTAAAGAATATGAAGAACATGTATACTAGTTATTTAACTAGAACATTATAAACAATGTAACATCAATCATTGTTTCTCATAGTTCAATCTAAGCAGTTATGCTACACGGCTGATTATGTTTTCCAAACATTATTATGCCCTACGGAGATGAGGTATACCGCTCATACTCCAACCGACCATTATGAAATCGCTTCGGTACGATACATAGGTCATCAAAAGAGCCGGATTCTTATGACCTCATCTTCCTCATTTAGTGTGAGGATTTAGATGCAAGACATCTTGTGTCTCTGCTATGATATCTATCTAGGGTATTCTGGCAACTTCGCTATTAGAGTCACAGTGGCATTCTGTACTGTCTTCGTCATCGAAGGATCTCTTGTTTATCTCTCATCGATGCGGCATTAATGATTCCCTCTGGAGATTAATGATACATCATCCCGAAATAGACATGTAATGAAGGATTGATGGGATAAAGATACATCCTACATCAATTCCTTCATTAGGACGTAAGGATATTTGCGTCCATAATCCCCCATATACTCAAAAGTATATGTTCCAGGAGTTCCCTTAGGAAAACCTGTTTCACCATCATTTGGTCTCTGACAATGATGGATCTATGGTCAGGGCCCTACATGATATGATCATACTTGATTATTTAAGTACATTTTAGCATTCTTTTGGCATCAAGCATGTTTTCAAACGTAAACAATTAAAACATCTTCTATAGAAGAAGAATACTAAATGTATCAAGTTTATTTCACATCAGTTATCATTTGTTAACCATCTCATCATTATGGTTCAAGAACAGGGGTGTTCAAACCCTTAAATCATCATAAGTCATCTAATAGCATGACCTTAATTGTAACAATGTAAATATTACTCAAGGCTCTTACATCCCATCATTCTCATATGTTACCTCTTAAACCAGGCAACATAGTATATCATTATTCATAAAGCTTATAACATGCTTTCAATGAATAAAACATCATAACTCTTACATGGCTATGATTACCTCTTGCTAACAACCTGCATGACTAATATAATTGAAGACATGCATATATAACAATATCAGTACAATACCAATTCTTTTCAATTTATTCATAGAACACCACGACCGTGCAAAGGGAAGCTACCACGGCCGTGCTCCATAGCATGGTCGTGCTATCAACATCATACCATGACCAGGTTACATCACCATGGTTGATTTCTAGGGTTAGGGTTTATTCAACTCAATTAGGGTTATTAAACCCCTTTTCACTTATAACTAATAAGGATTCCTCATATTATAATTCATTCAAAGGGTTTCATACTTAAAAGCATAACCCAAACTTAGGGTTAAAGTACCCTACCTTTCATTAATTAGGGTTTCCTGTTCACATTATCAGTTCAACCCTAATATAATACTCCACTACCCTAGGGAGCATTCAAATATATTATAAGTGTTTGATTTTGGTTATTGTACTCATCATGTATCATTAATGATCATCACTTCTAAGTATTATCCCATTCCTCATATGATGCATATATCATATATCAGAATTATCCAATTATCTGTAATGATATAGATTTCAACATTCTTGATATAGGATAAATCATCATCAACTATTCTAGGTATCTTCATATTCAGGATGTTATCTACATCATGCTTTAGTATACATTATTTCTAAGAGTTTGATGCCCATTATTATTGTAAGGTGTAAAATCTATTACTCATTCATAGGGATGTTTAGATCTAGGCATCTTACCTCTTAAATCCTTATTTATTGAAATTACCACATTTATCATTCACAGGGTTCACTAACCCTATTCTATATGTTTATGACATAATCATCTTATTTAATTGATTTAGCTACACCTCACCTTATTGTATTATCTAGTAAACCATCTCAAGGTTTTTCATGATTAATTAGCCATAAGTTAAGCTTGCTATTCATCTTAATAAGGGTTTCCCATAACATCACCTCCAATTAGGGTTTCTATTAATATCACATCTCCCCTAGATTAATTTTATGATTAATATCCCACCATTAGGGACTACTATTTCACATCATGTTATTCCCCTAGAATTAGGGTTTACTATTCACATTACATGATTTACCCTAAAATTAGGGTTTACTATTCACATCATAGTGAATTGAGGTCTTACCATCATTATTTATGAAGATTACTACCATTAACACCTTCAAATTAAGTTAAGATTCATAATCTCCATAATTAGGGTTTTCCATGATCTCCTTATGAAGGATCATACCCTAATGGTGTGTATTGATACATTTTAAAGGTATCTTATTTGATTGTCATTGATATTAGGAGTTTTCTCTCTCCTCTTACTAATAGATGATGTTTACATCACTCTTGATTAGGTTAAGTCAACTCAACTTTGACTTGACATAAGTCAAGTCATCACCATTAAGGTCATTAGGGTTTGCTTGATCAAGGGGTGTTGATTGTTTAAACCATTCAAGGGTACTTTAGTAAGTTCACCTTTGATCACAACATACATCAACCAACTCATTACTTGTTCCCTTAACGTCTTTAGGTATCATTAGGGTTTAGTTTAATCAACCATTGAACCATCTAAGCCCTTAAATCATTAAGCATACTTGACCTTAAAAGACCCCAAACAGTTTTACACTTTCAACCTCCAAACGGTTTTGAAACCGCATGAAATGGTTGACCGTTTGGACCCTCTGACTTTCAAGACTACATGGCCAAGTATACCATCAAAACCGTTTGCCCTAGGTGAGGTGAAGACCGTTTAGTCCAGTTGACCGTTTGGCCAACATTGACTTTTGAAACCGCATGGACAAATCAGCCTTGAAACCGCATGACCAACTTGATCTTGAAACCGCATGGCCGCCAAACGGTTTGGGATCATTTGGTCCCAAACGGTCTTGAGACCTTTTGGACTCAAACGGTCTTGAGACCGTTTGGTCCAAACACCCTCAAAACCGCATGGACCAAAAAGTGTATCAACACTTCCAATTGAAATAGGGTTTTCAATGTTGAACCCCTCAATCGTTCATGCCATGGTTAACCACTTATCAATTGAGCCAATTAAGTTAATACAAAACTGATGTGACCCTCAATTGATCCTTAATTGATCACCAATTAGGGTTTGGATTGATTGGATTAGGCTTGGAAATCGATCATCCTTCAACATGTATCAACATGAGCCTAATTGATGTTGAACCCATTGAACCATCACTCAATTGGGTCATGACCTGACCCCAAACGGTCTTGGGATCATTTGGACATCCTCCAAACGGTCTTGAGACTGTTTTCCCAAGGTATCATAAAAAACTATGTCAATTACTTAAGGGTTGAACCCTAATTAGGTCACCAAATCAGCACTTTGATTACACTTTAACTTAGTATCATTAGATCATCAATTGCTTAACCATACTCATCCCTAGACCTCCAAACAGTCTTGGGTGGCCTCCAAACGGTCTTGAGACCGTTTGTATGAGTTACAAACGGTCTTGAGACCGTTTGGCTCATCCAACCCTTGGATTCTAGTGAAAAATCATTAGGGTTTGAGCTATTGAGTTGATCATCGAATCAACACTTGATTGCATTTCAATTTGGTATCTTTAGACCTTCAATTACTCAACCATACTTGACCCCAGACCTCCAAATGGTCTTGGGTGACCCAAAAACGGTCTTGAGACTGTTTGGGTAATCCCCAAACGGTTTTGAAACCGTTTGGGCTAGTTAACCCCAAAAGTCAAATCAGCCAAGTTGAAAATCAGCACTTAATCCAATTGGGGTTTACCTAATTGATTATCCTTCAACTCATGATTCATTTGGAATTAATCCATCAAATTTGGTGGATCATCAACCAAAATAATTAGGAACATGATTCGCAAACGGTCAACCCTTGGTCAACTCTTTCAAACGGTTTTGAATCTGTTTTCCCAAAAAGGCAACTAAATCAAGTTGAAAATCAGCACTTAATCCAATTAGGCTTTGCCTAATTGATTGGCCTTCAACTCAGGATTCCTTTATAATTAATCCATAAAATTTGGTGAGTCATTAATAAAAATAATTATGAACAGGAATCTCAAACGGTAAACCCTTAGTAAACTCCCTCAAACGGTTTTGAAACCGTTTTCTCTAAAAGGTCAAGTTAATCAGGTTGGAAATCAACACTTAATCCAATTAGGTTTACCTAATTGATTAGCCTTCAACTCATGATTCCTTGGGGGCTAACCCCTAAAATTTGGTGAGTCATTAACCAACATAATTATGAACAGGAATCTCAAACGGTCAACCCTTATTCAACTCCCTCAAACGGTTTTGGAGACCGTTTTCTCCAACCGACCTTGCGAAACCGTTTGCCCTTCAAACAGTTTTGAAATCGTTTTCCCCAAACGGTTTTACAAACCGTTTGGCCAAGGGGTGCAAGACCGTTTGCTAAAGTAGCATTGGTATTCACGCCCCCTTCTTCTACCTCCATATCAAGGCCTGTTCTCCACGGTTTTTCTTGCAAGAGTGCAAAGAAGGATGGAGGGAAGAAGAACAAGCAACGTTTGCAAGAAAGAAAGATGCATAACAAAGTTTAAGGGTTTAGAGTTATAAAACCCACCTTAGGATCATCTCTAGAGCTCCAAGCTTCGTAGCTTTAATGGTGTCTTGAGCTCCACAGGTCGTCCAAGGTTTTTTCTTCAAGAATTGGTTGGAAAGGATGGCTAGAAAGAAGAACTAAGTAAGAAAAACTAGCAAACCAACCTTATATCATGATTTCCTCCATGAATCCGAGCTAGACGATAACCAAAGCTTACCCAAACCTACTTGGCTGTTCTCCTCTGCTCCTAAGATCCTTCCTTAGTCGGTCCAAGCAAGAGATAAGTGAAGAGAGGAAGGGAAACGATCCCTTGGTTGTAAAAGAAAGGTGTATATATACTTTGGGCATGTTTTCAAGATAAGGACAATCTTTTCTTCTATTTCTCATATGGGTCCTTCTCTCCTTCTTGGCTACGCCCCTCCTTTATATACTTAAGCAAAACTCCTTTCTTAACCAAAGTCTAGTGAAAAGGAAGCCAAACATCCTAGTAAGTTACACACATATAAAAGGGTCATTATGCTTACAACTTGGTTATTTAGTTATAAGGGTTTTCCTTCTTATTTGATTATTCAAATGAAGCGCCCCCTTCATCATTTTTACTCTAATTGATGCCAAGAGTCATAAAAGATACTCTATAAGGTATATTTTACATGTTGCACCCCATGTTTTGGGTAAATTGCACTTTACACCAAAACTAGGGTTTAAAGCACAAGGATTGCTCCACAAGCTGCATTTTGGTGCCCAAGCTTGGAGAATCCATAATACTTCATAAAATTCATTCTTCTGATGTCTTATAATCAGAGGAACATCTAAACATGTGCAATTTGCAAGTTAACCCCTCTAATTGGGTAATTTGCACATAAGTCCACTTTTAACAAAACAGTATTACAATATTGTTTAAAAAGGGCAGAAAGGGAAATATATGTTCCTCATGAGCTTTGATTACATTATCAACAGATAACCACAAGAATCTAATCACATGATTACGAAAAACACCTAGGGTTAGTTCATAACCCATGTCAGGGATGTTACAAATTATAAACCCCTAACAAGGATTTCACCCCCGAAATCCCAGAAAGAAAAGGGAAAGCAGATATTATTTAAGCATCATTATCATTACATCCTTAGATAACATTTCGTAATTATGGAGATATAATAAAGTTTTGATCAAATTTTCTTAAGATCACACTCATACTCTGTTATTTATTTTGAGACTATATAAGTGCTTCCATACCTTGATTGCATCATCACATCTGATAACACCATACTAACTTTCCTTATTATTTGCACTAACTATCTCATTAGTTGTACATTCTCTTATCATAGGGAAAAGTTACTTATAAAACAAGGACTTATTTGACAGATATCTTGGAGAAAGATATGTTTATGAAAAACATAAACCCCTAACATGTGATGTTCATATTATTCTATATGACTAATTTAATTTCATAGTTGACCAGTCTAGGTAATTAATATAAATTATTTGATATATTATTGCATTCTTATTTTGGTACCTATCACATGTGTTATCAACACACTACATCTCTTTCTTCCTTTCATCTTGGGACATTACTTATTACATATATTCTCATTTTAGAACCAAAGTCCAGGTTAAACTGATACCTTTATAAGTATTCATCACATAAACATCTTAATTATTATTCTTACAACCTTTACTAATCAGGGTTGACATTCCTTATTCTCATATTTCTTATTTTATGATTCTCATTAGATTGTCTCAGAATGACTGCTTGATCAGAGTAATAAAAAATATAACAATATAAGAGTTTCCATATTTACTTTATCATCAACAACTGTATACCTGGCCAGGGTATATAAATACCGAGATAAGGTAATATGCACTTGTATACTACCATATTCCTTCTCGTTTCTTATCATCACAAGTATAAGTATTAATCTTACTGAATTTTCTATCCAGACCAATTCTTTAATACCTCATCTTCTTATGAAGGTAAGCATGCAACATGAAATATCTATTTTATACAACATTATAAGTCTTTATAGGACTAATCAAGGAAAGTTCAATCAATTGATTTCTCAGTTTTATCCAAGAGATCATAGAAAGACATATAAGAAATACCATTTATTTTGTCTAACCCGTCATGACTCGAGGATTATTCATTATCTCAGGCTGATTCTGCCTCAGAGGTTGATTTGCCATAACATTTCTGGCTGGGCAATCTCTTACCAGATGCCCTACCGGTCTACATTGATAGAAAGTTCTGGGTTCCTGGTGTGGTCTAAAGGGTTCCTTACCCTTTTTGGATAACCATTTCCTTGGTGCACTAGGTCCTGGTTGTATTAGTGACACCAAAAACTTCTTCCTTTTGGAATTACCAGGTCTCTGCTCTTGGGTTTGGATAGGCCTTTTCTCAATTCTTCCTTTATATTTCTTTTCTGGACAATTAGGTCTGATATGTCCAGGTTTCCTACACCTATGATAGATCCTAGTTTCTGGTTCTATTCTAACCCCTACATTACTATATATTGATTCAATAGGCTGAGGTTGAGCACAGACTCATTCTAAGTTCAGAACTTCATCATTTACCATTGCTTCAACCTGCTGTTGTGGGTTACATATTCTGTTGATATCCAAAACACCATCATTAGGAGCTGGTAACCTAGGTTGCATTGCTAGTGCTTGATCCACAAAATACATCATGGTTGCCCTAAATTCCCCAACAGTGATTCCTAAGGAAGGATTCCTTATCATGGTTGGATTAGCTAGGGGGATCTCAGGTAATTATCCCTCTCTTACTTGCTCCTCTGCACCTCTTCTCAGTGTAGCATTGTTGCTCTCTGCAACAAACTCCTCATCTGATCCAGTCATCTTCAAGTTCTTCTCCTCCTATGTGAGCAGAAGATACCATCAGATACACTGGATGACACTAGAACAAACTATACTACCTTAGTCCTATGACTCTGTAGACTCAGCAAACCTAGAGCTTTGATACCACTAAATTGTGGCGACCGAATCGATAAATCACGATGTAAACTCAGCGGAAGTGATTAACTAGCAACGAAATTATCAAAATCACTAAAAATTTAAAATTTTTTAGAAAGAGATCTTTAAACCATAAAACTCTTTTATAAGAAAACAAGATGAACTGTTTACAACATGGTTTGACATTACATCTCTGTGAATTCACATCTCGAGTGATTACATACATCCATTGCCCTGTTACCTGTATAGGCAAGATATAAAAATCTCGAGGCATTAAGCCAAAAACCTCAGATCTACTGAATCCTAGGACCTGAGAGTACAGAGACGACACATAGGACCTACTATCTACAAGACTTGACAGTCAATATCTCCACCTGAGATTCACTGCTGCCCCTGGTGTTGTTGCTGCTGTTCTTGCTCATCTCTAGATGGATTCCTTCGTCCTCGGCGTCTACCTAAAAAGTCGAATCCCACGGGGGTGAGATAATTGAATAATTGTCCCAGTGAGAGTTATAACTCTCTGCCAGAAGCTTTGTTATTGTAATAAGGAATAACAATAAGCAGTATAATTGTTAACGTTTAACAACAGGTTTAATGTCAAGTAAAGCAACATTTCAATTATAACTTAATTGGATATCAAAGCATATCTCATTAAAGAATATGAAGAACATGTATACTAGTTATTTAACTAGAACATTATAAACAATGTAACATCAATCATTGTTTCTCGTAGTTCAATCTAAGCAGTTATGCTACACGGATGATTATGTTTTCCAAACATTATTATGCCCTGCGGAGATGAGGTATACCACTCATACTCCAACCGACCATTACGAAATCGTGTCGGTACCATACATAGGTCATCAAAAGAGCCGGATTCTTATGACTTCATCTTCCTCAGTCAGTGTGAGGATTTACATGCAAGACATCTTGTGTCTCTACTATGATAGCTATCCAGGGTATTATGGCAACTTCGCTATTAGAGTCACAGTGGCATTCTGTACTCTCTTCATCATCGAAGGATATCTTGTTTATCTCTCATCGATGCAACATTAATGATTCCCTCAGGAGATTAATGATACATCATCCCGACATAGACATGTAATGAAGGATTGATGGGATAAAGATACATCCTACATCAATTCCTTCATTAGGACGTAAGGATATTCATATCCATAATCCCCCATATACTCAAAAGTATATGTTCCAGGAGTTCCCTTAGGAAAACCTGTTTCACCATCATTTGGTCTCTGACAATGATGGATCTATGGTCAGGGCCCTACATGATATGATCATACTTGATTATTTAAGTACATTTTAGCATTCTTTTAGCATCAAGCATGTTTTCAAACATAAACAATTAAAACATCTGCTATAGAAGAAGAATACTAAATGTATCAATTTTATTTCACATCAGTTATTATTTCTTAACCATCTCATCATTATGGTTCAAGAATAGGGGTGTTCAAACCCTTAAATCATCATAAGTCATCTAATAGCATGACCTTAATTGTAACAATGTAAATATTACTCAAGGCTCTTACAGCCCATCATTCTCATATGTTACCTCTTAAACCAGGAAACATAGTATATCATTATTCATAAATCTTATAACATGCTTTCAATGAATAAAACATCATAACTCTTACATGGCTATGATTACCTCTTGCTAACAACCTGCATGACTAATATAATTGAAGACATGCATATATAACAATATCACTACAATACCAATTCTTTTCAATTTTTTCATAGAACACCACGACCGTGCAAAGGGAAGCTACCACGGCCGTGCTCCATAGCATGGTCGTGCTATCAACATCATACCATGACCATGTTACATCACCGTGGTTGATTGCTAGGGTTAGGGTTTATTCAACTCAATTAGGGTTATTAAACCCCTTTTGACTGATAAGGCATAAGGATTCCTCATATTATAATTCATTCAAAGGGTTTCATACTTAAAAGCATAACCCAAACTTAGGGTTAAAGTACCCTACCTTTCATTAATTAGGGTTTCCTGTTCACATTATCAGTTCAACCCTAATATAATACTCCACTACCCTTGGGAGCATTCAAAGATATTATAAGTGTTTGATTTCAGTTATTGTACTCATCATGTACCATTAATGATCATTACTTCTAAGTATTAGCCCATTCTTCATATGATGCATATATCATATATTAGAATTATCCAATTATCTGTAATGATATAGATTTCAACATTGTTGATATAGGATAAATCATCATCAACTATTCTAGGTATCTTCATATTCAGGATGTTATCTACATCATGCTTCAGCATACATTATTTCTAAGAGTTTGATGCCCATTATTATTGTAAGGTGTACAATCTATTACTCATTCATAGGGATGTTTGGATCTAGGCATCTTACCTCTTAAATCCTTATTTATTGAAATTACCACATCTATCATTGACATGGTTCACTAACCCTATTCTATATGTTTATGACATAATCATCTTATTTAATTGATTTAGCTACACCTCACCTTATTATACTATCTAATAAACCATCTCAAGGTTTTTCATGATTAATAAGCCATAGGTTAAGCTTGCTATTCATCTTAATAAGGGTTTCCCATAACATCACCTCCAATTAGGGTTTCTATTCATATCACATCTCCCCTAGATTAGGTTTATGATTAATATCCCACCATTAGGGACTACTATTTCACATCATGTTATTCCCCTAGAATTAGGGTTTACTATTCACATTACATGATTTACCCTAAAATTAGGGTTTACTATTCACATCATAGTGAATTGAGGTCTTACCATCATTATTTATGAAGATTACTTCCATTAACACCTTCAAATTAAGTTAAGATTCATAATCTCCATAATTAGGGTTTTCCATGATCTCCTTATGAAGGATCATACCCTAATGGTGTGTATTGATACATTTTAAAGGTATCTTATTTGATTGTCATTGATATTAGGAGTTTTCTCTCTCCTCTTACTAATAGATGATGTTTACATCACTCTTGATTAGGTTAAGTCAACTCAACTTTGACTTGACATAAGTCAAGTCATCACCATTAAGGTCATTAGGCTTTGCTTGATCAAGGGGTGTTGATTGTTTAAACCCTTCAAGGGTACTTTAGTAAGTTCACCTTTGATCACAACATACATCAACCAACTCATTACTTGTTCCCTTAACATCTTTAGGTATCATTAGGGTTTAGATTAATCAACCATTGAACCATCTAAGCCCTTAAATCATTAAGCATACTTGACCTTAAAAGACCCCAAACGGTTTTACACTTTCAACCTCCAAACGGTTTTGAAACCGCATGGAATGGTTGACCGTTTGGACCCTTTGACTTTCAAGACCGCATGGACAAGTATACCATCAAAAACGTTTGCCCTAGGTGAGGTGAAGACCATTTAGTCCCGTTGACCGTTTGGCCAACATTGACTTTTGAAACCACATGGACAAATCAGCCTTGAAACCGCATGACCAACTTGATCTTGAAACCGCATGGCCACCAAACGGTTTGGGATCGTTTGGTCCCAAACGGTGTTGAGACCGTTTGGACTCAAACGGTCTTGATACCGTTTGGACTTAAATGGTCTTGAGACCGTTTGGTCCAAACACCCTCAAAACCGCATGGACCAAAAAGTGTATCAACACTTCCAATTGAAATAGGGTTTTCAATGTTGAACCCCTCAATCATTCATGCCATGGTTAACCACTTATCAATTGAGCCAATTAAGTTAGTACTCAACTGATGTGAACCTCAATTGATAATCAATTGATCACCAATTAGGGTTTGTATTGATTGGATTAGGCTTGGAAATCGATCATCCTTCAACATGTATCAACATGAGCCTAATTGATGTTGAACCCATTGAACCATCACTCAATTGGGTCATGACCTGACCCCAAACGGTCTTGGGATCGTTTGGACATCCTCCAAATGGTCTTGAGACCGTTTGCCCAAGGTCTCATCAAAAACTAGGTCAATTACTTAAGGGTTGAACCCTAATTAGGTCACCAAATCAGCACTTTGATTACACTTTAACTTAGTATCATTAGATCATCAATTGCTTAACCATACTCACCCCTAGACCTCCAAACGGTCTTGGGTGGCCTCCAAACGGTCTTGAGACCGTTTGGATGAGTTCCAAATGGTCTTGAGACCATTTGTCTCGTCCAACCCTTGGATTCTAGTGAAAAATCATTAGGGTTTGAGCTATTGAGTTGATCATCGAATCAACACTTGATTACATTTCAATTTGGTATCTTTAGACCTTCAATTACTCAACCATACTTGACCCCAGACCTCCAAACGGTCTTGGGTGACCTCGAAACGGTCTTTAGACCGTTTGGGTAATCCCCAAACGGTTTTGAAACCGTTTGGGCTAATTAACCCAAAAAGTCAAATCAGCCAAGTTGAAAATCAGCACTTAATCCAATTAGGGTTTACCTAATTGATTATCCTTCAACTAATGATTCCTTTAGAATTAATCCATAAAATTTGGCGGGTCATCAACCAAAATAATTGGAACAGGATTCTCAAACGTTCAACCCTTGGTCAACTCTTTCAAACGGTTTTGAAACCGTTTGCCCAAAAAGGCAACTAAATCAAGTTGAAAATCAGCACTTAATCCAATTAGGCTTTGCCTAATTGATTGGCCTTCAACTCATGATTCCTTTGGAATTAATCCATAAAATTTGGTGAGTCATTAAGAAAAATAATTATGAACAGTAATCTCAAACGGTCAACCCTTAGTCAACTCCCTCAAACGGTTTTGAAACCGTTTGCCCTAAAAGGTCAAGTTAATCAGGTTGGAAATCAGCACTTAATCCAATTAGGTTTACCTAATTGATTAGCCTTCAACTCATGATTCCTTCAGAGTTAACCCTTCAAATTTGGTGAGTCATTAAAAAACATAATTATGAACAGGAATCTCAAACGGTCAACCCTTAGTCAACTCCCTAAAATGGTTTTGGAGACCGTTCTCTCCAACCGACCTTTGCTAAACCGTTTGGCCCAAACGGTTTTGCAAACCGTTCGGCCAAGTGGTGCAAGACCGTTTGCTAAAGTAGCATTGGTATTCACACCCCCTTCTTCTACCTCCATATCAAGGCCTGTTCTCCATGGTTTTGCTTGCAAGAGTGCAAAGAAGGATGGAGGGAAGAAGAACAAGCAACGTTTGCAAGAAAGAAAGATGCATAACAAAGTTTAAGGGTTTAGAGTTATAAAACCCGCCTTAGGATCAGCTCTAGAGCTCCAAGATTCATAGATTTAATGGTGGCTTGAGCTTCACAGGTCGTCCAAGGTTTCTTGTTCAAGAATTGGTTGGAAAGGATGGCTAGAAAGAAGAACTAAGTAAGAAAAACTAGCAAACCAACCTTATATCATGATTTCCTCCATGAATCCGAGCTAGATGATAACCAAAGCTTACCCTAACCTACTTGGTCGTTCTCCTCTTCTCCTGAGCGCCTTCCTTATTCGGTCCAAGCAAGAGATAAGTGAAGAGAGGAAGGGAAACAATCCCTTGGTTGTAAAAGAAAGGTTATTTAACTAGAACATTATAAACAATGTAACATCAATCATTATTTCTCGTAGTTCAATCTAAGCAGTTATGCTACACGGCTGATTATGTTTTCCAAACACTATTATACCCTACAGAGATGAGGTATACCGCTCATACTCCAACCGACCATTATGAAATCACGTCGGTACCACACATAGGTCATCAAAAGATCCGGATTCTTATGACCTCATCTTCCTCAGTCAGTGTGAGGATTTACATGCAAGACATCTTTTGTCTCTGCTATGATAGCTATCCAGGGTATTCTGGCAACTTCGCTATTAGAGTCACAGTGGAATTCTGTACTCTCTTCGTCATCGAAGGATCTCTTGTTTATCTCTCATCGATGCGACATTAATGATTCCTTCGGGAGATTAATGGTACATCATCCCGACATAGACATGTAATGAAGGATTGATGGGATAAAGATACATCCTACATCAATTCCTTCATTAGGACGTAAGGATATTCGCATCCATAATCCCCCATATACTCAAAAGTATATGTTCCAGGAGTTCCCTTAGGAAAACCTGTTTCACCATCATTTGGTCTCTGACAATGATGGATCTATGGTCAGGGCCCTACATGATATGATCATACTTGATTATTTAAGTACATTTTAGCATTCTTTTAGCATCAAGCATGTTTTCAAACATAAACAATTAAAACATCTGCTATAGAATAAGAATACTAAATGTATCAAGTTTATTTCACATCAGTTATCATTTCTTAACCATCTCATCATTATGGTTCAAGAACAGGGGTGTTCAAACCCTTAAATCATCATAAGTCATCTAATAGCATGACCTTAATTGTAACAATGTAAATATTACTCAAGGCTCTTACAGCCCATCATTCTCATATGTTACCTCTTAAACCAGGCAACATAGTATATCATTATCCATAAAGCTTATAACATGCTTTCAATGAATAAAACATCATAACTCTTACATGACTATGATTACCTCTTACTAACAACCTGCATGACTAATATAATTGAAGACATGCATATATAACAATATCAGTACAATACCAATTCATTTCAATTTATTCATAGAACACCACGGCCGTGCAAAGGGAAGCTGCCATGGCTGTGCTCCATAGCATGGTCGTGCTATCAACATCATACCATGACCATGTTACATCACCATGGTTGATTTCTAGGGTTAGGGTTTATTCAACTCAATTAGGGTTATTAAACCCCTTTTGACTTATAAGGCATAAGGATTCTTCATATTATAATTCATTCAAAGGGTTTCATACTTAAAAGCATAACCCAAACTTAGGGTTAAAGTACCCTACCTTTCATTAATTAGGGGTTCCTATTCACATTATCAGTTCAACCCTAATATAATACTCCACTACGCTTGGGAGCATTCAAAGATATTATAAGTGTTTGATTTCGGTTATTGTACTCATCATGTATCATTAATGATCATCACTTCTAAGTATTAGCCCATTCCTCATATGATGCATATATCATATATCAGAATTATCTAATTATCTGTAATGATATAGATTTCAACATTGTTGATATAGGATAAATCATCATCAACTATTCTAGATATCTTCATATTCAGGATGTTATCTACATCATGCTTTAGTATACATTATTTCTAAGAGTTTGATGCCCATTATTATTGTAAGGTGTAAAATCTATTACTCATTCATAGGGATGTTTGGATCTAGGCATCTTACCTCTTAAATCCTTATTTATTGAAATTACCACATTTATCATTCACAGGGTTCACTAACCCTATTCTATATGTTTATGACATAATCATCTTATTTAATTGATTTAGCTACACCTCACCTTATTGTACTATCTAGTAAACCATCTCAAGGTTTTTCATGATTAATAAGCCATACATTAAGCTTGATATTCATCTTAATAAGGGTTTCCCATAACATCACCTCCAATTAGGGTTTCTATTCATATCACATCTCCCCTAGATTAGGTTTATGATTAATATCCCACCATTAGGGACTACTATTTCACATCATGTTATTCCCCTATAATTAGGGTTTACTATTCACATTACATGATTTACCCTAAAATTAGAGTTTACTATTCACATCATAGTGAATTGAGGTCTTACCATCAATATTTATGAAGATTACTTCCATTAACACCTTCAAATTAAGTTAAGATTCATAATCTCCATAATTAGGGTTTTCCATGATCTCCTTATGAAGGATCATACCCTAATGGTGTGTATTGATACATTTTAAAGGTATCTTATTTGATTGTCATTGATATTAGGAGTTTTCTCTCTCCTCTTACTAATAGATGATGTTTACATCACTCTTGATTAGGTTAAGTCAACTCAACTTTGACTTGACATAAGTCAAGTCATCACCATTAAGGTCATTAGGGTTTGCTTGATCAAGGGGTGTTGATTGTTTAAACCCTTCAAGGGTACTTTAGTAAGTTCACCTTTGATCACAACATACATCAACCAACTCATTACTTGTTCCCTTAACATCTTTAGGTATAATTAGGGTTTAGGTTAATCAACAATTGAACCATCTAAGCCCTTAAATCATTAAGCATACTTGACCTTAAAAGACCCCAAACGGTTTTACACTTTCAACCTCCAAACGGTTTTGAAACCGCATGGAATGGTTGACCGTTTGGACCCTTTGACTTTCAAGACCACATGGCCAAGTATACCATCAAAACCGTTTGCCCTAGGTGAGGTGAAGACCGTTTAGTCCCGTTGATCGTTTGGCCAACATTGACTTTTGAAACCGCATGGACAAATCAGCCTTGAAACTGCATGACTAACTTGATCTTGAAACCGCATGGCCACCAAACGGTTTGGGACCATTTGGTCCAAACACCCTCAAAACTGCATGGACCAAAAACTGTATCAACACTTCCAATTGAAATAGGGTTTTCAATGTTGAACCCCTCAATCGTTCATGCCATGGTTAACCACTTATAAATTGATCCAATTAAGTTAATACTCAACTGATGTGACCCTCAATTGATCCTCAATTGATCACCAATTAGGGTTTGGATTGATTGGATTAGGCTTGGAAATCGATCATCCTTCAACATGTATCAACATGAGCCTAATTGATGTTGAACCCATTGAACCATCACTCAATTGGGTCATGACCTGACCCCAAACGGTCTTGGGATCGTTTGGACATTCTCCAAACGGTCTTGAGACCGTTTGCCCAAGGTCTCATCAAAAACTAGGTCAATTACTTAAGGGTTGAACCCTAATTAGGTCACCAAATCAGCACTTTGATTACACTTTAACTTAGTATCATTAGATCATCAATTGCTTAACCATACTCACCCCTAGACCTCCAAACGGTCTTGGGTGGCCTCCAAACGGTCTTGAGACGGTTTGGCTCATCCCACCCTTGGATTCTAGTGAAAAATCATTAGGGTTTGAGCTATTGAGTTGATCATCGAATCAACACTTGATTGCATTTCAATTTGGTATCTTTAGACCTTCAATTACTCAACCATACTTTACCCCAGACCTCCAAACGGTCTTGGGTGACCACCAAACGGTCTTGAGACCATTTGGGTAATCCCCAAACGGTTTTGAAACCGTTTGGGCTAATTAACTCAAAAAGTCAAATCAGCCAAGTTGAAAACCAGCACTTAATCCAATTAGGGTTTACCTAATTGATTATCCTTCAAATCATTATTCCTTTGGAATTAATTCATCAAATTTGGTGGGTCATCAACCAAAATAATTAGGAACAGGATTCTCAAACAGTCAACCCTTGGTCAACTCTTTCAAACGGTTTTGAAACCGTTTGCCCAAAAAGGCAACTAAATCAAGTTGAAAATCAGCACTTAATCCAATTAGGCTTTGCCTAATTGATTGTCCTTCAACTCATGATTCCTTTGAATTTATCCATAAAATTTGGTGAGTCATTAAGAAAAATAATTATTAACTGGAATCTCAAACGGTCAACCCTTAGTCAACTCCCTCAAACGGTTTTGAAACCGTTTGCCATAAAAGGTCAAGTTAATCAGGTTGGAAATCAGCACTTAATCCAATTAGGTTTACCTAATCGATTAGCCTTCAACTCATGATTCCTTGGGAGTTAACCCCTAAAATTTGGTGAGTCATTAACCAACATAATTATGAACAGGAATATCAAACGGTCAACCCTTAGTCAACTCCCTCAAATGGTTTTGGAGACCGTTTGCTCCAACCGACCTTGCGAAACCGTTTGCCCTTCAAACGGTTTTGAAACCGTTTGCCCCAAACGGTTTTGCAAACCGTTTGGCCAAGGGGTGCAAGACCGTTTGCTAAAGTAGCATTGGTATTCTTCTACCTCCATATCAAGGCCTGTTCTCCATGGTTTTGCTTGCAAGAGTGCAAAGAAGGATGGAGGGAAGAAGAACAAGCAACGTTTGCAAGAAAGAAAGATGCATAACAAAGTTTAAGGGTTTAGAGTTATAAAACCCACCTTAGGATCAGCTCTAGAGCTCCAAGCTTCATAGCTTTAATGGTGGATTGAGCTCCACAGGTCGTCCAAGGTTTCTTCTTCAAGAATTGGTTGGAAAGAATGGCTAGAAAAAAGAACTAAGTAAGAAAAACTAGCAAACCAACCTTATATCATGATTTCCTCAATGAATCTGAGCTAGAAGATAAACAAAGCTTACCCAAACCTACTTGGCCGTTCTCCTCTTCTCCTAAGCTCCTTCCTTAGTCGGTCCAAGCAAGAGATAAGTGAAGAGAGTAAGGGAAACGATCCCTTGGTTGTAAAAGAAAGGTGTATATATACTTTGGGCATGTTTTCAAGATAAGGACAATCTTTTCTTCTATTTCTCATATGGGTACTTCTCTCCTTATTGGCCACGCCCCTCCTTTATATACTTAAGAAAAACTCCTTTCTTAACCAAAGTTTAGTGAGAAGGAAGCCAAACATCCTACTAAATTACACACATATAAAAGGGTCATTATGCTTACAACTTGGTTATTTAGTTACAAGGGTTATCCTTCTTATTTGATTATTCAAATGAAGCACCCCTTCATCATTTTTACTCTAATTGATGCCAAGAGTCATGAAAGATACTCTAGAAGGTATATTTTACATGTTGCACCCCATGTTTTGGGTAAATTGCACTTTACACCAAAACTAGGGTTTAAAGCACAAGGATTGCTCCACAAGCTGCATTTTGGTGCCCAAGCTTGGAGAATCCATAATACTTCATCAAATTCATTCTTGTGATGTATTATCATCATAGGAAAATCTAAAAATGTGCAATTTGCAAGTTAACCCCTCTAATTGGGTAATTTGCACATAAGTCCACTTTTAACAAAACAATATTACAATATTGTTTAAAAAGGACAGAAAGGGAAATATATGTCCCTCAGGAGCTTTAATTACATTTTCAACAGATAACCACAAGCATTTAATCACATGATTAAGAAACACCTGAGGTTAGTTCATAACCCATGTCAGGGATGCTACAAATTATAAACCCCTAACAAGGATTTCGCCCCCGAAATCCCAGAAAGAAAAGGGAAAGCAGATATTATTTAAGCATCATTATCATTACATCCTTAGATAACATTTCGTTATTATGGAGATATTATAAAGTTTTGATCAACTTTTCTTAAGATCACACTCATACTCTGTTATTTATTTTGAGACTATATAAGTGCTTCCATACCTTGGTTGCATCATCACATCTGATAACAACATACTAACTTTCCTTATTATTTGCACTAACTATTTCATTAGTTGTACATTCTCTTATCATAGGGAAAAGTTACTTATCAAACAAGGACTTATTTGACAGATATCTTGGAGAAAGATATGTTTGTGAAAAACATAAACCCCTAACATGTGATGTTCATATTACTCTATATGTCTAATTTAATTTCATAGTTGACCAGTCTAGGTAATTCATATAAATTATTTGATATATTATTGCATTCTTATTTTGGTACCTATCACATGTGCTATCAACACATTACATATCTTTCTTCCTTTCATCTTGGGACATTACTTATTACATATATTCTCATATTAGAACCAAAGTCCAGATTAAACTAATACCTTTATAAGTATTCATCACATAAACATCTTTATTATTATTCTTACAACCTTTACTAATCAGGGTTGGCCTTCCTTATTCTCATATTTCTTATTTTATGATTCTCATTAGATTGTCTCAGAATGACTGCTTGATCAGAGCAATAAAAAATATAACAATCTAAGAGTTTCCATATTTACTTTATCATCAGCAACTGTATACCTGGCCATGGTATATAAATACCGATATAAGGTAATATGCACTTGTATACTACCATATTCCTTCTCTTTTCTTATCATCACAAGTATAAGTATTAATCTTACTAAAATTTCTATCCAGACCAATTCTTTAATACATCATCTTCTTATGAAGGTAAGCATGCAACATGAAATATTTATTTTATAAAACATTATAAGTCTTTATAGGACTAATCAAGGAAAGTTCAATCAATTGCTTTCTCAGTTTTATCCAAGAGATCATAGAAAGACATATAAGAAATACCATTTATTTTGTCTAACCCGTCATGACTCGAGGATTATTCATTATCTCAGGCTGATTCTGCCTCAGAGGTTGATTTGCCATAACATTTCTGGCTGGGCAATCTCTTACCAGATGCCCTACCTGTCCACATTGATAGCAAGTTCTGGGTTCTCAGTGTGGTCTAAAGGGTTCCTTACCCTTTCTGGATAACCATTGCCTTGGTGCACTAGGTCCTGGTTGTATTAGTGACACCAGAAACTTCTTCCTTTTGGAATTACCAGGTCTCTGCTCTTGGGTTTGGATAGGCCTTTTTTCAATTTTTCCTTTATATTTCTTTTCTGGACAATTAGGTCTGATATGTCCAGGTTTCCTACACCTATGACAGATCCTAGTTTCTGGTTGTATTCTAACCCCTACATTACTATATATTGATTCAATAGGCTGAGGTTGAGCACATACTCGTTCTAAGTTCAGAACTTCATCATTTACCATTGCTTCAACAGCTGTTGTGGGTTACATATTCTGTTGATATCCAAAAAATCATCATTAGGAGCTGGTAACCTAGGTTTCATTGCTAGTGCTTGATCCACTTAATACATCATGGTTTCCCTAAGTTCCTCAACAGTGATTCCTAAGGAAAGATTCCTTATCATGGTTGGATTAGCTAGGGGGATCTCAGGTAATTGTCCCTCTCTTGCGTGCTCCTTTGCACCTCTTCTCGGTATAGCATTGTTGCTCTCTGCATCAAACTCCTCATCCGATCTAGTCATCTTCAAGTTCTTCTCCTCCTATGTGAGCAGAAGATACCATCAGATACACTGGATGACACTAGAACAAACTCTACTACCTTAGTCCTATGTCTCTGTAGACTCAGCGAACCTAGAGCTCTAATACCACTAAATTGTGGCGACCGAATCGATAAATCACGATGTAAACTCAGCGGAAGTGATTAACTAGCAGCGGAATTATCAAAATCACTAAAAATTTAAAACTTTTTGGAAAGAGATCTTTAAACTATAAAACTCTTTTATAAGAAAACAAGATGAACTATTTACAACATGGTTTGACATTACATATCTGTGAATTCACATCTCGAGTGATTACATACATCCATTACCCTGTTACCTGTATAGGCAAGATACAAAAATCTCGAGGCATTAAGCCAAAAACCTCAGATCTACTGACTCCTAGGACCTGAGAGTACAGAGACGACACATAGGACCTACTATCTACAAGACTTGACAGTCAGTATCTCCACCTGAGATTCAATACTGCCCCTGGTGTTGCTGCTGTTGTTTTTGCTCATCTCTAGATGGATTCCTTCGTCCTCAGCGTCTACCTAAATAGTCAAATCCCACGGGGGTGAGACAATTGAATAATTGTCCCAGCGAGAGTTATAAATTTCCGCCAGAAGCATTGTTATTGCATTAAGGAATAACAATAAGCAGTATAATTATTAACATTTAACAGCTGGTTTAATGTCAAGTAAACCAACATTTCAATCATAACTTAATTGGATATCAAATCATATCTCATTAAAGAATATGAAGAACATGTATACTAGTTATTTAACTAGAACATTATAAACAATGTAACATCAATCATTGTTTCTCGTAGTTCAATCTAAGCAGTTATGCTACACGGCTGATTATGTTTTCCAAACATTATTATGCCCTGCGGAGATGAGGTATACTGCTCATACTCCAACCGACCATTACGAAATCACGTCGATACCATACATAGGTCATCAAAAGAGCCAGATTCTTATGACCTCATCTTCCTCAGTCAGTGTGAGGATTTACATGCAAGACATCTTGTGTCTCTGCTATGATAGCTATCCAGGGTATTCTGGCAACTTCGTTATTAGAGTCACTGTAACATCCCTGACCTGGGTTATAACCTAACCCTAGAAGTTTTGCCTAAATATGTAATTATATACTTGTGAATACTCCCTGGCATGTAATTAAGTTCCTCAGGAACATTTACTTTCAATTTTGATCCTTTATATGTAAAGTTGTAGCATTGTTTTGTAGTGCAGAGACCTATGTGCAAATTACCCAGTTAAAGGGGTTAACTTGCAATGTTCACAGATTAAGATGTTCTCATGATAATAAGACATCATATGAGTAAATATGATAAAGTTTGAAGGATTTCCCAAGCTTGAGCACCAAGGTGCAGCTGTGGAAGCAATCCCTATGCTTGAAAACCCTAATTTGAAGTAAAGTGCAATTTACCCAAATTAAAGGGTGCAACTTGTAATTTTCACTTTCTAGAACATCTTTTATAACTCTTGTCATCATTTAGAGTAGAAATGATGAAAGGGACACATCAATGAATAATCAAATAAGAAAAGAGATCTTTGTGGTGAAAGTTACCTAATATGGGTATGGAGACCTTTCATGTATGTACCCTAGTTGAAGGTTGGCTTTCTTTACCCTTAGATCTTGAGATTTCATGAGCTTTGCATAAGTTTAGATGAGTTTGGACGTGCCTTGAGCAAGGAGGTACTTAGATGAAAATTCCATACTTTAGAGGTCCTTACGGTGTAAAAAGGCTTAAAGTATATAAGCCATTTCCTTGTAACAAGTGAACGAACCTTTCATTTCCTTCACTTCTTCTCTTCTTTCTCAACCGACCAAGGCTAGCTCTAGAGCAGAGAGGGACGACCAAGGGTTCTAGGTAAGTTTAGATCATCCCTTTTTTCTTGAATTCATGGAGGAAACTCGTTTTCAAGGTTGGATTCATGGCTAGCTCACTTAGTTCTATCTTTCTAGCCATCTCTTCTCAACTTTCCTTGGAGGATTCACCTTGGCCGACCAGTGGAGCTTCTAGGATGCCATTAAAGCTTGGAGCTTGTAGGCTTGGAGCTCTAGGAACAACCTTTAGGCGGGTTTTATAACTCTAAACTCTTGCTTTATATGCATACTTTGTTCTTGCAATTTAGCATGTTAGTTCTTCTTCTACCTTCCTTCTTCCTTGCACTTTTGCAAGCAAAACGGTGGAAGAACCGACCTTGACAAAGGTTGAAGATGAGGGGCGTGAATCCCTATGTTACTTTATCAAACGACCTTGGACTCTTTTGGTCCAAACGGTTGCAAACCGTTTAAGGTCAAACGGTTTCAAACCGTTTGATCTCAAACGGTCTTGCAAGACCGTTTGGATTGAAACGGTCTCAAGACCGTTTGATAGGGTTGACCAAGGGATGACCATTTGAGGGTCTGTTAGTTATATATTGAATTTCATTCCTGCAAAGAATTAAAGTTTAATTCTTAACCTTTTGAGAGTTGAAGGCACTTCAACATCCAAACCCTAATCGGGTCAAAATTGCTGTTTTAAAACATAGATCTTGTTGAGTTTTGGGTTGAAGGACCCAAACGGTCTCAAGACCGTTTGGGGGTTCCTCCAAACGGTCTCAAGACCATTTGGGCACAACCCAAGACCGTTTGAAGGTCTAGGGTTGAGATAATCTAATGGTTTGAAGGTCCAATTGCAATAAGTTGATGAATTGATAAAAATACTGATTTTTGACCTATTTGGAGTCCGACCCTAATCTAACCGACTTGGTTTTTGGTAAAACTTTGGGCAAACGGTCTCAAGACCGTTTGGATGATGTCCAAACAACCTCAAGACCGTTTGGGCCAAGTTTGGGCCCAATTGGAGGTCAATTGATAGGTTCAACCTTGAATTGATTCACAATGTTGAATATTGATGACCATTCGATTTGAAACCCTAATTGAGAAGGTTTCAACCCTAATTGTCTTTCAATTGAGGGTCAATTTGATGTCCAAGTGATTGAGGTTAATCTTAGTTAACTCAATTTATAAGTGGTTATCATGGATTTGGTTAATTGAGGGGTTCAACATACATATCCATGACCAATTGTAACTTTTGAACCACTTTGGAGGTCCAAACGGTTTGAGCCCATTTGGACCAAACGGTCTCAAGACCGTTTGGATCCAAACAGTCTCAAGACCATTTGAGGCCAAACGGTCTCAAGACCGTTTGGGCTCAAACGATCTCAAGGTCGTTTGGTCCAATCGATCTCAAGTTGATTTGATCAAACGGTTTCAAACCGCATGAACTTCAAACGGTTTGAAAGTCAAAACGGTCAACGCACCCAAACGGTCTCAAGACCGTTTGGGGTCAAACGGTCTCAAGACCGTTTGAGACCAAACAGTCTCAAGACCGTTTGGTGGTTGAAGGTTGAAACTATTTGAAGGCGTTCAAAGTGGTTTGTACTTAATCAATTGATGATGTAATTGATTCAATGATGATCTAATCTAAACCCTAATGGTAACCTAGGTCATTAAGGGACTAAGTGATTAATGAGTTGACCCATGATGGTGATAATGAGGTAAATTACCAAAATACCCTTGAGGGGTTTAATGGAGTAAAACCTTGTTCTAATCAAACCCTAATCACATGATAGTGATGTTTTGGCTTATGTTAGTCTATGAGGACTTAACCCAACCTGATCTAGAGTGGTGTTATCACCATCTACTAGTAAGAGGAGAGAGAAAGTATCCTAAAAGAGAGAAAGTACCCTTTTATGGTGGAAACTCAAGTAAGATACTTTCAATACACATGAATGTACATGAATAGGGAATGATCCACCTATGTGAGATCATGGAAACCCTAATTATGATGTCTAGTGAATCTTAATCTTACTTAAGAGCTTTAATGATGATGTTTCTCATACATGATGATGTAATAAGTACAATTCACCATGGAGTGAATAGTAAACCCTAAATTCTAGGGTGGTGACATGAAAGATGAATAGTAAACCCTGATTGATGAATTGTTTACTATTACCAGTCGAATTAACCTTGCAGGTTGATATGAGATGATGATCATATCCAGGTATGGATTGTAATACTATATTCATTGAAAGCATGTCTTAAGCTTTATGAATAAGTGAAATATTTTGATGCACTGCTAGTGACATCTATTGAGATTTATGGGTTGTAAGAGCCATAAATACCATCAAGGTCATGCTTAACAGATGACTTGTGATGAAATGATTAAGAACTGATGATTGAAAAGAGTTAGGCTTGCTACATTTTAGTATTCTCATTTATAGCTGTTATGATAATGTTATTGTTTGAAGAACAATGTATGATGTTAAAAGAATACTGAATGTACCTAACTAATCAAGTGTAATGTAGAGCCCTGATCATAGATCCATCATTGTCAGAGTCTAAATGATGGTGAAACAGGTTTTCCTAAGGGAACTCCTGGATCACATACTTTTGAGTATGTGGGGTATATGGATGTGTAGAACCTTACATCCTAGTGTAGGAATTGATGTAGATTTTTATAGTCCGTCAAACCTTCACTACAACCCAAAAGGTGAGATGTATCACTATTCTCCCAAAGTAAACACAAACACCGCATCGGTGAAAGATAATCAAGAAATCTTCCGATGACAAAGAGAGTACAGAACGCCACTGTAACTCTAAAAACATAGCGAAGGTCCAGTTTACCCTGGTGAGCTATAAATAGCAGACGTCCTGCCATATGTCCTGCAAACAATCCTCTAACTGACTGAGGAAGATGAGGTCATAAGAATCCGACTTTTTTAATGACCTATGTATGATACTGATGTGACTTCTTAGCGATCAGTTGGAGTATGAGTGGTATGCCTCATCTCCACAGGGCATAATAATGTTTGAAAAACATAATCAACAACGTAGTATTACTTGATTGATGTTACACTGGATAAAGTATATGTTCTTCATGTTTTATAAATGATGAACTCTTGCTTATTATCAAAACTGCTAATGAATGCTTTGGAAGCTTTTACTGTTTAAGTTATTCTTTTTTTGCTTATAAAGCTTCTAGTGGAGAGTTATAACTCTCGCTGGGGCAATTATGTATAATTGTCTCACCCCGTAGACTTCAACTTTTTAGGTGGTCGTCGAAGACGGAGGAACCGGTCTAAAGGTGACCAATCCCAGCAGTAGCAGCACCAGGAGCAGCAGTAAATCTCAGGTGGAGATTTAGCCTGCTATGTGGTGTAGTTAGAGTCAGTCCTATGTGTCCTCTGTACTCTCAGGTCTTGAAGTGTTTTGGTTATGAGTTCTTGAGATTTTGTATCATGTTGTATATAATTACTCAAGAAGTAATTTGACAGAGATGTATACAGTTTAAATCCTTTTTCTATGGAAAAGGTTTGTGGTTACAAGCTCTTGTCTCGAAAAGTTTTAATTTCCCGTGATTTTTGTCTTCCACTGATTATCGATTGCTTCCGCTTATGTTTAAATCGTGATTATTTCGTGGTTTGGAGATCGGAGCCCACAATTAAGTGGTATCAGAGCTCTAGGTTCGCCAAGTCTACAGAGGCATAGGACTTAGGAAGTCGAGTCTATCTCTATTATTCCTTCCTTATCTAATAGAATCTTCTGCTCCTTAGGAGAAGAAGATACATAAGGATGGCTGAGCCACAAGATGAGTACGTGGCAGAGAGTAGTGCTAGTGCAACTCGAGGCGGTGCAAGGGTTCCAGAAATAGAACAACCTGCACCTGAGCCACTCAGGGAGCCACCCCAGTTTGACCCAGATGACATGGGTAACCCAGCAGTACAAACGATGTTCGGGCAGTTTATGACTGCCATGACACACATAACTGACAGGATGCCTATGCCTGCACCTAGGGCACCTGCCCAGCCTGAAGGACAAGGTATCAGTAAGACGTTCGAGCGACTATGTCATGTCGGAGCTACCGAGTACCTTGGGACTACTGACCCCGCAGATGTTGATCTGTGGTTGACGGAGTTGGAGAAGGCTTTCAGGATCCTCAATATCCCTGAAACTGAGAAGGTCAGACATGCTGTCTATCTTCTCAAAGGAAGCGCTGGTCATTGGTGGACAATGGAAGAGCAGAAGAGACCTGGAATGGAGATCTCATGGGAAGACTTTCGGCGGGAATTTGTTCATAGATATTTACCAAAGACCTTCCTAGACGAGAAGATCTCTCAATTTGAGAGACTGAGGCAGGGAGTAATGAAAATTAGCGAGTATGAAGCTAAGTTCATGGAGTTGTTGCGGTTTTGTCCGCACATGGCTGCCACAGAAGAAGAAAGAATCAGGAGATTCGAGAGGGGTTTGAATGCTGACATGACTACCCCTATCTCTGCCTTAGAAAACCGAGAGGGATTCTCTACCTTCGTTGAGTCAGTCCGAAGGATAGAGAGATCTGTGGCTGAGAAGAGGCAAACTCAGAAAAGATATCCACAGTTCCAGGGTTCTTCATCTAGGGACTTTAAGAAGCCTAGATCCTCTGCACCTAACCCTCCACCACATAGATCTAGCTCTCAGACTCAGTGGTCTCCAAGTAGAGGTAGAGGACGAAGACAACCACCTCAGGAGACTCAGAGTTCTGCATCAATGTCAGTTACTGGACCACCCAGACCACAACAACTGGAGAGAAGTTGCTACAACTGTGGTAAAGTGGGACACTTGATGAAGGACTACCGATCTAAGCCTGTCAGTGTGACACAGCCTCCGAGACAGAATCAACAAGGATCTGAGAGAATGCAATCTCAAGGAGCAGCTCGAGGACGTGGACAAGCGTCTCAAGCTGGATCATCAGCACCACCTCAACACCAGGCGACAACAAGGTTCTACGCTATGAACCCACCAGAGGCAGTGGTCGATCCACAAGTGGTGACATGTCAGATGGAACTTTTAAATTCTGATATGTCAAAGTCTTGTGTAGTATCTGTTCTGATTGACCCGGGTGCTACACACTCTTTCATCACTCGAAGAATGATTCGCAACTGCAATATGACAGTTAGTCATAGGGCAGATAGTTTGTTGTTGGAGACTCCGTTGAGTGGGTCTGCCGTTCTGCAAGAAGTATGCTCTCCCTGCGTACTCTTCTTTTCTAAGCATTGCATTCAAGTAGACCTCATACCGCTTGATATGCAAGGATTTGATGTAATCCTAGGGATGGATACCTTGGAAAGGTATCGAGTTGTCTTGGATTGTGAGTCCAAGTTGGCAGTGTTTGCTGATGAAAGCAACACATGGATCTTTCAAGGAGAAAGAAAGATTCTGCCCACTTGTCTTGTAACAGCTATGGTTGCTGATAAGTTGATGAGGCAAGGATGTTATGCATTCTTGGCCCATGTGGTAGATGTTACCAAGGAGAGTTCCAACCCTGTTGAAGTTCCTATAGTCAGGGAATTCGAGGATGTGTTTCCTGAAGAACTTCCTGGTATACCGCCACCTCGGGAGATTGATTTTGAAATCAATTTAGTCCCAGATACAAAACCTATAGCCCAGACTCCTTATAGGATGGCGCCTGCCGAGATGGCAGAACTCAAGAAACAGCTTCAAGAGTTACTTGAGAAAGGTTTTATCCGACCGAGCACTTCACCTTGGGGTGCTCCGGTTTTGTTTGTTAAAAAGAAAGATGGATCAATGCGGTTGTGCATTGACTATAGACAACTCAATAAAGTAACAATAAAGAACAAGTACCCTTTGCCAAGGATTGATGATCTTTTTGACCAGTTGCGTGGTGCAATAGTCTTCTCAAAGATAGATTTGAGATCTGGATATCATCAACTCCGCATTAAGGACAGTGACATATCCAAGTCTGGCTTTAGGACAAGATATGGTCACTATGAGTTCACGGTTATGTCATTTGGACTAACCAATGCACCAGCTGCATTCATGGAACTCATGAATAGAGTCTTTTGACCTTTCCTTGATCAGTGTGTTGTCATTTTCATAGATGACATACTGATTTATAGTAAGGATGCTCAGCAGCATGAGCAGCACCTTCGCCAAGCTTTGACCTTGCTAAGAGAACACAAGCTGTATGCAAAGTTTAGCAAGTGTGAGTTTTGGCTACCTGAGGTATCTTTTCTTGGGCATGTGATATCTGCCTCGGGAATTCATGTTGATCCTGCAAAGGTAGAATCTGTTCTACAATGGGGACGACCGAAGACACCGACGGAGATTAGAAGTTTCTTGGGATTATATGGTTACTATCGAAGGTTTATTAAGAATTTTAGTTCTATAGCCTTACCTTTGACCAAGTTAACCCGGAAAGATGTACCTTTTGCCTGGAGTGATAAGTGTCAACAGTCTTTTCAGCTGTTGAAAGAAAGGTTGACAAGTGCACATGTGCTTGTGCTACCTGAACAAGGAAAAGGATATGTAGTCTTCTGTAATGCCTCCAAGAATGGACTTGGATGTGTGTTGATGCAGGATAAACAGGTGATTTCTTTTGCTTCCCGACAGCTTAAGAAACACGAGGAGAATTATCCGACACACGATCTGGAATTAGCTGCTGTGGTCCATGCTTTGAAGATCTGGAGACATTATCTCTATGGAGAAACCTTCCAGATTTTCACAGACCACAAGAACCTTAAGTATATCTTCTCTCAGCATGAGCTTAACATGAGGCAACGTCGCTGGATGGAGTTAATCAAGGACTATGATTGTACAATTGATTACCATCCGGGCAAGGCCAATGTGGTTGTAGATGCCTTGAGTAGGAAATCAGCAACATCAACCATGGATAGAGAACAACTAAGTTCCTTAGTATGCTCTAGGAGAGATATGCTTATCTCTTTAAGGCAAGACAATGTGCAGTTGAAGGTATCATTGTTAGCTGGTTTGTTAGCTGAGATGCAGATTAAACCTACCCTAAGAGAGCAGATAAAGGAGGCACAACAAATAGATGCTGCAGTTCAGCAGATTAGATCTGAGTTTGGTGATGAGAAGCGAGAAGGTTTTCATGAGTCAGATGACCAGGTGGCATGCTATCATGGGAGGATGATAGTGCCAGATGTAGATAACCTGAGGAAGATAGTTCTGGAGGAAGCTCATTCTTCAATGTATGCTATACATCCTGGGAGCACCAAGATGTATCGAAACTTGAAAGATATGTATTGGTGGCCTGGGATGAAGAAGGATGTAGCTGAGTTTTTTCTGAGGTGTCCTGTGTGTCAGCAGGTCAAGGCTGAACACCAAAAACCTGTAGGGACAATGCAACCTTTACCCATACCATAGTGGAAGTGGGACCATGTGACCATGGACTTTGTTGTTGGCCTACCCAGGACAAACAAAGGACATGATTCCATTTGGGTAGTTGTTGATAGGTTGACAAAGACAACACATTTCCTACCTGTCAAAACAACCTATTCTGCTGAAAGGTTATCCCAGTTGTATGTTTAGGAGATAGTGCATTTGCACGGAGTTCCTATCACTATAGTTTCTGACAGAGGTCCCCAGTTTACAAGTTGCTTTTGGGAACAGTTACACAGAGCCTTAGGCACCAAACTAAGGTTTAGTACAGCCTTTCACCCACAGACTGATGGACAGTCGGAAAGGACTATACAGACCTTGGAAGACCTGTTGAGAGCATGTGTTCTCCAGTTTACCGGGAGTTGGGATCTACATCTGAACTTGATAGAGTTTGGCTATAACAATAGCTATCAACATAGTATTGATATGGCACCCTATGAAGCTTTGTATGGTAGACGTTGTAGATCACCCTGGTGTTGGTATGAGACTGGTGAGCACCAGTTGTTAGGTCCTGATCTTGTGCAGCAAACTATAGAGAAGATTAAAGTTATACATCAACAGCTTAAGACTACACAGGATAGGCAGAAGTCGTATGCTGATAAACGTCGTAGACCCCTAGAGTTCCAGGTTGGAGACAAAGTGTATCTCAAGGTCTCACCTTGGAAAGGAGTCCTTCGTTTTGGAAGAAAAGGAAAGTTAGCTCCTAGATTTATGGGACCTTATCCAATTGTTGAGAGAGTTGGAAAGGTGGCCTATAGACTAGAGTTACCTCAAGAGTTGCAGAAGTTACATTCTGTGTTTCACATTTCCATGCTGAGGAGATGTCACCCAGACACCGAGTCAGTTCTACAACCAATGGAAGTAGAATTAAATGATGATATAACATATGAGGAGGGACCAGTGTCAATCCTTGATAACAGAACAAAAAAGTTAAAGAAGAAAGATATAAGCCTCGTGAAAGTCCTCTGGAACCATCGTGGTGTTGAAGAAGCCACTTGGGAACTAGAGGATGAGATGAGAAGGAAATACCCTGCTCTTTTCTCCTAAAATGTTTTATCGATTTCGGGGACGAAATCCTTGTGAAGGGGTGGATAATTTGTAACATCCCTGACCTGGGTTATAACCTAAACCTAGAAGTTTTGCCTAAATATGTAATTATATACTTGTGAATACTCCCTGGCATGTAATTAAGTTCCTCAGGAACATTTACTTTCAATTTTGCTCCTTTATATGTAAAGTTGTAGCATTGTTTTGTAGTGCAGGGACCTATGTGCAAATTACCCAGTTAAAGGGGTTAACTTGCAATGTTCACAGATTAAGATGTTCTCATGATAATAAGACATCATATGAGTAAATATGATAAAGTTTGAAGGATTTCCCAAGCTTGAGCACCAAGGTGCAGCTGTGGAAGCAATCCCTATGCTTGAAAACCCTAATTTGAAGTAAAGTGCAATTTACCCAAATTAAAGGGTGCAACTTGTAATTTTCACTTTCTAGAACATCTTTTATAACTCTTGTCATCATTTAGAGTAGAAATGATGAAAGGACACATCAATGAATAATCAAATAAGAAAAGAGATCTTTGTGGTGAAAGTTACCTAATATGGGTATGGAGACCTTTCATGTATGTACCCTAGTTGAAGGTTGGCTTTCTTTACCCTTAGATCTTGAGATTTCATGAGCTTTGCATAAGTTTAGATGAGTTTGGACGTGCCTTGAGCAAGGAGGGACTTAGATGAAAATTCCATACTTTAGAGGTCCTTATGGTGTAAAAAGGCCTAAAGTATATAAGCCATTTCCTTGTAACAAGTGAACGAACCTTTCATTTCCTTCACTTCTTCTCTTCTTTCTCAACCGACCAAGGCTAGCTCTGGAGCAGAGAGGGATGACCAAGGGTTCTAGGTAAGTTTAGATCATCCCTTTTTTCTTGAATTCATGGAGGAAACTCGTTTTCAAGGTTGGATTCATGGCTAGCTCACTTAGTTCTATCTTTCTAGCCATCTCTTCTCAACTTTCCTTGGAGGATTCACCTTGGCCGACCAGTGGAGATTCTAGGATGCCATTAAAGCTTGGAGCTTGGAGGCTTGGAGCTCTAGGAACAACCTTTAGGCGGGTTTTATAACTCTAAACTCTTGCTTTATATGCATACTTTGTTCTTGCAATTTAGCATGTTAGTTCTTCTTCTACCTTCCTTCTTCCTTGCACTTTTGCAAGCAAAACGGTGGAAGAACCGACCTTGACAAAGGTTGAAGATGAGGGGCGTGAATACCTATGTTACTTTATCAAATGACCTTGGACCCTTTTGGTCCAAACGGTTGCAAACCGTTTAAGGTCAAACGGTTTCAAACCGTTTGATCTCAAACGGTCTTGCAAGACTGTTTGGATTGAAACGGTCTCAAGACCATTTGATAGGGTTGACCAAGGGATGACCGTTTGAGGGTCTGTTGGTTATATATTTAATTTCATTCCTGCAAAGAATCAAAGTTTAATTCTTAATCTTTTGAGAGTTGAAGGCACTTCAACATCCAAACCCTAATCGGGTCAAAATTGCTGTTTTAAAACATAGATCTTGTTGAGTTTTGGGTTGAAGGACCCAAACGGTCTCAAGACCGTTTGGGGGTTCCTCCAAACGGTCTCAAGACCATTTGGGCACAACCCAAGACCGTTTGAAGGTATAGGGTTGAGATAATCTAATGGTTTGAAGGTCCAATTGCAATAAGTTGATGAATTGATAAAAATGCTGATTTTTGACCTATTTGGAGTCCGACCCTAATCTAACCGACTTGGTTTTTGGTCAAACTTTGGGAAAACGGTCTCAAGACCGTTTGGATGATGTCCAAACAACCTCAAGACCGTTTGGGCCAAGTTTGGGCCCAATTGGAGGTCAATTGATAGGTTCAACCTTGAATCGATTCACAATGTTGAATATTGATGACCATCCGATTTGAAACCCTAATTGAGAAGGTTTCAACCCTAATTGGCTTTCAATTGAGGGTCAATTTGATGTCCAAGTGATTGAGGTTAATCTTAGTTAACTCAATTTATAAGTGGTTATCATGGATTTGGTTAATTGAGGGGTTCAACATACATATCCATGACCAATTGTAACTTTTGAACCACTTTGGAGGTCCAAACGGTTTGAGCCCATTTGGACCAAACGGTCTCAAGACCGTTTGGATCCAAACGGTCTCAAGACCATTTGAGGCCAAACGGTCTCAAGACCATTTGGGCTCAAACGATCTCAAGGTCGTTTGGTCCAATCGATCTCAAGTTGATTTGATCAAACAGTTTCAAACCGCATGAACTTCAAACGGTTTGAAAGTCGAAACGGTCAACGCACCCAAACGGTCTCAAGACCGTTTGGTGGTTGAAGGTTGAAACCGTTTGAAGGTGTTCAAAGTGGTTTGTACTTAATCAATTGATGATGTAATTGATTCAATGATGATCTAATCTAAACCCTAATGGTAACCTAGGTCATTAAGGGACTAAGTGATTAATGAGTTGACCCATGATGGTGATCATGAGGTAAATTACCAAAATACCCTTGAGGGGTTTAATGGAGTAAAACCTTGTTCTAATCAAACCCTAATCACATGATAGTGATGTTTTGGCTTATGTTAGTCTATGAGGACTTAACCCAACCTGATCTAGAGTGGTGTTATCACCATCTACTAGTAAGAGGAGAGAGAAAGTATCCTAAAAGAGAGAAAGTACCCTTTTATGGTTGAAACTCAAGTAAGATACTTTCAATACACATGAATGTACATGAATAGGGAATGATCCACCTATGTGAGATCATGGAAACCCTAATTATGATGTCTAGTGAATCTTAATCTTACTTAAGAGCTTTAATGATGATGTTTCTCATACATGATGATGTAATAAGTACAATTCACCATGGAGTGAATAGTAAACCCTAAATTCTAGGGTGGTGACATGAAAGATGAATAGTAAACCCTGATTGATGAATTGTTTACTATTACCAATTGCATTAACCTTGCAGGTTGATATGAGATGATGATCATATCCAGGTATGGATTGTAATACTATATTCATTGAAAGCATGTCTTAAGCTTTATGAATAAGTGAAATATTTTGATGCACTGCTAGTGACATCTATTGAGATTTATGGGCTGTAAGAGCCATAAATACCATCAAGGTCATGCTTAACAGATGACTTGTGATGAAATGATTAAGAACTGATGATTGAAAAGAGTTAGGCTTGCTACATTTTAGTATTCTCATTTATAGTTGTTATGCTAATGTTATTGTTTGAAGAACAATGTATGATGTTAAAAGAATACTGAATGTACCTAACTAATCAAGTGTAATGTAGAGCCCTGATCATAGATCCATCATTGTCAGAGTCTAAATGATGGTGAAACAGGTTTTCCTAAGGGAACTCCTGGATCACATACTTTTGAGTATGTGGGGTATATGGATGTGTAGAACCTTACATCCTAGTGTAGGAATTGATGTAGATTTTTATAGTTCGTCAAACCTTCACTACAACCCAAAAGGTGAGATGTATCACTATTCTCCCAAAGTAAACAAAAACACCGCATCGGTGAAAGATAATCAAGAAATCTTCCGATGACGAAGAGAGTACAGAACGCCACTGTAACTCTAAAAACATAGCGAAGGTCCAGTTTACCCTGGTGAGCTATAAATAGCAGACGTCCTGCCAGATGTCCTGCAAACAATCCTCTAACTGACTGAGGAAGATGAGGTCATAAGAATCCGGCTCTTTTAATGACCTATGTATGATACTGATGTGACTTCTTAGCGATCAGTTGGAGTATGAGTGGTATGCCTCATCTCCACAGGGCATAATAATGTTTGAAAAACATAATCAACAGCGTAGTATTACTTGATTGATGTTACACTGGATAAAGTATATGTTCTTCATGTTTTATAAATGATGAACTCTTGCTTATTATCAAAACTGCTAATGAATGCTTTGGAAGCTTTTACTGTTTAAGTTATTCTTTGTTTGCTTATAAAGCTTCTAGTGGAGAGTTATAACTCTTGCTGGGGCAATTATGTATAATTGTCTCACCTCGTAGACTTCAACTTTTTAGGTGGTTGTCGAAGACGGAGGAACCGGTCTAAAGGTGACCAATCCCAACAGCAGCAACACCAGGAGCAGCAGTAAATCTCAGGTGGAGATTCAGCCTGCTATGTGGTGTAGTTAGAGTCAGTCCTATGTGTCCTCTGTACTCTCAGGTCTTGAAGGGTTTTGGTTATGAGTTCTTGAGATTTTGTATCATGTTGTGTATAATTACTCAAGAAGTAATTTGACAGAGATGTATACAGTTTAAATCCTTTTTCTATGGAAAAGGTTTGTGGTTACAAGCTCTTGTCTCGAAAAGTTTTAATTTCCCGTGATTTTTGTCTTCCGCTGATTATCGATTGCTTCCGCTTATGTTTAAATCGTGATTATTTCGTGGTTTGGAGATCGGAGCCCACAGTCACAGTGGCATTCTGTACTCTCTTCATCATCGAAGGATCTCTTGTTTATCTCTCATCGATGCAGCATTAATGATTCCCTCGGGAGATTAATGATACATCATCCCGGCATAGACATGTAATGAAGGATTGATGGGATAAAGATACATCCTACATCAATTCCTGCATTAGGACGTAAGGATATTCACGTCCATAATCCCCCATATACTCAAAAGTATATGTTCCAGGAGTTCCCTTAGGAAAACCTATTTCACCATCATTTGGTCTCTGACAATGATGGATCTATGGTCACGGCCCTACATGATATGATCATACTTGATTATTTAAGTACATTTTAGCATTCTTTTAGCATCAATCATGTTTTCAAACATAAACAATTAAAACATTTGCTATAGAAGAATAATACTAAATGTATCAAGTTTATTTCACACCAGTTATCATTTCTTAACCATCTCATCATTATGGTTCAAGAACAAGGGTGTTCAAACCCTTAAATCATCATAAGTCATCTAATAGCATGACCTTAATTGTAACAATGTAAATATTACTCAAGGCTCTTACAGCCCATCATTCTCATATGTTACCTCTTAAACCAGGCAACATAATATATCATTTTTTTTGGTGCACGTAGGGTGTTGCCTTTTTACTATTTTCCAAAAAAGTGCGGGTACAAGGATGTAGCCACTTAAGGAAAAAACAAAAGATGTACAGAAAAACAAAAGACTGTACAGAAAAACAAAAGACTAGCTACTTAAGACTTTGATGTCGTCTAAGCAGGCCTCCCAGAGCTTCCGACTATCTGTGAAAGTGCCCCTGAAGGTCCTAGCGTTCCTTTCTTTCCAGATCGTGTGTATAATAACACATGCCGCTAACTTTTCTCTCCCTTTAAGATTAAGTAAATCAGAAAAGGAGTTAAAGGTCGCAGAACTGCTACTGTACCTCCTCCAATAACCCCAAAAACCAACAGCAAAACTGCAGCCAAAGAAAAGGTGGTCTGCATCCTCTTGACAGGTACAACAGAGCACGCATATAGATGCTAGCTGAAAGCCTGACTTTTTAAGGTAATCCATAGTCGAGATTCTCCCAAGAAAGCACTTCCATAGCAGCATAGAAAACCTCCTTGGCATACTCTTCCAAATCCAATGCCCCCAAAGAACCCTTTGATGTTTCTTTCTAACCATACTCCAACAGTCTTTCAGCTTGCAAGACTTCTTTAACCCAAACATGATTTGATCATCATCACCATCATGAATAAAAGTATCCTCCACAAAGCCATTCAAAAGATGGGAACCACGGAAAGAAGGAATATTCCACCTTCCATCCTTCAGACAAGCTTCGACTTTGCAGTTTAGGCCAAGCCCCATTCTAAGCATTAGATCAGGATTTATCAACTCAATGAGCTTTTTTTACCCCTGAGCCAGGGATCTCTCCAGAACACAAATTTCTTCCCATTACCCAAGCTGAAAACGATCTCATATAAAAGAATCTTTCTCAGCTCGAGCATCCTCCTCCATAGCCAAGAGTTAGAGGCTCTGGAGCTCACAGACCAAATCGATTCCTTCTTGATGTACCTACCATTAATCCACCTTACCCATAAACTCTCCTTCTCAGTAGAAATGTCCCATAGATTCCTTATCAGACCAGCTTTAGACCAATCATCAATGTGTCTAATACCTAGGCCACCCTCATCTTTAGGCCTACAAATAGTTTCCCAAGCCACAGTATGCAGATGCTTCTTCTCTTCCGTATCTCTCCATATAAAGTCTCTCATAATCTTCTCAAGATGTTTAACAACCGACTTCGGGAGGGGAAAGGCAGAAGTCCAAAATATACTATAAGAAGATAGAGTAGAGATGATCAACTCTACTCTACCAGCTTGGGAAAGAAGCTTCCCTTTCCATGCATCCAACTTCAAAAGGAACTTATCCACAATAGGGTTGCACATGTCCTTCGTGAGCCTCCCAGTAAACAAGGGAACACCCAAATAACGAACATGCAGAGTACCAACCTCCATATTAAGAATGTTACTCAAATTCTCATCAGTAGCATGCTTGCTTAAAAATATATGGCTTTTATTATTGTTTAAACGCAGACCAGAAATACTAAAAAACGTATCAAGGACCTCTTTCAAACACACAACATTGCTTCTATCATCTCGAGCAAACAGTAATAAATCATCTGCAAAGATGATATGGGACACTTCCACAGCTCCAGCAGAAATAGGACACCACCTATCCTTCCTCAGTTCAAAATTAATAATAGAAGTCAAACCCTTCATGGCAATGACAAAGAGCAAGGGGGACAGGGGGTCACCCTGTCTCACTCCGTTAGTGGCCATAAATTCTTCAGTAGGAACCCCATTCACCATAACTTTATAAGTAGCAGTGACAAAGGATTCATGAATCCAATTCAGCCAGCACACAGGAAACCCCATGTTATTCATCAAGAAGAGGATGTAGTCTCTTCTCACTGAGTCATATGCTTTGGCAAGATCATCTTTCACACACATAAGATTCTGAGAGCCTCCAAAGGTGCTAAGAACTTCATTTGCCAGTAAAATAGCATCACCAATATTCCTACCCTTCACAAACGCCACTTGGTTGGCATCAATAATCTTGGGCAGAACCAAAGCAAGTCGATTGGCCAGAATCTTTGCAATTACTTTGTAAATAGTATTACATAAAGAAATCGGTCTGAAATCCGTAAGATTTACAGCACCCTGAACTTTGGGAATCAAGATGATGATCGTACTGTTACACTCCTTGAGAAGTCTACCACACTTAAAGAAATATAGGATAGCATTGACAATTTCATCACCCACCACACTCCACATTTCCTTAAAAAAGAGTGCATTAAAGCCATCAGGCCCTGGGGCTTTATCAATATTCATCTTCAAAAACACCTCTTCAACCTCCTTCCTCGTCACCTCCATACACAGAAGATTGTAGCTACCTTCATCTATCTTCGGCAGCACCCACTCTTCCTTCCACTCAACTCTGTCCATAGTTGTTCCATTATAGAGGTTTGAATAGAAGTTCTTGATTCTCTGCCTTATGTCATCAGACTCATAGGTCTTACTACCCATGTCATCTATAAGAACATTTATATTGTTACAAATTCTTCTAGTTTTCAGCAAAGCATAAAAGAAGGCTGAGTTTTTATCACCTTCCTTTAACCATTGGACCCTGCTCTTCTGGCGTAATAGGCTCTCTTCATAGCATAAAGCTTTAACAGTATCATCCCTTAAAATAACAAGATTACTTTGATTATCAACATTGCTAGGATCAGCATCTACAACCCTTTGTAGCTCAAACAACTCACTTTCCAATTCTCTAGCCTTAGAGAAGAAGTTACCCACAACTTCCTTATTCCATTTCCTTAAAGCACATGCCACACCAAACAACTTCCTATAAACAACGAACATAGGAGTCCCAGCCACATCAACATTGCGCCAGGCTTCAGTAACCACCTTCTTGAAAGAGTCTTGATTAGTCCAAGCGTTAATAAAATGAAAAATGGAGCCTCCTTTCTTCTTTGCCCCAAGTCTGAGCATTAGAATTTTGTGATCGCTTACCACAGCAGGGACCACTTCACCCCAACAGTAAGGAAAAGTAGAAAGGAAGTTAACATTGGTGAAGATGCGATCAATCTTGGAGAATGTACTCCTACCTCTCCTGCTATGACTATCCCAGGTGAAATAAAAGCCTTTGGTTTGCAGCTCAATTAAATCTACATCGGCAATGGCTTTGTTGAAATCCACCATGCTTCGAGAAGAAGGTGGTTGTTTACCTGACTTTTCTCTCGAGAGCCTGACGGCATTAAAATCACCAACAACACACCATTGGACAGGACTCATGCTCTTAATACAAGCAAGAGAATTCCATAATACGGTACGATCAACATCAGGGTTAGCACCATAAACAACAGTTAAGTCAATCTTCAGATAATCTTTAGATAAGCTACAATGAATGCACTGCTCATTGCAAAGAGACACCTTAATATCCATATCCCTATCTTCCCAAACAATCAGAATATGAGTGTACAAATACACGTCAGAATTATCGAGAAACTTAGCATTAGACCAAATAATATCTACGAAATCTCTCACATACTTCTTTTGAAGCCTAGATTCAAGGATAATGTAGACATCCGCCTTATTCCTCCTCACTTCTTCTCGAATGTGAGGTACTTTATTTCCTCCCCCCTCACATTCCAGGGAAAGATCGTAAGCGACTCAACCATTTGGGGGCATGAGAGGAGAAGCATCATTCATCTCGGCCGCAGCCACAGACGTAGGAACACCCTCATTCATAATTTCCCCCTCATCAAAGTTTGAGAGAGGAGAGAACTTGTTCAACGACTCCGGAATGGATCTAGTTGAGCTCTTACCAATACCTCTTGGGGCCGATTTAGTTTTCTTCTTGATGACCTCCCACCCTGCTCCTGGAGTAGCTACAGGGGTTACCTTTTCCTTTGAACTGGCTAAAGAAGAAGTCCCTTGAACGTTCAAAAACTCAGCAGCAATCACAGTGACATCACCATCGACCTCCGACGGCTGAGGAACAAGAGCACTTGAGGGCTGATCAGACTCTGGAATACCCTCCATGGCATCACTGAAAACCTCCGAATCGTCCTCTTCCACAACAATCTTCGGAATCCATTTCTTAACTACTTTCTTCTTTAGGATTTTCCCGTCCTCATTCACAGCATCCGAACAGAGTGATTGTTCATGCCCAAAGAGGCCACACGTCGAACACTTTGCAGGTTCCCACTCGTATTCAAAGGAGATGGAGTCAACTTGACCGTCACTCTCAATATGGAGTTCCTTTGGATACATGAAGTCTGAAGAGATAACCACTTGAATCCGAGCAAAGTCCAACCTAAGGAATTCTGAGGTCAATTTATCCAGACGCAGCAGAATGCCAGAAACTGAGCCAATCTTACTGAACATCTCTGGGTCCCAGAGCTCTAGCAGAAGGTTAAAGATCTTAATCCAAATTGTGATCTCATTGAGCTTTATCTTCTCGAGAGGTTCACCACGCTCCCACTTCTTAATAATGAGAGGTCTACCCGCTACGAACCATGGTCCTCCATCGATCGCCGTCTTCATATCCTCATCATTGTCGAACATAACGATGAACAGACCCTTACCACACGATCTCACTTCAATAGAGCCCTTCGCATTCCAGATTTGAGCAAGGTGCTTCACCAGAGTTGGCCAATGTGGCTTTAGACCAACTACATACCCGGCTGCCGTTCTGCTCCATCTGGAGATATTCCTCTCAGCAATCAGTTTAGGGTAGAGCAGCTTCCCATCCGACAAACGAACTTCAGTTTTCTTAAGAGCGACAGGGTTGTTCAATGTCTTCTCCTTGAACAGACTAGCCCAACTGAGAGGTGCTTTCGGATCTGGCTCGTCGGTCATGAGAGTCACAAGCTCAAGTCCAGGATCAGGAGGATTTGACGCCACTATCTCCTTCCCAGTTTTCTCCGCCGTCGCCCCCGCGATCGCCTCAACGCTCATCTCCGCTTAGTTAGCCTCTTTTTAGCTTTGGTCAGGTCAATGAATAAAACATCATAACTCTTACATGGCTATGATTACCTCTTGCTAACAACCTGCATGACTAATATAATTGAAGACATGCATATATAACAATATCAGTACAATACCAATTCTTTTCAATTTATTCATAGAACACCACGGCCGTGCAAAGGGAAGCTACCACGGCCGTGCTCCATTGCATGTTCGTGCTATCAACATCATACCATGACCATGTTACATCACCATGGTTGATTTCTGGGGTTAGGGTTTATTCAACTCAATTAGGGTTATTAAACCCCTTTTGACTTATAAGGCATAAGGATTCCTCATATTATAATTCATTCAAAGGGTTTCATACTTAAAAGCATAACCCAAACTTAGGGTTAAAGTACCCTACCTTTCATTAATTAGGGTTTCCTGTTCACATTATCAGTTCAACCCTAATATAATACTCCACTACCCTTGGGAGCATATAAAGATACTATAAGTGTTTGATTTCAGTTATTGTACTCATCATGTATCATTAATGATCATCACTTCTAAGTATTAGCCCATTCCTCATATGATGCATATATCATATATCAGAATTATCCAATTATCTGTAATGATATAGATTTCAACATTGTTGATATAGGATAAATCATCATCAACTATTCTAGGTATCTTCATATTCAAGATGTTATCTACATCATGCTTTAGTATACATTATTTCTAAGAGTTTGATGCCCATTATTATTGTAAGGTGTAAAATCTATTACTCATTCATAGGGATGTTTGGATCTAGGCATCTTACCTCTTAAATCCTTATTTATTGAAATTACCACATTTATCATTCATAGGGTACACTAACCCTATTCTATATGTTTATGACATAATCATCTTATTTAATTAATTTAGCTACACCTCACCTTATTGTACTATCTAGTAAACCATCTCAAGGTTTTTCATGATTAATAAGCCATAAGTTAAGCTTGCTATTCATCTTAATAAGGGTTTCCCTTAACATCACCTCCAATTAGGGTTTCTATTCATATCACATCTCCCCTAGATTAGGTTTATGATTATTATCCCACCATTTGGCACTACTATTTCACATCATGTTATTCCCCTAGAATTAGGGTTTACTATTCACATTACATGATTTACCCTAAAATTAGGGTTTACTATTCACATCATAGTGAATTGAGGTCTTACCATCATTATTTATGAAGATTACTTCCATTAACACCTTCAAATTAAGTTAAGATTCATAATCTCCATAATTAGGGTTTTCCATGATCTCCTTATGAAGGATCATACCTTAATGGTGTGTATTGATACATTTTAAAGGTATCTTATTTGATTGTCATTGGTATTAGGAGTTTTATCTCGCCTCTTACTAATAGATGATGTTTACATCACTCTTTATTAGGTTAAGTCAACTCAACTTTGACTTGACATAAGTCAAGTCATCACCATTAAGGTCATTAGGGTTTGCTTGATCAAGGGGTGTTGATTGTTTAAACCCTTCAAGGGTACTTTAGTAAGTTCACCTTTGATCACAACATACATCAACCAACTCATTACTTGTTCCCTTAACGTCTTTAGGTATCATTAAGGTTTAGGTTAATCAACCATTGAACCATCTAAGCCCTTAAAGCATTAAGCATACTTGACCTTAAAAGACCCCAAACGGTTTTACACTTTCAACCTCCAAACGGTTTTGAAACCGCATGGAATGGTTGACCGTTTGGACCCTTTGACTTTCAAGACTGCATGGCAAAGTATACCATCAAAACCATTTGCCCTAGGTGAGGTGAAGACCATTTAGTCCCGTTGACCGTTTGGCCAACATTGACTTTTGAAACCGCATGGACAAATCAGCCTTGAAACCGCATGACCAACTTGATCTTGAAACCGCATGGCCACCAAACGGTATGGGATCGTTTGGTCCCAAATGGTCTTGAGACCGTTTGGACCCAAACGGTCTTGAGACCATTTGGACTCAAACAGTCTTGAGACCGTTTGGTCCAAACACCCTCAAAACCGCATGGACCAAAAAGTGTATCAACACTTCCAATTGAAATAGGGTTTTCAATGTTGAACCCCTCAATCGTTCATGCCATGGTTAATGACTTATCAATTGAGCCAATTAAGTTAATAATTAACTGATGTGATCCTCAATTGATCCTCAATTGATCACCAATTAGGGTTTGTATTGATTGGATTAGGCTTGGAAATCGATCATCCTTCAACATGTATCAACATGAGCCTAATTGATGTTGAACCCATTGAACCATCACTCAATTGGGTCATGACCTGACCCCAAACGGTCTTGGGATCATTTGGAAATCCTCCAAACGATGTTGAGACCGTTTGCCCAAGGTCTCATAAAAAACTAGGTCAATTACTTAAGGGTTGAACCCTAATTAGGTCACCAAATCAGCACTTTGATTACACTTTAACTTAGTATCATTAGATCATCAATTGCTTAACCATACTCACCCCTAGACCTCCAAACGGTCTTGGGTGGCCTGCAAACGGTCTTGAGACCGTTTGGATGAGTTCCAAACGGTCTTGAGACCGTTTGGCTCATCCAACCCTTGGATTCTAGTGAAAAATCATTAGGGTTTGAGCTATTGAGTTGATCATCGAATCAACACTTGATTGCATTTCAATTTGGTATCTTTAGACCTTCAATTACTCAACCATACTTGACCCCAGACCTCCAAACGGTCTTGGGTGACCCCCAAATGGTCTTGAGACCGTTTGGGTAATCCCCAAACGGTTTTGAAACCGTTTAGGCTAATTAACCCAAATAGTCAAATCAGCCAAGTTGAAAATCAGCACTTAATCCAATTAGGGTTTACCTAATTGATTATCCTTCAACTCATGATTACTTTGGAATTAATCCATCAAATTTGGTGGGTCATCAACCAAAATAATTAGGAACGGGATTCTCAAACGTTCAACCCTTGGTCAACTCTTTCAAACGGTTTTGAAACCATTTTCCCAAAAAGGCAACTAAATCAAGTTGAAAATCAGCACTTAATCCAATTAGGCTTTGCCTAATTGATTGGCCTTCAACTCACGATTCCTTTGGAATTAAACCATAAAATTTGGTGAGTCATTAAGAAAAATAATTATGAACAGGAATCACAAACGGTCAACCCTTAGTCAACTCCCTAAAACGGTTTTGAAACCGTTTAGCCTAAAAGGTCAAGTTAATCAGGTTGGAAATCAGCACTTAATCCAATTAGGTTTACCTAATTGATTAGCCTTCAACTCATGATTCCTTGGGAGTTAACCCCTCAAATTCGGTGAGTCATTAACCAAAATAATTATGAACAGGAATCTCAAACGGTCAACCCTTAGTAAACTCCCTCAAACGGTTTTGGAGACCATTTGCTCCAACCGACCTTGCGAAACCGTTTGCCCTTCAAACGGTTTTGAAACCGTTTGCCCCAAACGGTTTTGCAAACCGTTTTGCCAAGGGGTGCAAGACCGTTTGCTAAATTAGAATTGGTATTCACGCCCCCTTCTTCTACCTCCAGATCAAGGCCTGTTCTCAACGGTTTTGCTTGCAAGAGTGCAAAGAAGGATGGAGGGAAGAAGAACAGGCAACGTTTGCAAGAAAGAAAGATGCATAACAAAGTTTAAGGGTTTAGAGTTATAAAACCCGCCTTAGGATCAGCTCTAGAGATCCAAGCTTAGTAGATTTAATGGTTTCTCAAGCTCCTCAGGTCGTCCAAGGTTTCTTCTTCAAGAATTGGTTGGAAAGGATGGCTAGAAAGAAGAACTAAGTAAGAAAAACTAGCAAACCAACCTTGTATCATGATTTCCTCCATGAATCCGAGCTAGAAGATAACCAAAGCTTACCCAAACCTACTTGGCAGTTCTCCTCTGCTCCTGAGCTCCTTCCTTAGTCGGTCCAAGCAAGAGATAAGTGAAGAGAGGAAGGGAAACGATCCCTTGGTTGTAAAAGAAAGGTGTATATATACTTTGGGCATGTTTTCAAGATAAGGACAATCTTTTCTTCTATTTCTCATATGGGTACTTCTCTCCTTCTTGGCCACGCCCCTCCTTTCTATACTTAAGCAAAACTCCTTTCTTAACCAAAGTCTAGTGAAAAGGAATCTAAACATCCTACTAAGTTACACACATATAAAAGGGTCATTATGCTTACAACTTGGTTATTTAGTTACAAGGGTTATCCTTCTTATTTGATTATTCAAATGAAGCACCCCCTTCATCATTTTTACTCTAATTGATGCCAAGAGTCATAAAAGATACTCTAGAAGGTATATTTTACATGTTGCACCCCATGGTTTGGGTAAATTGCACTTTACACCAAAACTAGGGTTTAAAGCACAAGGATTGCTCCACAAGCTGCATTTTGGTGCCCAAGCTTGGAGAATCCATAATACTTCATCAAATTCATTCTTATGATGTCTTATCATCAGAGGAACATCTAAACATGTGCAATTTGCAAGTTAAACCCTCTAATCGGGTAATTTGCACATAAGTCCACTTTTAACAAAACAATATTACAATATTGTTTAAAAAGGACAGAAAGGGAAATATATGTTCCTCAGGAGCTCTAATTACATTATCAACAGATAACCACAAGCATTTAATCACATGATTAAGAAAAACACCTGGGGTTAGTTCATAACCCATGTCAGGGATGTTACAAATTATAAACCGCTAACAAGGATTTCGCCCCCGAAATCCCAGAAAGAAAAGGGAAAGCAGATATTATTTAAGCATCATTATCATTACATCCTTAGATAACATTTCGTTATTATGGAGATATTATAAAGTTTTGATCAACTTTTCTTAAGATCACACTCATACTCTGTTATTTATTTTGAGACTATATAAGTGCTTCCATACCTTGATTGCATCATCACATCTGATAACACCATACTAACTTTCCTTATTATTTGCACTAACTATCTCATTAGTTGTACATTCTCTTATCATAGGGAAAAGTTACTTATCAAACAAGGACTTATTTGATAGATATCTTGGAGAAAGATATGTTTATGAAAAACATAAACCCCTAACATGTGATGTTCATATTATTCTATATGTCTAATTTAATCTCATAGTTGACCAGTCTAGGTAATTAATATAAATTATTTGATGTATTATTGCATTCTTATTTTGGTACCTATCACATGTGTTATCAACACATTACATCCCTTTCTTCCTTTCATCTTGGGACATTACTTATTACATATATTCTCATTTTAGAACCAAAGTCCAGGTTAAACTGATACCTTTATAAGTATTCATCACATAAACATCTTTATTATTATTCTTACAACCTTTACTAATCAGGGTTGACCTTCCTTATTCTCATATTTCTTATTTTATGATTCTCATTAGATTGTCTCAGAATGACTGCTTGATTAGAGCAATAAAAAATATAACAATCTAAGAGTTTCCATATTTACTTTATCATCAAAAACTGTATACCTGGCCAGGGTATATAAATACTGAGATAAGGTAATATGCACTTGTATACTACCATATTCCTTCTTTTTTCTTATCATCACAAGTATAAGTATTAATCTTACTGAATTTTCTATCCAGACCAATTCTTTAATACCTCATCTTCTTATGAAGGTAAGCATGAAACATGAAATATCTATTTTATACAACATTATAAGTCTTTATAGGACTAATCAAGGAAAATTCAACCAATTGTTTTCTTAGTTTTATCCAAGAGATCATAGAAAGACTTATAAGAAATACCATTTATTTTGTCTAACCTGTCATGACTCGAGGATTATTCATTGTCTCAGGCCGATTCTGCCTCAGAGGTTGATTTGCCATAACATTTCTGGCTGGGCAATCTCTTACCAGATGCCCTACCTGTCCACATTGATAGCAAGTTCTGGGTGCCCGGTGTGGTCTAAAGGGTTCCTTACCCTTTCTGGATAACCATTTCCTTGGTGCACTAGGTCCTGGTTGTATTAGTGACACCAAAAACTTCTTCCTTTTGGAATTACCTGGTCTCTGCTCTTGGGTTTGGATAGGCCTTTTCTCAATTCTTCCTTTATATTTCTTTTCTGGACAATTAGGTCTGATATGTCCAGGTTTCCTACACCTATGACAGATCCTAGTTTCTGGTTGTATTCTAACCCCTACATTACTACATATTGATTCAACAGGATGAGGTTGAGCACAGACTCATTCTAAGTTCAGAACTTCATCATTTACCATTGCTTCAACCTACTGTTGTGGGTTACATATTATGTTGATATCCAAAACATCATCATTAGGGGCTGGTAACCTAGGTTGCATTGCTAGTGCTTGATCCACTAAATACATCATGGTTGCCCTAAATTCCCCAACAATGATTCCTAAGGAAGGATTCCTTATCATGGTTGGATTAGCTAGGGGGATCTCAGGTAATTGTCCCTCTCTTGCTTGCTCCTCTACACCTCTTCTCGGTGTAGCATTGTTGCTCTCTGCAGCAAACTCCTCATCCGATCCAGTCATCTTCAAGTTCTTCTCCTCTCCAACTCCTAATCACTTAAAAAAAATCATATAGTGTTGTCTACTGCACTCACTTGGAGATGTACCACCTAATTGAAAGTCACTTTGTTGACCTGAGGACCCAATGCAACATCTTATGTTAAAATCTAGAGCCTTATGATTAAATGAATTAACTACATTAATATACAATGATATTCTTCATATTTAGCTACCATAATAAAATATTTTGTAAGTAAACCAAAGCCATGTCTTCGGTGTCCAAGATCTAAGGCCTGTAAAAACCTTGTCAATTGGTTCCACTTGGCCTGAGTCATTAGTCATTACATGGGGTCTAGTAAGTAGAATATTAGTTCTCTCATTTGTAAATAATGGAACTAGAGTATCAACAAGATATCTAGTTGTTGATAAGTAATCAAATGAACTAAGGAGATGTATTCCTTGAAAGGCTTGATACGTCTTGCTATCAGTAGTTGACTATATGTGTTTTTGGGTTGCCTCATTCTAGATTCTATTAGTGACTACACTAATTGACTTCATCCAACACAAACCTCCAGGGAGAAATCTTTAATATTTAGGGCATTCTGCAAGTTTAATGATCTCGTTATTATCATCAAAACCTTGACCTAACCATCTACCCTTAACTATGATTTTTTCAAATCATTTTACCTAAGTTTTGAATTGGAAACTATGAGAAATAAGAACAACACACGTCATCCAAGTACACTTTATTTTTAGTTCTCGTTAAGTTATAACCAAAGTTGGTAAACATTGGCAATCCACTCACCTCAAAAGGTCAACTCCTAACTCTTATTTTGAAATAATCTCCAATAAAATTTACCTTGAACATTAATTTCATCCTCGATGTCTACATTCTTTACATCTGAACATAAATTCTGCTCTCAACAAGGAAAAAGAATTAGAAGAGAAGTTGAAAATTAATTAAAGACCAATAATGTATGTTTGTCTTGCCTACAAAAGTTTAGATAAGAGTAAATAAACCTAACTAACAAGTGGTAGTAGGGTTTTCATATTGAGATCAAACTTATCTCAGCTTTCCTTATATAATCTTCCTCAAATCTCCCAAAAGCACTAGTGAAACTAAAATTAGGGTTTGGATTGGGTAGACTAGGTGGTATGTAGTCCACAACTCAACTTTTATGAAAGAAACCATGTCACTGTTGATACTTTACATTTTTCATTCTTATGGTAGTGCATCCCTCTAGTCATAAGAAGTTGTACGACTTCTATCCAAGTCGGCCAACCTTTAAAAATTGACCAATTTTCAATTAGTCATTCAATCTTCTCAACCAACTAATGAAGGCCATCAAGAAGGAAATCTACTGTTGAAAAATCCATTGGACTTTACATATATATACAACTAGAGGTGGAGTCAGGGGGCAAGCATGGGCATGGCCCCTACAAAAAAAATAAAAATGTCCAATATATACATACATTCATAAAATTGTTATATAATATAGAACATATATATTGTATAATAACATCAATGTTCCTGTGGTGTAGTGGCGAGCAGATGACTATGTTAACACCCAGTCGCATTTTTGAATCATTGTGGCCATGCGTTTCCTAATTTTTGTCATATATATACATATGAGATGATATATATGTTGTTTAAAATGCAAACACTATATAGATACTGAAGTGGTGTAGTGGCTAAAGTTGTTGTTTCATTGTGCGAGGTCTCATGTTGAATCTTGCCTTGTTAGTATAATTTTTATCATGTTTCATCATTCACATAAACATCATTATTTATGTCAGAAATATAAAATAATTCCCCCCCAGGATAAGATCCTAGCTTCAAACCTATATACAACTATTTTTATGGCTTCTTATGTTAATACCTCATATAATTTTCTAGCAGTCCAACAAGTTGGGTGATTTGTTGACAAGTTAGGTAACTTGTTGACAAGTCATGAGTCTTGTCATATATACTCGTGAGAATGCAAATCTAACAAAGTGCTAACCAATGAGTTGATAGGTCAATTGAACTTTAAATAGTTTGTCCATGTTCTTAGTCTAAATCAAGCCAACTTGGATAGATTTCATTTCTATGCATTCATATCTATCAAAACTACAAAAAGTGTGAGGGAAACTCACTTGTTTTGGGTCATATTAGAAGGCACACACTTTGCTTATATATAGGAGAAGGGGGAAACATTACATACTTAGGATTCAAGGAAGGCTATATGGGACGAGTCACCTAAGCCCATATACTGATAGAGCTATTAACTAAATAAGCTAATACTATTTTCTAATACTCCCTCTCATGCTAGAACATGGATTAAACCTCATGTCCAAGCTTTGACATACATGCCTCGATTAGATGATAGAGATAAAACTATCACTCCTCATACAAAAATTATCACTCCCCTTTAAACAATGCTTCCCAACTAAACATATGATGACTCCTCTTTTGAGTTGTGCTCAGTAGGCTAGAAATACTCAAGATTTGGAGAAGGCCTTTTTAAGGACATATGGAATGGAGGACATCTGATAAATGAAATCCAAAAGACACAACAAAATGTCACCGCAATCGAACTAAAGCAACCATTCAAAAGTACCATGACTATGCCATCTTCATTGGAGAGGAATGTGTGAGTGGTATAAGCATACAGTCAACACATCCCAAGCACATATCAAAGCATGAATGAGAAGCACAATTTTGATGTAGTAAAAAAGGTATCTTCAAATCGTATGAGAAGTGTAGCCAACTAGAACCGACACAAAAGACCACATACATACATAATGTGGCACAAATAAAGTCAGATGAGGTGTTTATGGCTGCCATACTGGTTCCATAAATCTGGTGCATGAATCTTGAAGGCTTACTAGGAATGAAGGGCGCCATCAAGGATAAACCCAAGAAGATCAGAAGAAAAGCCATGTTAACAAATACAACTTGGAGAAGACGTAACAAAAGTAACTAGGTGTAGATAAATCTGGATAAATCCTTGCAGATACAAAACATGCACAAGCTAGAAATTGATGAGCTTCGATGTGAAGACGCAATCATCTGCCCCGTGGGATTGCATTAAGAATGATCAATTGAATCATCATTGACACTAGAGGGGACAATGTAGGGAAATATGACAGCAGAGTAAGCAGTGAAAACAAAAATTTCTATCCATATTTCCTAACTAGCAAATCACATCAACTATGATGTATATAGGAAAGAGGATACAAGATATACCTGGTCTTGAAACAAGGCTAGCAACAATCTTGCATAGAGATGTGCTCCCTTTGTAAGTAGCACATGGATGGTAGTTGACATCATTCTCCTAGAGTGACAACAATGGCTTCCATGCCTCTATGTAGTCTACATGAACCGTCGAGAACTCCATGTTACACTTCTAGAGCCGACGGTTAGGAGTTGTCCTTTTAGTCATCAATGTGCTAGCATCAACTTCCTTTCCCCTTGTTATCTTTCCCTTTCTTAGGAAGACTACTAGGACTCTCTCACACATTACCACAACTTTAAGAAGAGAAGTGCCTTGAGAGCCTTGCCCAACTCCCTCCTTATATAGGAGTGGATGGGTTAGGGTTTCCATAACTCAAGGAATATGAAAGGTCTCATGGTTTGACGATTGTTGCATATCGCCAATCGGTCGACTGGACCATCCAATCAATCGACTGGCAAACCAGTCCATTAATTGGACTATCTAGTCAGTCGATTGGTTTGTGGATGACGACACAATAACACTATCTTTTAATGTGATGATTAACGCACATAACTACACATATCATTAATCGTTTGACCTAGTCAAACTGGTTGTTTCACATTATTAGACCCAGTTCAACAAATCGGTTCCAAAAGTGATCCATTCAGTGGAGTAGACACTCTAATAGATCTACTATCTTGCTATTCGATTGATTGGGCACTCCAGTAAGCCAATGTTTTTTAAAATTATTACCTAAATACTTTCAGTAACCAAGTTAAATCTTATTCATGACCAAACTCCTATCCCAAGTGCCTCCTATGCATGTGACCCTATGGGTCCCATATTATGTTGGCAGTGAAGTCCATAACCATTATGACTACACAAGCAATGAGTGGTATCTAGAAACACATCATTGCTACCCAAGTAATTGGAAAGTTGGAGAACAACTTCAACTCTATAATCTGTGATCAATGTTACCATGATCATATAGTTCCATTGTCTCTGATATCTAGATTGAATGTGAGGCATAGAATCATAATCCTCTTAATACTCAATCTATATTCTTTAACTAGAGCATACTATAGAGATGCATGCAAGCTCACATATCACATATTGACTCACATGAGTGTGGTCATAAGTTTCTCAGTATCGCTTGTCAAGGACTTGGGATATCAAACTCTTAATAAGAGGGATAAATCCCATCTACATCACTCACTGTCAATCCCCATGTGTCACAATGTACCCAAACACCATCTTTTTGTTAACCTTATTCAAGGTCACATTATGTCACGGAACTGGAATCCCAGTTCCATGAACCAAATGAATACCAAAGGCAACATGCGGAAGCGTGAAATGCTTAGCACACATGAACAAATAACAAGATAAAAAGCACCAACAAAGTCCCAACATTCAACAAGTATAAATTATACAAGGTACATCATATTCATGAGTTCAATTACACATTTCCAGAGTTGAGGTACAAGTCATTCATGTGCACTAAATCTGGATCTTACAACAAGTACACCTAGCATATATCACCAAACCCAACAACCTTCTAGCCATCTCTGAACCTAAAAAAAAAATACGAGAAACGGGTCAACACACGAGGTGTTGAGTATGGGGCAGAAAGATACATATATATGTATAAGCTTTGCATAATTTTAAAAGATATCAAGACTAAATGAACAATAATAGACATGTTAACTATTTAACAAAATGCAAAACCATATTTATGTCATTTCACTCCATTATACCAACAATATCAAGCATGTTTAAGGCCTTTTACCATCTTCCCGTCGGAAGGGCCCGTAAGGGTGCTCAGATTAGCTAACACTTTTATACGAGAGGGACCTCAAGGCCATAGCCAAGAACTAACCCTTTATCAACAATATTATAATGGAGTTCTATATATATGTGTTCAAGTTATAAAACCAACGAGGCAAACATCGAGTAAGACATAGCAATACTACATGGCAATATTTGAGCAAGTAAACAAACAAGCATACAATACATGTCTTTTCAAGCAAAAAAGCGATATTCATATAACTAGATAAGGCCCATACCTAATTCAGAGATTCATAACCTAACTTATCCTTCACCATCTAGCCACATGCCAAACATGATTAACAACAAGATTATATGTACGCATTAGATTTTCATCATTAACCCTAATTAACTTCATTTTAGGGTTTTGGCCAAGATAGGTTCCAAGTTACTTATTAGTCCCTTAGATAATCTTTTATTATTCTAGAGGTCATTTAAGGGGTGTGGTTCAATTTCATATCATTTCAAGGTTTCATGTGGAAATTACAAGATTGAGGACACTTATGCTCAAATTAGGTCATGAGACTCATAATAGAGTAATCAATGTCAAAGATTATCAATTCAAGGGGTCTGAGCATAGAAGTTGATCTAGATCGGTAAGATATTTATACAAGAATCCTATTCAAGTTAGGGTGATGTACACTAGGGTCTAGGCATCAAACCACTAAAAAGGGGTACCAACATCATCAAGAAGGGGTCACAAATATGCATATAGGTCAATAAGAGTACAAGAAAGGCTATTGGAGTGTCCCTAGTGACCCAACTTCATAAACATACTAATTTCATGATTGATTGAACATTTTGTGTCACTAGGTATCAAGGTTATAATCAAAATAGAAATGTACATCATTATAGTCCAATATGGTCACATATGTACAAAAGGAGTCATTTATGAGCAATAGGGAGAGTAGGATCTTCACTTAGTTCAAATATACACAACATGTGCTAATTTAAGGATCAACGAGTGGATTGAGTAATCAAGATTTAAGTTTGCATCAAAAGCCTACATCAACTATACTCCAAATGATTAAAGTATGCATCTTTTTGGAAAACAGGGAAAAATAATGTAATTAAACCCTGAAACCCAATCCAATGTGTAGATCTTTTCGAAAGGATCAATTTGGTATATTGGTTTGTATCATTTGGCCAAGGGGTGTGGAAGTTATGCATTTTAGGACTTTTGATTAAGAACTATACTAATAAGGGAGGACATACCCATCTCATTTATTGACAACTCATCGCTGCTGGATCGTGGGACCTTTTTGGTCCACCCTCCATCCACTGGCCAGTCTCCTGAGCCGGTCTGGGCCTCTAAATTTGGGTCGAAGCGCTTGCTGGGCCGCTGACCTACCGCTTCATCTTGTCCCCTCCTCTGATCCTTAGTCGCTGATCCTCTATTTCTCGAACGGGAACAGGGGAGACCTGCAGGACGGTGCCCAGCCTTCCCAGGGGTCGCTATGCCCATAGCAGACTGCGTAGAAGCGGGTCAGATGTCAGTGGGGGCTCTGTGACTGTTGGATGGGACTTTGGCACTAAGGGCTCGCGGCTGACTATTGGCACCTCCCCAAGGTGGTTTTGGGCAGAAGTAGCAAGAAGGCAGGAGGGACGTCGACGCAAGAGGAAAAAGGAGGCAACAAAAGATGGCTGGCAATTGGGGCTATAAAAGGAGCAGGGAGTTAGGGTTTGGGGTCATTAACTCCATTGTAATGTATCTTCTTTTCCGATCTGGTGAGGGAGAGTCTCTGTGCCTTGCGTTTCTTCCCCAAACGGGAAGGGAAAGAAGGGGGGTTCAAGCCAAGTGGTTGGGCTGCGATCTATCTGGGCCCATGTAGGGTCGGCCCAACAACTTAAGGCATAGAAAGGAAATTAGATCATGTCATCTTCCAAAGACTGTAACTTTGGATTCATAGCTCGGATCCGGCCGATTTTTGTTCCATTGGATTCAAAATAGAGAGCTATGCACTATGATATATACTGGGAATCCAAAAGATGATAGTGAAGACGCTCAAAATTGGATTTTAAGAAAGTGATGTATTAGAGCATGATACCAAGTTCAAATGTGCACATAGATGTCACACCTTGTTCAATTGATCATTGATGTCACCAAATTAGAGAACCATTACATTCACACTAAAGAATTGACACCTATTTGAGAAATATGACACTTGATGAGAGAGAAAGATCATAATCAAATATGGAGGAAAAATGGGGTTGTCACATCCTTCCCTCCTTAAAAGAAATTTTTTCCTCAAAATTCATCCAAGAATAGAGTTAAGAGTCAAAGTCAAAATCCATTAGGTCTAGGAATTCAATCATGATTGTCAAGGCATTCCTCATAATGGGATGCACACTTAGGTCACAATCATCAAGGGTGTACTCATATCGATGATATACACATTTACTTATTGTTCCATCATACTATGACATCATCATGGCATTAGGGTTTTCCCATCCCCTAGTATCCATACATTAGATTTTTGTTCATATCTCCTTATGAGACCAAGGTGTATTATCAACATCTATGTTTATTAATTCTCAAGTGGACATGTTCATGAGCATGACTTCCAAAAGTGATCACCACAGGACGTGTAGACTTCATCATTATACTAGATTTCATGCATATTGTTTAGTCCAAAATTTCTACCAACTCTAATCAATTATGTTCATTCTTTTCCATTTCAAATCCAAAACTAAACAATTCATTCATTATGTTTATTCAAGTTATGATCCCGAGATCATCGACATATCGAGTTAATCATTTTTCATTTCGATATGAGATTAGGCTTGTTACCCCTAATTATTCAAGCTAAGAATCTCTAGGCATCATCGTAGCAAGTTCATGATTTTAAAGCTACATATTTCATGTTTAGTATGATTAGGTCTAGCTTACAAGAGTAACCATTGCACATTTATCAAAATTTTTACTTAAGTGAGATTCTTTCATGTATCGAGCACCATTTGAGGAATAATATTATCATCAACATCAAGGTTTTGAAACTTTGTCACTTATATGTAGAAAGAGCTCTACAAGCTCAAGCCACTCAAGGTAAGACATATATATATATATATATATGTCAAGGTAAAACATGCTAACCACAACTTTCTACCTTTAATAAAATTTCTACCCATCTTTCAAGAAACAAGGGTAACCACTAGATTCCTTTACATCAAACCACTAACCTGAGTATGAGGCTCATCATGGATATCATACATCATGTACATCATCTTAGGGTCTTGGGACATCTCCTCACCTATATAGCCAACATCAAATTTTCAATTGCCTCTTTCTCTAAGGTTAGATATATTTTTAGGAAATCTAGGGGTCAACATTTTCAAGGAAATCACACACTAGGTCACTCCACTCACATACTCAGAAGTAGTCTAGCTACGGACTCATCATCATGTATTTCATCATGCATATTGTTAATATTTCAAATATTTTGGAGTTTAGGTACTCTAACCTTCTCTCGAGGCAGGTCGACTCATATAAAAAGGTCACCCTATTCATATGTCCCATGATAGAGGTCCTCCTTGTAAAGAGAGATTGAGGCCCATGTTGGTCTCAAGCTATATGTCACATATCGTATCTCAACAGGAACAAGACTAGGTACAAGAAAACATGCCAACCCATTAGCTATGTTTATCACATCAACCAAGTCATATGTATCAACAAGGTGCTCGGTCTAGATAGGGTTGCATGGTCAAACTCATTTCATATCATCAAACTACTTGGCCCTCTCAATGAAAAAATTAGGTCTTATCAACATCAAAACCATCAACAATATCATTATCATCATCTTAGGTTTCTAGGTTACTCACTTTCCTAACCAATATCATGGCTGTGGACAACTCTAGAGACTATCACTATCATCTAAACTCTCTCGTCTAGACTTAATGTTACATCTCTTTCTCCTAGGTTGCATGGAAACTCACTGCCTTTCTGCGTGTGGTAACATTTTTCATATGTACATATAATAATACTTGAAATATGTTTTCTCCCACATTTAAACAAGTGATGAAAACCACCATACTCCATCTGAATAAAAACAAAACCAAAACGAGTTACCACACTCATGAGGCAGTCTAGTACCATGACACCTAGAGAAATAGCAAGAACACAGTGCACACCTGTGTAGACACCCTAAGCACATGTTGCGAATCATGTCTAAGGAGGTAATTTATACAAGTCTACACCTAGTTCTAGAACATCTAGGTTCTAACCTAGAGGATAACTCTACCTAGTCTACAAAGGACATCTTATTAAGTTTTTAGGGTTGAGATGTAGGGTGAGTTTAGTTTGTGTTTCATATGAGTAATGTTTGGTGTAGTTATTGTTCATGCTCTAATACCATCTGTCACGGAACTGGAATCCTAGTCATGAACCAAACGAATACCAAAGGCAACATGAGGAAGTGTGAAATGCTTAGCACACATGAACAAATAACAAGATAAAAGGCACCAACACAATCTCAACATTCAACAAGTATAAATTATACAAGGTACATCATATTCATGAGTTCAATTACACATTTCCAGAGTTGAGGTACAAGTCATTCATGTGCACTAAATCTGGATCTTACAACAAGTACACATAACATAGCTCACCAATCCCAACAACCTTCTTTCCATATCTGAACCTAAAAACAAAACACGAGAAACGGGTCAACACACGAGGTGTTATGGGGCAGAAAGATACATATATATATGTATAATCTTTGCATAATTTAAAAAGATTTCAAGACTAAATGAACAAGAATAAACATGTTAACTGTTTAACAAAATGAGAAACCATATTTTATGTCATTTCACTCCATTATACCAACAATATCAAGCATGTTTAAGGCCTTTGACCATCTTCCTGTCAGAAGGGTCTGTAAGGGTGCTCAAGATTAGCTAACACTTTTATACGAGAGGGACCTCAAGGCCATAGACAAGAGCTAACCCTTTATCAACAATATTATAATGAAGTTCTATATATATGTGCTCAAGTTATCAAACTGACGAGGCAAACATCGAGTAAGACATAGCAATACTACATGGCAATATTTGAGCAAGTAAACAAACAAGCATACAATACACGTCTTTTCGAGCAAGAAAGCGATATTCATATAACTAGATAAGGCCCATACCTGATTCAGATATTCATAACCTAACTTATCCTTCACCATCCAACCACATGCCAAACCTTATTAACAACAAGATTACATGTATGCATTAGATTTTCATCATTAACCCTAATTAACTTCATTTTAGGGTTTTGGCCAAGATAGGTTCCAAGTTACTTATTAGTCCCTTAGATAATATTTTATTAATCTAGAGGTCATCTAGGGGGTGTGGTTCAATTTCATATCATTTCGAGGTTTCATGTGGACATTACAAGATTGAGGACACTTATGCTCAAATTAGGTCATGAGACTCGTAATAGAGCAATCAATGTCAAAGATTATCAATTCAAGGGGTCTGAGCATAGAAGTTGATCTAGATCAGTAAGATATTTATACAAGAATCCTATTCAAGTTAGGGTGATGTCTACTAGGGTCTAGGCATCAAACCACCAAAACGGGGTACCAACATCATCAAGAAGGGGTCACAAATATGCATATAGGTCAACAAGAGTACAAGAAAGGTTATTGGAGTGTCCCTAGTGACCCAACTTCATAAACATACTGATTTCACGATTGATTGAGCATTTTGTGTCACTAGGTATCAAGGTTAGAATCAAAAGAGAAACATACATCATTATAGTCCAATATGGTCACATATATACAAAAGGAGTCATTTATGAGCAATAGGGAGAGTAGGATCTTTAGTTAGTTCAAATATATACAACATGTGCTAATTTCAGGATCAACAAGTGGATTGAGTAATCAAGATTTAAGTTTGCATCAAAATCCTACATCAACTATACTCCAAATGATTAAAGTATGCATCTTTTGGGAAAATAAGGAACAAAAAATGTAATTAAACCCTAAAACCCAATCCAATGTGTAGATCTTTTTGAAAGGATCAATTTGGTATATTGGTTTGTATCATTTGGCCAAGGGGTGTGGAAGTTATGAATTTTTAGACTTTTGATTAAGAACTATACTAATAAGGGAGGACATACCCATCTCATTTATTGACAACTCATCACCATGGATCGTGGGACCTTGGTGGTCCACCCTGCATCTGTTGGTCAGTCTCCTGAGCCGGTTTGTGCCTCTAGATTTGGGTCGAAGCGCTTGCTGCACCGCTTACCTTCTGCTTCATCTCGTCCCCTCCCCTGACCCTTGGTCGCTGATCCTCTATTTCCTGAACGGGAACAGGGGAGACCTACAGGACGACGCCCAACCTTCCCAGGGGCCACTGTGCCCATGGCATACCACGAAGAAGTGGGTCAGAGGTTGGTGGGGGCTCCGTGACTGTTAGACGGGACTTTGGCACTGAGGGCTCGCAGCTGACTACTGGCATCTCCCCAAGGTGGTTTTGGGCGGAGGCAGCAAGAAGGTAGGAGGGACGTCAACCCAATAGGAAAAAGGAGACATCAAAACATGGCTGGCAACTGGGGCTAAAAAAGGAGCAGGGAGTTAGGGTTTGGGGTCATTAACTCCAATGTAACACATCTTCTTTCCCGATCAGGCGAGGGAGAGTCTTTGTGCCTTGCGTTTCTTCCCCAAACGGGAAGGGAAAGAAGTGGGTTCAAGCCAAGCAGTTGGGCCGCGATCTATCTGGGCCCATGTAGGGCCGGCCCAACAACTTAAGGAATAGAAAGGCAATTAGATCATGTCATCTTCCAAAGACCGTAACTTTGGATTCACAGCTCGGATCTGAGTGATTTTTGTTCCATTAGATTCAAAATAGAGAGCTCTGCACTATGATATATACCGGGAATCCAAAATATGATAGTGAAGAGGATCAAAATTGGATTTTAAGAAAGTGATGTATTAGAGCATGATACCGAGTTCAAATGTGCACATAGATGTCACACCTTGTTCAATTGATCATTGATGTCACCAATTAGAGAACCATCACATTCACACTACAGAATTGACACCTATTTGAGAAATATGACACTTGATGAGAGAGAAAGAGCAGAATCAAATATGGAGGAAAAATGGGGTTGTCACACATTAGATGGTGTCAAATTTCATAGAACAACATGTGATAAATGTAGTGACTTCAAGTATAAGAACTACAATCACCACTATCACTTTGAGATCTAATTATGTCTACCATTCCATGGTTTTCATGTATCACTCTCAAGGCGGGGTTGTCCGGTACACTATTCTCTAACACATACCTATGTGTTTGACTTGATATTCAAAACCATGACTTGATGAGATTATATCATCAATCAATTCACATTCTAGTGCTATGTATTATTGTCATCTATTTTTCTTCCACAATAATATCTAACTAGGGATGTAACAATAATGTATGCACTCTTATCGTACATATGATCTCATTGTTCAGGTCCTCAAGATGAATACATGTCATCGAGTAATATCATTTTTAGATATCTATTATGATGTTTCATCATCTCATAACTGAAACAAACATAAATACACAAAATGTCATGTATTAACATTATTAAATCAAGTACATAATGCCACATTAGAACCATCATATGACTGGTTCTCTAGGCATACATACCAACAAACAAGAGGCTGGAATAAGCATAGCAAGCTCTTGTCCAGATGTACATAACACGGTATGACTGCAAAAATCTTGGTCTCAATCCTACAATTAAGATCCTTCCACACTGTTTAAAAGTGATGACCAACTAGAATTAGCTCATATAACTAACTCACATGTAAAGCAATGCTTAGTGGGAATGTCGCACCACAAAGACATCAAAAGAGAAGATGTGCTAAAGAATACAAATCTCCATAAAGATATCCTAGAATATATCATCTATCATCATAAATATATCATAGAATATATCATCTCTCATCTCTTTCTACATATTCTCTCTCTCCTTTGTATCCCCCTCTCCAACACCAAATATGAAGAGAATGAGTAGGTGATGTGGATAAGAGACATATGACCTCCCACAAGTGGAAAGAGACACACACATGATGTGTAAGGAGGCGGGATCACCCCCTTACTAAAGATTTAAAGAATAAAACATCCATTCCAAACACACTCAAAGGTATGCTAGAATAGGTGCAAAATTTTCAAACTTCAATAAATGGTATTCAAAACAACCAAAGTATAGCAGCGGAATAAAAACAATGACTATATTCAATTTTCACAAAAGATTACAAAAGGACATCGTAATATCCCATATGGGTTTACATATATGATACAACATAAGGATCTAAGTAGAGGGAAATCTATACCATAACAACTTTGTCTCCAAGCTTTAAATCCTTATGCTAGTACAAAACTTCATGCCTTATCATCCAAGTTCTTCACCTAGGGTTGGAAACATACCCCATAAAGAAGAGAAAATAGATGACATCAGCAAAGGCTGCTATGTGCATACTAAATAGGAAATTGAGCAATATATGGAATAAATGACATCAAATATAAAAGGCTTCCCATAGAAAGAAAAAGGACCACCCAAATGGGTATCAAGAGAAAAGGAATTGAAATCATATGATAACAAAAGAATACTTTCCATTAATAAAACATAAGGATTGTGCCATACAAGCACATGTAAAGAATTAGGGCACACACCCCATATCATCAACCTGTATGCATTTGAGATAAACATAGCCCTAGAACAATATAAACACAAAGGCGGCCAAGTCTCATAAACTTGAAACCTGATAGAGAAAGGAATACCACCAATCTCCCAAATATATATAACAAGGGCCAAGAATCACACATCTTTCCCTGGGTATGAGGTTCCTTTCTATCCCAAAAGAGCAGGAAATATCGCATCTTCTCAGCAGGAAATAACACATCTGCCACAAAAAACAATGCAATTATACTACTCTAGTGCTACTGAATCACATAGCATGTTAAACGTAGAGGCAAGTATAAAGTATAGTCTGAATATATAAACTAGTCACCACATAAGTGACCAACATATACATCCACCTCATAAGTGGGCAAAAGACATCACATGTCATCTTTTAGAGTTCCATCATGAACAAAGCATAAGATAAGAGTTCAAAAGAATATCCATGATCACTTGATCAATATCAAATAAGGTAGTTCACATGAACCATGATTTTCAAAATAAAAGACATAGTGTATAGGCTAATGTCCATAGGACAAAGAGAATTAATAAGCATAGGTGAATTGCTCAACATAGAAGAATAAAGGATACATCATACCTCAACTTCAGAGTCTAAAAAATCCAATTCAAGACTAGGCCTCCAAAGAACCTCTAGGGAAGGTGGAAAGGTCCAATAAGTAAGGTTCCCAAGCATAGAGAGGTTGGTTTCTCCAACAAAGCTCCTATCTTGAGCAAGAAGCACAAAAACCCTAACAAAAGAACATGGAGATGGGTGTTTAAGGGCTCTAGGTGGGGTTTCATCATGGAAGACCAGGGTTCCGACCTGGAGGAAGGTGGAAGGAAGACTAACAACATGAAAATAGGTAAGGAAGGATACAAATTACTAGTTTTGTTCGAAATAACCAAGGAGGAGCTTTAGAAACCCTAAATAGAGCAAATTTGGAACCCTAGGAGCCTTCTTCACCAAGGTAGGCACCTTCTTTTACCTTGGGACAACACCTTCGTGGCCAAATAGAGTAGGAGTTATGTTCTAAGCTAGAGGAAAGAAAGAAGAGAGAGAGTTTTCGAATTTGGAGTTGGGAAGGGGGAGATATGGCTATATAAAGAAAGAGGTAAAGTATGAGGTGTCTATGAGACTTTCCATGTGTCATGTATAAGAGTGTCTATGGACATGCAAGCCTTTATGGATAAGAAAGATTTCAAGCATGAGGTGTCAAGTTACTTTCCATGTGTCCAATGCTAAGGGTGCCTATGAACATGCAAACCTTTATGGATAAGGAAGAAGTCAAGCATGAGGTGTCCATGGAGCTTTCCATGTGTCCTTAGCCTAGGGATTTCATGGCCATGCAAGAGGACAACTCATAGAGGCTTTTTGAATATCAAATGTCAATTTATGGACACTTATAGGCCATCACAAATGACCTCCAATCAAATAAATAACCCCATTGGTTGATAGCTTCTAAAGATAAGCTCATTTATAAAGAGAGTAATCCCTAAAATGCCCTTGGAAAGAAACACCTTCAAACTGAGGTGCAAATAGGATCCCTATGGTTAAAAATATTGAGAATGGTAAGGTAATATATAAGGATTATAATGCATGTGACAATTTGCAAATAAAACCTCCCAATTGGGTAAATTGTAGAAAAGTCCAGAATGTACCTAAAATTGCATAACTTACACAAACAACATCCAAATTGGACCAAACTTCATCCACAAGTAAAATTTGATGTTCTGAATAAAAATTTGGCACTATTTATATATTTTTAAGTTATATAATCATATTATTCACTACTTATGCCTTTTACTCATTTTCTCTCTCCTAAACTTATCCTAATATTTCAAGGTAGTCCAAATTAGATGAAATTTGACATGTAGGATAATTTTGATATGCTGATTTAGAATTTGACGTTTGTTTCAACTTTTGAGACTTATTTTTATGAGATATGTCATATGGCCCGTTAACAACCCATTATCTAAATTATTCATCCAGTTTTCTTATCTTCATATTACCACCAAAATGAGTTATGTGGCATATTTTATGTATCCGTTATAAACCTAAGAATAATGTTAGAACATTAGGTTACATTATGGTGATATATACATGCATTAGCTCATTGGGGTTATACTAAACATCTATTTAGGTCTAACCTTAAACCTTGTTTGGCTAAGTCCAAAATGTCAACTTCCAAGGTAGGGTCCAAGATCTAGCATGTTACATGATGGGTGGGAGGTTAAGAAAGGAAAATGTAAATCGAGGGGTGTAGTATATAGATAAAAGAAACTAATAACCAGAGTTAATATGAAAAACAACCTGACTATAAGATTCAGATATAAAAAGCAAATAGGTTTCAATTATCATTAGGTACTAAAGAAGAGAAAAACCTTTGGAGGACGTCATAATTTGAATTGGAAGTGGACATGCTTCTTTGTACATGTTGTGTGAAGTCTTGACATATCATGTAACTTTGTAGGTCAAAGGTGATAGGCTCCCAACAACACGTCATGTGGAGATTCTAACACATTGTGTAGGATTATCAGAGGCACGAAACACATTTATGTCAACACTTTGTGTTGAAAATTTGATCATTGTGTAGACATGAAGAATACTTCCATCAACACGATATGTCAGAAGATGACACACAACAAATTGCAATTTGACTGAAACCCTACATCATCAAAACAATTTCTAGACTGCAACATGTCATGTTAGTTGGAATACATGCCAACAGTTGTTGATGCATGATTTGAATGGAAATTTACGACGTCTAGGAGAATAAGTCCCCATGAAGACACAACGAGGGCTACTTGAAATTAGCATTATCACTTGTGATAATGGATCATGCAGATCTGAGGTAGAAACAACTCCTTTCTAGCCTAAGTACTGATTTGGATAAGAATTAGTGTCATATAAGAATGAGGAAAGAGGGATGATGATAGATCCATTGCTACTATGTCTTTGTTTGTTATTGAAATGGAGGAGAAAATGTCTAGGATGATGCCCAACCATGATAGACTGGAGGCAGTGAAGATTAGCGATATGGAGATTAACAAATAATGCTTGAATGATGACTGGCATGAACATTGTCTATAGATGACCAGGAAAACAACCTTCAAAAGAGATGATGAATAGATCTAGATGGGAATTAGCGTCGTTCAAAGACTATATGGCGGGCAAGGATGACATCGACATATAGATTAAGATCTATATGAAGAAGAAGAGAAATGAACATGGAGACTAGGAGGATACTTGGTGGGCAGGCGGCCTAAGCCATGGGGAGACGACATCCACCAACAGAAAGAGGCTCTCTCTCTCTTTTCCCTGTGGTTAGGGTAAGTTCTTTTATACCATGTGAAAAGTGTGATGGAAATTCACTTTGTGTTGTGTTATATTAGAAGGAACACCCCTCTCCTACATATAGGAGAAAAGGGGAAACATTATAGACATTGGAATCAAGGAAGGCTATATGGGCCGAGACACTTAAGCCCATATACTAATAGACCTATTAACTAAATAGGCTAATACTATTTTCTAGTAAAAACCTACTTTAGAACTATTCTATGTATAGTTAGATGTTTTTTCAACTATTTTGAGTCTTTCTAAAAGATACAATCCATGCCTATATTTATCTTGTATTCTTGCAAGATTTAGGCTTCAATCATGCATATTTTTTGTTCCAATAACATGCCATGCAAAAATGCGTAGAAACTCAACTAACAACTAAAACTTCACCATCCTCAATTTAAAAAAATTGTGAAACTATTGATTAAGGTTTCATCAGCAAAGTACCTTTTGTAACTAACTTTTCTTGGTGTAAGTGTGCTCAATATATAAGACAAAAATGCTAAAAAAACAAAAGTGATACACTAATATTATGGTTATGTAAACCCTAGGTATTGTTCTATTACATATATGTGCATTTTACCATGTTTATCTTGTTGTATTGTTGTATTATTTTATCACATTTATAAGTTATATCTTTTTATGACTTATATGTGATTTTTGTGAATTTTAGCATGAGGATCTATGCCCTGAGGATCTTATTGAGCTTGATGCACAACATCATTGGCATGCAACCAGAAGAGGTATCACCATGATGAACAAGTTACTAGAGCAAATGGGTAACATATCAAAGCTGGTCATTGAGTTTGATGATCAAGGAAATCCTATTGGGAAGAACGACAATTCTTTTGTGTCATATCTAGGGGTTCTTACTTGTAGCAAATCAAATGTAAATGTAATATCCTGGAATAAAATTGATCAAGGTAAGAAATACTTGATGTGGAAGGAACTATGTGTGAAATATTATCATTTGCAATTCTTTTTTTAAAGCCATTTATAATTCTATTTTAAAGAATATTCCATTAAGTATATGAACTTTTGTAGAGCATATTTGACCTGGATGAAAAACTACATCCTAAAAACGTGATGCAACATTATGGAAGGGTACTAAGGAATTACACGATAAATCTTACAAGACAATACATATAAAACACTGAGAAGAAGCCATCCAATGAGCAACGAGACTATCTTGACTCAAAGGCGTGTGAGGTGTTTGTTTCTAAGAGACAAACTATCAAATTCAAGGTAGTAAGCTTTGATCCTCATTTTAAATACATTCTTATGAATTCATTGTATTACATATTTAACATATGTTTTGGACTAACCAAGCTATAAGCAATGTTCAAAGAGAAAGGCATGTAAAGAATGTGCACAACCACATGATGGGTCCAGGTGGCCATGCAAATTTTGCTAAAAGCTACTACTAACGTCTTCTTCTCAGCAGCCTACTCCTGGGACTGTTGAGTCATCTACTACATATGAACCTCTACCTTGCCATGATCTATGGATAGTCGGGAGGCAAACCAAATCTGAAGAAATACCCAACCCCACAATTGTTGAGGGCCTTGAGGCGGATGCAAAAAGTATAAAATTTAACTATCAGAACACTTACTATTGATGATTGTAATGTTTTACCTTGATCTTGATTGTTATGTTTTACTTACCAATTACTATTGATGATGATTAGCGGGATCTCTACAAGCAAAGAGAACAAGGCAAATTCATACTTTAGGGCACAAAGGATGAATTGACAATTGTTCTAGGTAACCCATGAGCATGTTAGGGCTACTTGCACTGGTGTCAGTATAAGAGACCTCTTTGGGCCATCAGATCATAAGCGTAAATCTATCCAGAAAGGGGGATTATCAAAAGAAAAGGTACAAGAGATGATTGTAAAAGTTATAAAGGAGGCAATGAGATAGTATCATGCTTCTCATCCAGCTCCTCAAATAGTACATGTGGCGTCCCGCTCTTCATATGAGGTGGACCCTCCTACGACAGAGGTGGTTGGGAGTAATCCCGTGGACCCGCCACCTAGCATGTCCGTTGTAAGTATTTTATGACATAATAGTCTTTCATAATGATTTGTATAATATGCTTGACTTTATATATATATATATATATATATATATATATATATATATATATATATATATATATATATATATATATATATATATATATATATATATATATATATATATATATATGACACTCTATGTAAATTTGTAGGGGTTAATGTCATGTTATTTTTTATTACCAGGATATGTCATTACAATGGGTGTGGCTTACCCATGCCTTGAAGGTGACATGATTCATGGTGTTCTGTTGCCCGTTGATGTGATTTGCTTGATTCCAAGGCTTGTCTACGACCTTTGGAAGTAGACTACACTACCATATGTTCATCCCAAGCATGAGAAAATAGGTGATGCAGAAGTGGCATGGTTGAGTGGCCCAAAACGGGAGTTCTCTATACCGATGTATACTAAATTTACATTGCATTTATATCTCTATATACATGACAATTGATATGAATATATATATATATATATATATATATATATATATATATATATATATATATATATATATATATATATATATATATATATATATATATATCACACGATGACTAAGAACCCCCTACAACTCATCCTCCACCTCCACCTCCACCTCATCCTCAATTACCTTGTTGGCTTACAAATGGCCTATTTGACTCGCTAGGTCATAATTGTAGGGGGTTGATAGTATGGATAGGAAACTTTGAAGAAGGGTCGTCTATGATGATCAATATTAAGGAGGATGTTGTAGGGAAACCTCATGATACGAGTATTCTTTAACAAGATGTTGTGGATATATTTACTTATGCTTGGCTAATACATCTATGATAGAACTTTGAACATTGTGAGATCTTATATAGCTAAATACCTCATTTTATATATGTTGATCTATTTTCTTATATATTAATGCATACATGATATATGTTTTTAGCTACTTACATAGGGTGTGTATAGAGTTCACACTGCCCCATGTGGTATTTCCAGTTCCATCATTGATTAGTCATATAGTTAAAGACCCTACATCTATTACTGAATATTATTTTGTCACATTTAAATATTTTCTGTGAAAAAGAGCATGATTATGGATCCATTCGATGTTGAGTAGGCTTACTTATTTTTCTTATAATTTTGATTTAAGAACTACATTTAATTATGGATTTTGAGTTTTACTTTGTTTGCCTTCTTTCCAATCAAGAATAACCATTGGGTGTTGTTGGTTATTGTCCCCGCGACGCTAATTGTGTATTATGTAGATCCAAAGGGTGATGAAATAGACATTGGGTGACACAAAATTAAAAATACATTATTCATGTGAGTTAATTTTCATATTTATGTCCACTAATATATATATTATTACATGAATATTTACTAATGCTATTCAATATATTGCATTAACGTATAAGGCTATAAAAGATTTAAAAAAGGCTGGAGGAAAGGTGGATAAGAAAAAGAAAGTGATAATTTCGCAGAATGCTGATGTCATTTTCTGACTCCAATGCATATTTATTCCAACTATACTTAGTTTTATTCATTAACGTTTTGTATGTTGAAATTTTTAGTGCTTTGTACAAGACAGTGGTTGGACATGCATATACTACGTGATGAGGTATATGGGCATGATTGTCAAATATGGGGAACTAGACATGAGCTATGTACAAAAAGTTATATATATATATATATATATATATATATATAGTCTTACCATTATAAGTAAATAGTCTCATTTCATAATATAAAAATATCAAACTTTTTAATTATATATGTCATTCTCTTCATAGGTGTTTGAGACGAAAAGACCCTATACGATAGAACAACTAAACAAGATACGAGAACAATAGGCACAAGCCTTCATTAAAGATGTGAACTTTGAATTTGATTGGCATAAAGATTATATTTTTTAAACTTTTATGTCATTATTTTTATATACATCTGGTGCTTATGACTTCTTATAACTTTAGATTTGATGGGAGTAAATTATTGGTATATAAGTGAATAGTGAATATATACATGTGTGTGAATGTGAAGATGAATGAGTATAATAAGAATTCTATTTCTACATGTCATGAGAATGAAATTAGTGCATGTGATGAGAATCAAATTGATGCATGTGGATGCAGTATCATGTGTGTAAATGAATGTGAAGATGAATGAATATAATTATGTTTATACGTGATGAGAATAGAATTGGAGAACATATCTTGTATGTGGGTGAATTGTGTTTGTTATTACATGTTTTGCATGTTTGTTGGCATGTTGTTAAGTTGAAAATAAGATGAAACCAATAGTTTAATACTGTAGTTTTGAAATATAGGTTTTGCATCTTGCTGAATAGTTGGACAATAGGTTTGCAGACCTGTTATTTAAAAAAAAACTTAGTCATCGGTTGTTACAAAAAAAAAACTGACATTGTAGGTCTGAGTTGTCAATTTTAAGCCTAAAACTGACATTATAGGACTAAACTAAAACGGTCGCCCTACACGGGCATAGTCTTTGATTTTTTTTTAGGACATCGCCATTGCATCTCTTAATCACATGTTGTATGTGATGTAATCGACAACTTAGATGCTAAATTAGTGTCGGTTTGGTTTGTAAACCGAAAACTTTGAACATTTACTAGTTACAAATGTGACCTGCTATGGTTTTACGACGTCGGTTTTGGTTCCTAAACGGACGACTTAGACTCCTACATGTATCGATTTCTTTTATCATAGCAACTGAGGTTGGATCTTCATTGTCGATTAACGCGTCCCTAAATAACCAACGTCTTAGACCTGTGACTGTAGTGTCACCCACTTAGGTGTCGGTAAGAAACCGACATTATAAGGTCATTTTAACTGATGTTAGTGGTAGTTTCTATAGTATTATCCACAACAGTACCCTTCATATATGCCACTCGGAAAATAAATCAATGGTCATATTTTGGTATCAACTTCAAACATCAACAACGTAATACTAAATTAAAGAAAGGCTATTTCAGCAATTAACCTATTTTCTCAACGTGTCTTTCATTGCTAGGCCCGTACATTTTTTTTAATCATCAAGTGTATTTAAAAGCGAAAAGTTCAAGAAGGGGTGAATATGGTCCAGCTCATGCCAAACCATTGGTGATGTCACCCTTCCCTAGGTGATTTTTGGGCCCACACTGTACAATTAAGGAGTAATGTGGAATCATTTAAGTTAAAGATACATAATCACATCAGTTTATAGAGTATTCTTGCGGAAAACACAATCCACTTTGAGGACCCCCTCTCCCACAACACACACACACAATGGAGCGATATACATACGAATGATGGGTTCTAGCCTAACGTAAATCGATATGTTGGTTGTAGATTTCCTCCCACCTCTGCCCCGGTTTCAGGCGGATAGGACAATCCCGGCTTTGTCCGTACCAATGATTTATTCGTGGTTGTCCTGCCATTTGCCAATTATAAAAGCCGATACAAGAATTCTCCTCTTTCTTGCATGCACCGCGACCTTGTTTGTTTCTTTTTATGTTTATTGCGCGCCACGTCACATACAAGTCAGAAGGAGAGCCGAAAACCAGGAAGATAACAAGTATACCTTTAAGTCTATGTTACAAGTCCTTTTCTTTGACGAGTAAAAGTTTACTCAACTACCACAACATTTTCAAGAGATATTGTGATGAGGAGAGGCGGTGATAACCTGCCGACATTACATGCAACATGTATAAGTATGTGTCTGGGTGTGTACACCAGATATAGAGATTCTTGCGGGGTTCAGCTATTTGACAAAGACGTCGTGGAAATAATTAAACAATATCGACCGTCAAAGCTGACGTTGAAATTGAATCAATACTTTTCGACAGCCTTTTTTTGGTTGCAAATACTATTCAGTCGACCGGGGCAATTGTCATTATCTTAGAAATCAAAATGTCAAAAATAGCATACCATATATGTCTGCACACGATCAACAAAAGGAATATCAGGAATCGAAAAGCTGAATTCGCTAAACTGGGTTAACATCATTGTGAAGTTGACTTCGGTATTTGAATCCTTATAATATTTATAATTACTCTCAACAACCTCTCCTTTTTGTGGTTGTGCATTCCCTTGGTGGCTTTTGATGTCATCGTCTACAAGACTAACAATAAACAAATGGAGCATAAGGATAAGGATGTGAAATACGTAATCCACCTATAAGCTGTTTCCATTTACATCTAGCCAACTTACCTATTTGAACCAGTAACGAGAATACTAAGGTGGTTATCTGAATGGCCCAATAGTTCTGATCCTTTTCGAGTGCGCTTCCTCCCTCAAAATCTCTGGATAGACATGGATCAAAAGCCGAATTGTTGATACAAACCAAAAACCGATCCATTGGCTGAGGAGTGCTCTCTGTCAGATTTTTAGACAAGCCATGCAATACACGACTCCTAAAGTGGTTCGATTGACTCATCACAGCACTGTACCACTTCGGCCCCGATCTGCAGTATCCTCTTGGCTAAACCATGGCCCTAAAAGGCTAAAACCTAGATAGTGAGAGTCCACATCATATAGTTAGTCAGTTTTTGTTTTTTTCCGGGATAGTTCGTGGTCTTGTTATATCTGCCAATGGAAGGAAAGTCGAACGGTCTTAGTTTTATTCTAAACATGTGTGTTTGGCGACCTCTAGCTAACTTGGAACATGTATTATCTTTTGGATTCTAGAATGGTAGACAATTATAATTTAATTAGCAGATTTGCATGTTAAGTCAAGATTAGATAAGAAATATCAAAACAAACAAGAGAAATAAACAAACTGAGTTAGAAAATTTGAAGCAGATTTTTTTTCTTGAAGAAAAGAGACGTTGCTTAAAGGAATAAAAAATGTGTTGTCTTCTGGATGCATGTTGTTCTTCTAGTTGATTCGATCACGAACCTGTAATAGAAGGTCATCTCGCTCGCACAAAAATGAAAAAAAACAGCACCATCGGTGCTTTGTTAGGTACCACCACCCTACATATCACGTTTTTTTTTTAGGAGTGGTAATGTTTATATTAAAAAACACTTCAAGCAAGCGAAGACCTGCTTATGTGAAGAAACTACATAATGTTTTTGTTTGATGAGAGCGGCTAAACAGAAAGAAAACAAACAGATAGAAAAACATAATCAAAAGAGGCAAAGTTTGGCTAGCTGGAGGGAGGCTCCCCTTAAGACAAACCTCTTAAAATGTTTTTTGCATCCTAAAAGATAAACTGATATGAACCATCACTGAGCCATCACTGAGATAGATGTATCATAGGAACTGCTGCACCAAACTAACACCGGCCTCATCATCTACCATAGCTTTTAGATCACAGAGAAATGCCGTTTCAGATTCACCTTCATTTGAATCATCCTTTGTCTCATCAGTTAGTTTACCTGCATTTTAGTAAGGATGTGAAGATCGGCTTCAACTTGAGCAATGATAATTTTTGCCATTTTTGTGACATTGTTGAAAGTTCTATTGTTTCTTTCCTTCCAAATGTTCCAGCAAATGGTGATGAAAATGTCGTTGCTTTTGAAATTTCTGTAGCTTCTTGAGGGGGAAATTTTTATGGAAAAAATATCTTCCTGGAGGTCGGGAAGACTTTTTTGCATGAAGTGTGAAAAGATGTGTTGTGAGAAGGTGCATTTGAAGAAAATGTGGCTGACAGAATCATTATTTTTTTCACATAGGACACATCTGAATGGTCCGATAAAACCCTTTTTTGAGATATTTTCACCTGTAAGAATTTTGTTGTTGAGAAGAAGCCATAAGAATGTTTTGTATTTTTGTGGCCATTTTTCTTTCCAAAGCTTTGTTGATGATGGATTGATACCTCTATTGCTGAGAAAATTGTATGCAAGCTTTACCGAATATTTTTCCCCCATTTCCAGGAGATGTTGTTTGAGATGTCATTTTCCAAGGTATTGGTAAGATTTCTGAAGTCATTTTGGCTGACCTGGGAAAGAATGCATCTTTTTAAGGAGTTTGTTCTGTTGCTGGTTATTAGAGCAAGGGCTTTATCAATTTTTATGTTTTGTAGATTCTTTGGAATTGTCCAATATGTTTTAAGATTCCTAACAAAGTTTTTTTTCAAACCATGGGTCAGACCAGAAAGATATATTTTTATGGGAATGTGGAGGGGTGTTTATGATTTGAGAAAGAAAGTTGATATTTTTATTTATGAATTTCCAGAGAGGGGAAGCAGATTTTTTTTGGATATGGTGCCAGGGAGGAGAGAACTGATAGTATTTGTTTTTGATAAGTTGTGTCCATATTTTCTTTTTGTTTCGGATAAGACAATCTATGACTTTGGCGATGAGGCAGAGGGAATGGATATCAATATTTATAATGCCCCAGCCACCTTGATCAATGGGAGCAGAGATGGTTTTCCAGTTAACAAGATGGTAGTGTTTCCCATGCTTCTTTTGTTTTTGAACATTATCCCACAAGAAATTTCTCCAGATCTTGTCAATTGTGAGTTTTATTTTTGAGGGTAGGGGTATGCAACTTAAGTAGTGGGTGGTTATAGGAGTGATGACACTTTTAAGCAGGGTGAGCCTTCCTGAGAGAGAGAGGAAGTTATTTTCCCAGGAGGTGAGCTTGTTGTTTATTTTTGAAATAATAGGTTTCCAAATGGTGTTTGTTATGTTATAAGGAGTGATTGGAAGGCCGAGATATTTGATCGGGAACTATTCTGTTTTGCATTTTAGAAAGTTTTTAAGGTTCTCCAGAGTGGATTGTTGAATGTTTACCCCAAAAATGGAGGATTTTTGAATGTTAACTTTTAAACCAGAGATATAGGAAAAAAGACCAATGATCCTAAAGATATTTTGGACAGAGGAAAAATCGGGTGAGGAGAAGATGATGGTATCATCCACAAATTGAATGATGTTCTCCAAACAGTCTTCAGGGGACAAAATGAGACCATTTTGTTTTCCCAAGTGTAGCATTTGAGAGAGAATGGTGGTTAGAATGATGAAAAGGTAAGGAGAGAGTGGGTCTCCTTGTCTAAGACTGTTACACCCCGATCTCACAATTTCCTCAAATCATTAGATTAGGGCATAAGATAGGATTTATATGTAATACAAATGACACCCTTAATTTTTTTTTCTTTTTCTTTTCTTTCTTTAAAACTCTTGTTTCTTCACATTGAACCACATAAATCATTTTAACAAGGGAATCTGAACATTTCTTTTACTAATCATACTTTAATAGTAAAGATACATGTATAAACATTCATGATGTCTCTCACACCTTATGCACATAAGATCTACTAATAGCATACAATTTCAAAAGAGGAATAATATTACACATCGTAATTACAACTCTCTCTCTTATCTCTTACTGAGGACCTAGAGTGACAAGGACCGACAGACTCAACTAATCTTGTACTTAACTCTTGTGGAAGATCTACGCTGATGCTCTGACCATCTTCAAGTCCACGCGGTTAACCCTAAAATGTTTGAGTAGAGGGGTGAGCCTACTCGCTCAGTCAATGAGTACTTCAAAGAAACAGTCTAAGGCACTAATGTGATTACAGATATAACTTTGAATAAATGTTATGAAATTTAACAACAATAAATACTACACTGAGCAGTTCTAAAACAATATAATTGAAATAACAAAGAATGTAAATATTGCATCCAAAGAATAACTACTAGAAGACTATGCTCTAGTCTTCCTTAACTCTTTCATTTATAAGGAACTCTGTGAACCTATATGATCATATTTTAACTTATGCCCTGATCTATGCAGTGTACTCTGCATAGAGACTCGCAGTGCACTACGGCCACACCGTACAAGACTTAGCGACACACCCGGGAAATGCTAAGTCTGAATGCCAGTCCTGTTCTGCTACAGGACCCACGGGCTCTCCGGCCCACAGGCTCTCCGGCCTTCTCTGCACTCACCATGAGTGCTCTGGGACTCCTCCTCTAGCCTGAGCACACAGGCGTAGGGAGTCAACACTGGGTTACCACCAGAATTACTCAACTGGTTGGTGTTGGATAACCCTATCAACCCTCGTGCCACTAGAATTACTCAACCGGTTGATGTTGGACACGAGTTTCACCCCTAAGGTACAGACCTCCCAAAGGGGTTCTACGGTGTTCAGGGCACCTAAGTCTAACATTAACATTATAGGTACATTTTAAATAGAAATCATAACTCATTTAACATTTCTCACAAGGCTCACACGGCCTGCCATATCATATCATAAGAAACATCATAACTCATGTATTTAACATATATCATGTCTCAGTAACATCCCTTTCTAGGGCATGTCATATCTCATCACCTGCAATTTACGAGATATGTATTGAAAATAAGAAGCCCTACAGTATGTAGATATCAACTCAGAGAGAACAAACATATAAAGTTAAATGCACTAGAAACATACAATTCAACAGTTAAGTATCACCACATCTCATATCGAGACCTTTCATATCACCATAACATGATTTATTGAACACCCTATCCTTAGGGTTTCATTTGCCTTATTCATTCATCACATGTCAACACCCTACTCTTAGGGTTTCATTCGCCTCATTCACCTTTTCATTTACCTCATTCACTTGTCACATGGATCTCATAAGGATTTCATAGGATATAAGCATTCACTAAATAAAGATTGTTTTCGACAAATCATATACAATCAATATAGATATGAAACCATGGAAATTTAACTAAATTTAGGTTTTCCATACCATTCACTGAGATATCATGTATCAAGAATAAAATTCAATTAAGATAACCCATGAGGTACATCCTAACCACTTATAGGATTACTAGTCCTCTTTATTTAACTTTGATCTTTAAGTGTTCAATTAGGGTTTGCTCCAACACGGTCATGGTATCACCCCACGGCCGTGGCACAGGTCATTCGAGCTTAAACTAGTGAAATCAAAGTCATAGACTTAGTGACTAATCCCAAAGGTTTTAGATATTGAAATATGATAGCCTTAAGCTTGATTGAGAACATTTAGACCTAGGTTTGGTTTAAGTCTAGATATCTCTTCAATTGGATTAAAACTCTAGTGAGATCTCAGTTAGGTTAAACCCTAATTACATCATACAATATGAATATGAAAGGCATTATTTCTAGAATGTGTTGTATACATTTCTAATATGATTGTATCATCAGAGAGTCTTTCAAACAGAGAAGGAGCCCATTTCATATCAAATTGCAAATACACAGAACAAATGGACATTCAGGGTTTAAAATCACATACTAAGCAATTAGGGATTTGGATGCTATAATCAAATTTCGTGCATTACACTGTTTGAAGGAAGAACCCACTCACCCTAAGGTGTGAAAACACCTCAAAACTGCAGCTCAACTCAGGGGATCTCGAACTCATATCAAATCCCTAGCAAATCTCCCAATTCTTCTTCCCTTCAACTAGGAAACCTTGAAAATGAGGGATTATGAAGAAAGGGTGAGAAAAGAGGGAATTTCGACATCATCTTGGATCAAATCAGAGCATGGACGGAATCTTGACATGAGAGAGAAGATTCACCATAAAAGTCTATGCAAAGAATCCAAACTTACTTGATTTCACCATTCCTCGGACCGCAAAACCCTAGGTCAGCAATTCCTCCTCTTTCTCCACTCAAGCCCTAACTCTCCCTCTCTCTCTAGATTTTCATTTCTCTGGGGTGGATGACGAAGAATGAGAGCTGTGTGTGTGTGTGGTCGATCATATAAGTCAATTTGAGCTGCTTGGGTCAATTGCATATTGACCCAACACTCAACTTTAATTATATTGGCTGAATATTCAGTTTCACAATAGTTTCTGTAATTCGCCTACTGAATAGCTAGCAGAAGCTCCAAAAATTCTGGAAGTTGTATATGTTATACCTAATGAATTTTCAGATCTCCAGTAAAAATTTGAGATCATTTCTAGTTACCAATACATAATTAAAAATCAAACAGTGCACTGCTATATTGCAGTCTGCAGCAGATTCGGTCGAGTTTGTCCTGCACAGAACTCGACCGACACCCTCACTGTAGAGATCAAAAGTCATCCAAAAATTACGCCAATTTAACAGAGTGTCTAAAATTGTGTTTTTCAAGCACAGTTAAAATTTGAGATCAATTGGATATACAAATAAAAAGATAAAATTCAATTACCACACTGCTATATAAATCTGGAAATATGATCGGTCGAGTTTGAAACTCGACCAATAAACAGGTCAGAACATTCTTCAAAAATTCTGATATTTTCCAATGTTGTTCAAATTTTATATATCCAAATCATATCCAAATTTGAAGTAAATCAGAGTTACACATAAAATACTAAAAATCATTTACTGAAACACTATACTTATCAAATTTTGTATTCATGTATCACTAAAACCCTATTTTGGGCCGATTAGGGTCTATGCTTCTCAAACCCTAATTCTCAAGACAAACGAACACTTAAACTTCTTATCATAGTTAAAACATTCTCATTGGATTATCATTATTCATTAGATTTCAAGAGTGATCAGTCCAATGAATCATGTAATCATCTTGGTAACCCTAGTTTACCAATTAAGCTCAGATGGGGTCGTAACAACTCTCCCCCCTAGAATGTTTCGTCCTCGAAACATAAACCTACAAGAAAGATACATTCAAGGTTATTCTAAGCTTCTAAATCCTTCCATGTCATTATATTCTTGTATTTCATACATGAATGTAGTTTTCAACATTAGATCTTTTAATTCTTTACTAAATCACAACATATTTCAAATAGTTCTCAATGATATCAAGCAAATTCTTTATGCCGCAGTCCAACATAGAATGCAAAGATAAACCACCACGCTTTCGCTGCGCAATTCTGATACTCTGATACAACTATCTCAACTTATGCGGCTCAGAAAGTTCTATTGTTCTGTATCACCTTTAAGTGACAAAACCGAGTTCACCATGCTGTTTTAAACTTTAATAAAGTGCTATTCAAATAGCAAAATAGTCTTGAATTAAAAGGCTAGATTCAACAATCAATTGCACAATACTACTCTTGGCATCCCCATTGGGTCATGGATGCATGAGGTGAAGCATTACCACCTCATTCCATACTATCCTGTTTCGATCCTAGGACCTGTGGGTTATGGGCCCACACACAATTCAAAGTGTAACCATCGTATTATATCATTTTAGGGTTTCAACCATAGTAATAAAGTAATCCACAATTGTATTAGTCATTCAAGCATTAATCATACTCAATTACCATCACTCATTTATATTAGAGCTAGGTATAACAAGCTACACCTCATTAGGGTTACTTGTCCAGACAATATGATTATCATCCCTTCTTATTAATATGAGTGAATAGGTATAACTACCTTATTCAGGATATCCCTCCATGTCTTCCGTCATCATCCAAATTGTATCACCATATTACAAATACACAATACTAGGATGCATATCTGGTATGAATTACTACAACTATCATACACCTTTAATTAACATATAGCTTGCACAAATACACTGAAATCATACATAGAACCAACTTACATACCTTAGTATGCCTTCAACAAAGCATACTTCTAAAAATGAGTCCACATATTACACAAAGCTAGTGTTTTCCTTTATCTCTCTCCTCATTCTTTACTACTTATGTTTTGCTACCTCTCCTTCTCATTTTGATCATATACAATAAACATCCCTAACATTAAAACATTCACGGTAAGAATAGATTATTCATCATTCTTGCTATCACACAAGAATTTATTTCTTATCACACTTCATCGTAATGTATGTCACTATTACATTCACTAGATGACCCTACCAAGGTAGTTATGCATCATATATGATTCATTTTCTTATCATTTCACTCCCACCTTGCTATTGTTAAGGAATATATGAGAGAGAAGATGATTTTGAGACTTAGAATTCTTGTATTCAAACATTCCCTTAATACCTTAAATATTCTTCATTTTTAAATCAAAGGAATCATGCATGGGTCAAACACAGTTTTTCTTTCAATCAAGTTTTCCCTCCTGAATATAGTCTACCCTTGTATGACTTATTCATTCGTTAAACTACACCTATGTTCTTCACTTAGGAACTAGTTTGTTGTTCTAGTCTTATGAATTATATGATCATATGATTCTCTTCACTTTTACTCTTTTGAAGACTCTTCACTTCTATGGACCTATTGAATGCTCAACTCTATTCTTCTACTTAGCCTTTGCTTTAGAGTTCATAAAAGCATTATACTCAATTATATGATCCATTCTTCATGATCGATTCTTGCTATCTAGAACCATACATACATTTCACATATCTTTTCTATATTTCATATGTATAGTTCATATAATATTAATCAATAAACTGATCATGAACTTCATATCAGGTTCTATTATTCCCAAGTAAGGGTTTCACATTTGAGACCCCAAAATTGAACCTCAGATACCAGTTTCAAATGATTCTTAGTTGTTCTGATCTTGCCCATATGTTTCAACATCTTACTGTATGTACATTCTTACTCTGATGTGGGTCTAATTATTCAAATTCTATTCTTATTATACTATTGATAGGATTCATTAGATCCTAGTAACGCATCCTACCAACCGGACCAGGCTAAACCTGAAGTCCTAAAGCCAAGAACTACAAAGGATTACTCAACTCCTATTCATCTCAGAAGTGTGGAAGAAAACTTATCCACTAAGGAAAGATCATTCAAAGATGATTTCTAATCTACATGTTACAAAGAATGAAATCAATAAATGCTAAAACTGCATAGTGTGCAACAAATCTTAAAGACCCATTTATATTTCAAAGTACTGAATATTTCAATTCAAACATATAAGAGCATTTCTATACATTTCCAACAAAAACAACATTATGAAATGTAAGTTCTATCTCCTTTTACATTTATGCTCTTAATTCTTGTTTCTTTTCTCGTTATCTAACCCTAACATTTCTAGGGTTCCTCTCTAGCCCATTGTTCCACTGTATACCTGGCCAGGGTATACATGAGAGAATAGACAGAGTAGCTTGTACTGGTTGATCCAAGTACTCAGTCAGGCCAGGATATCCAAATACTCAAATCCCCAAAGCTAACATCAAAACATCTCCTATCTGCCACACTTAGGACTCTAACTTACTAACTTAATGGTCCTTGACAACTCACCCTAAGCTTTGATACCAAGATGTTACACCCCGGTCTCACAATTTCCTCAAATCATGAGATTAGGGCATAAGATAGGATTTATATGTAATACAAAGGACACCCTTAAATTTTTTTTCTTTTTCTTTTCTTTCTTTATAACTCTTGTTTCTTCGCATTGAACCACATAAATCATTTTAACAAGGGAATCTGAACATTTCTTTTACTAACCAGACTTTAATAGTAAAGATACATGTATAAACATTCATGATGTCTCTCACACCTTATGCACATAAGACCTACTAATAGCATACAATTTCAAAAGAGGAATAATATTACACATCGTAATTACAACTCTCTCTCTTATCTCTTATTGAGGACCTAGAGTGACAAGGACCGACTGACTCAACTAATCTAGTACTTAACTCTTGTGGAAGATCTACGCTGATGCTCTGACCATCTTCAAGTCCACGCGGTTAACCCTAAAATGTTTGAGTAGAGGGGTGAGCCTACTTGCTCAGTGAATGAGTACTTCAAAGAAACAGTCTAAGGCACTAATGTGATTACAGATATAACTTTGAATAAACGTTATGAAATTTAACAACAATAAATACTACACTGAGCAGTTCTAAAACAATATAATTGAAATAACAAAGAATGTAAATATTGCATCCAAAGAATAACTACTAGAAGACTATGCTCTAGTCTTCCTTAACTCTATCATTTATAAGGAACTCTGTGAACCTATATGATCATATTTTAACTTATGCCCTGATCTATGCAGTGTACTCTGCATAGAGACTCGCAGTGCACTACGGCCACACCGTACAAGACTTAGCAACACACCCGGGAAATGCTAAGTCTGACTGCCAGTCCTGTTCTGCTACAGGACCCATGGGCTCTCCGGCCCACAGGCTCTCCGGCCTTCTCTGCACTCACCATGAGTGCTCTGGACTCCTCCTCTAGCCTGAGCACACAGGCGCAGGGAGTCAACACTGGGTTACCACCAGAATTACTCAACTGGTTGGTGTTGGATAAACCTATCAACCCTCGTGCCACCAGAATTACTCAACCGGTTGATGTTGGACACAAGTTTCACCCCTAAGGTGCAGACCTCCCAAAGGGGTTCTACGGAGTTCAGGGCACCTAAGTCTAACATTAACATTATAGGTACATTTTAAATAGAAATCATAACTCATTTATCATTTCTCACAAGGCTCACATGGCCTGCCATATCATATCATAAGAAACATCATAACTCATGTATTCAACATATATCATGTCTCTGTAACATCCCTTTCTAGGGCATGTCATATCTCATCACCTGCAATTTACGAGATATGTATTGAAAATAAGAAGCCCTAGAGTATGTAGATATCAACTCAGATAGAACAAGCATATAAAGTTAAATGCACTAGAAACATACAATTCAACAGTTAAGTATCACCACATCTCATATCGAGACCTTTCATATCACCATAACATGATTCATTGAACACCCTATCCTTAGGGTTTCATTTGCCTTATTCATTCATCACATGTCAACACCCTACTCTTAGGGTTTCATTCGCCTCATTCACCTTTTCATTTACCTCATTCACTTGTCACATGGCTCTCATAAGGATTTCATAGGATATAAGCATTCACTAAATAAAGATTGTTTTCGACAAATCATATACAATCAATATAGATATGAAACCATGGAAATTTAACTAAATTTAGGTTTTCCATACCATTCACTGAGATATCATGTATCAAGAATAAAATTCAATTAAGATAACCCATGAGGTACATCCTAACCACTTATAGGATTACTAGTCCTCTTTATTTAACTTTGATCTTTAAGTGTTCAATTAGGGTTTGCTCCAACACGGTCATGGTATCACCCCACGGCCGTGGCACAGGTCATTCGAGCTTAAACTAGTGAAATCAAAGTCATAGACTTAGTGACAAATCCCAAAGGTTTTAGATATTGAAATATGATAGCCTTAAGCTTGATTGAGAACATTTAGACCTAGGTTTGGTTTAAGTCTAGATATCTCTTCAATTGGATTAAAACTCTAGTGAGATCTCAGTTAGGTTAAACCCTAATTACATCATACAATATGAATCCGAAAGGCATTCTTTCTAGAATGCGTTGTATACATTTCTAATATGATTCTATCATCAAAGAGTCTTTCAAACAGAGAAGGAGCCCATTTCATATCAAATTGCAACTACACAGAACAAATGGACATTCAGGGTTTAAAATCACATACTAAGCAATTAGGGATTTGGATGCTATAATCAAATTTCGTGCATTACACTGTTTGAAGGAATAAACCACTCACCCTAAGGTGTGAAAACACCTCAAAACTGCAGCTCAACTTAGGGGATCTCGAACTCATATCAAATCCCTAGCAAATCTCCCAATTCTTCTTCCCTTCAACTAGGAAACCTTGAAAATGAGGGATTATGAAGAAAGGGTGAGAAAAGAGGGAATTTCGACATCATCTTGGATCAAATCAGAGCATGGAAGGAATCTTGACATGAGAGAGAAGATTCACCATAAAAGTCTATGCAAAGAATCCAAACTTACTTGATTTCACCATTCCTCGGACCGCAAAACCCTAGGTCAGCAATTCCTCCTCTTTCTCCACTCAAGCCCTAACTCTCCCTCTCTCTCTAGATTTTCGTTTCTCTGGGGTGGATGACGAAGAATGAGAGCTGTGTGTGTGTGGTCGATCATATAAGTCAATTTGAGCTGCTTGGGTCAATTGCATATTGACCCAACACTCAACTTTAATTATATTGGCTGAATATTCAGTTTCACAATAGTTTCTGTAATTGGCCTACTGAATAGCTAACAGAAGCTCCAAAAATTCTGGAAATTTTATATGTTATACCGAATGAAGTTTCAGACCTCCAGTAAAAATTTGAGATCATTCTAGTTACCAATACATAATTAAAAATCAAACAGTGCACTGCTATATTGCAGTCTGCAGCAGATTCGGTCGAGTTTGTCCTGCACAGAACTCGACCGACACCCTCACTGTAGAGATCAAAAGTCATCCAAAAATTACGCAAATTTAACAGAGTGTCTAAAATTGTGTTTTTCAAGCACATTTAAAATTTGAGATCAATTGGATATACCAATAAAAAGATAAAATTCAATTACCACACTGCTATATAAATCTGGAAATATGATCGGTCGAGTTTGAAACTCGACCAATAAATAGGTCATAACATTCTTCAAAAATTCTTATATTTTCCAATATTGTTTAAATTTTATATATACAAATCATATCCAAATTTGAAGTAAATCAGAGTTACACATAAAATATTAAAAATCATTTACTGAAACACTATACTTATCAAATTTTGTATTCATGTATCACTAAAACCCTATTTTGGGCCGAGTAGGGTCTATGCTTCTCAAACCCTAATTCTCAAGACAAATGAACACTTAAATTTCTTATCATAGTTAAAACATTATCATTGGATTATCATTATTCATTAGATTTCAAGAGTGATCAGTCCAATGAATCATGTAATCATCTTGGTAACCCTAGTTTACCAATTAAGCTCAGATGGGGTCGTAACAAAGACCGTTAGAATTTTGGAAATATCCAAAAGGGACACCATTTATGATGGTGGAGAAGTGGTTAGTGGATATACATGCATGGATCCATGAAATCCATTTGTCAGGGAAAGCAAGACCTTTAAGAGTTTGAAGAAGGCAGTTCCAATTGACAAAGTCGAAAGCTTTCTCAAAATCTAGTTTGATGGCTAGAAGAGGGTTTTTTTTTGTATGACACAGATGAATGGTTTCATTGACCATAAGGAAAGCATCTTGGATGCTTCTGTTTTTTAGAAAGGCGGATTGGTTTAGAGGGATGATTTCATCCATGATAGGTTTTATCCTATTTGCTAATGTTTTTGCAATTATTTTATAGGAGGTATTAATGAGACTGATAGGACGAAAGTGTGAGATAAGTTCAGGTTTACTATTTTTTTATCAGAGTGATAAAGGTTTTATTTATATATTTGATGATGCTATGAGGGTTTGAACTTGTTTGGAAGAAGAGATCTTACATTCAGGATAAACTCTACGAGAGAAGTGCATAGGGAACGGGTACGCAAGGCGGAAGGGCAACAAAACAAAACGATAGATGAGTGTCTTAAATCTTTGAGATCTGATTTGGGATTTGTGATACGTGATCTATTTTGACACTAAGACCAGGGGCCTTATTTATAACACTTCCATACTCAATGATATCTTAAATTGACGCAATCACACAACCACTCTTGTAAGATAAAGTCTTCTGTCAATTATCTCAAACACCAAATAATGTTGCTGAAAATTCAAATGGCTCGCCTTTAAACTAAAAATAAATGTTATATCTTACGAAGGGTTTGAAATAAATAGATTTTCATATTACACAAAATTTCAAGATGAAAAGAGTGTCATCCAAAATAGTGGGGTTGTAACATCTCATTTCCCCCAACTAATATTAGGGTCTTAATAACAATACTTTAAATTTTAGACCTCAAAACAAATAACTTTCATTGCATACTAAAAAGGATGAGTGATATGATGCCCCTCTTCATATTGAGATTTAATTCAATGATGATAACATGTAGAATGAACTTTCTTTCTATTCGATGTACTTCATGATCACCAACAAGTATATGAACCCTAATTGGACCAATTTCGTCAAATAGGCTCAATAAATATGTCATAAGCACTAAATAACCATAAATGGCAACATAAATTAGTTAGGGATCAATAATAATTCATTTGAGGTACATAAGTGATAATAACCACATAATAAAAATAACTCATCTTTGGGTAATCAAATATGGAAAGTAATTATGTAATAATGATCTAGGCTCTAAAATACACATTTTTTATTATTATCATTAAGCATGCTTCTTATATTACTTCAAAAAGGCCAAACAAATAGCATATACAAGTGGGTATATCTAGCTCAGAAAGAAACTGAAAACTATCTATACATAATCTAGCTTTGAAAACAAATGAAATCTGTATAAGCCCTCTTCCAGACCATGTTTGGGTCTGTCATCACTTATTAAAAAATAGTGTTGTTCCTGGATAACCAAATATGATGCACGACAATGATAGCCAGTTGTCTTTCCTTTATATTATTGAGATTTAGGAGATCTTCTTGTGAACTTGGTGTGATGCTTGTGGCTTGCTTTGCTCTGCTCCAGACTTCCTTTGCATAGCTGCAGTCCCATAAAAGATGCTCTGTGTATTCAGTTGAAGCTTTGCATAGGGCGCATCTCGAAGCAAGTTGAATGCCCCTATTTTGAATCAATTCTTCTATGATAAGTTTTTGATAAAAAATCTTCCACCCAAAGATTTTAGTTCTTTTTGGGATTTTCAAGTTCCACAACCATTTAGCCCAAGTAGGATGTGAACTATGTGTTCTGCATAAATTCCATGCTCCTTTGAGACCGAAAGCCTCCAGTCCAACAAAATAGCATAGATCTCTATCTCTGAGAACAACATAGTTGCAAATATCAGCAAGAGCATTTATACCTCTATGGTTTGGGATCCTCCATTTCCTTTGCTGATCAGGTTGCTCCGCCTTTGATCATGTCCTAGATTGTTTCTTAGCTTAATAGCATTCTCCACTGTCAGTGACAACATGCATCCATTAACCCACATATCCTTCCATATGAGTATGGAGCTTCCATCACCAATTTTGAATATGACCTTGTCACGAACATAATCTTGATATCTAAGAAGGCTCCTCAACATCCACCTGTCGTGAGTCTTCTCTCTGTATGATCCAAATTTGAAGCAAATTTGACCCCTTTTGTCCCCTCAAATCATTTAGGAGGGTTTTCTATATAGTTATGAATAGAAATGATTCAAATAACCATCCAACTTATAGTCCTGGTTGGATTTATGTGTCACGCTACCCCTTCACTCCGAGTCGGACTCTGTCTTGGGTCTGGAGGCATTCACATGCGGTGAGTTTTCTCCCTCACTTGAGTCCAACACCCCCTTGGACTCTACAATGTTCGATGTCCTTTCCCTATCTGATTTCTCTCTCCACTCCACCTCTGATAAAATTGATCGCTACCTCACCATCCTCTCATCAGTCTGAATGACTCCATCCCCAACATGATAGGATTTTGTGCCCTAGAGTCCCCAGTCAGCTAGGAACCCCACCATCCTCCCATGTTCTGATCTTCAGAGGACTTCAGAGGACACCCAACCATCTTTGAGCCTCCACCTATATAAGAAACTATCTCCAAACAATTATATATCTTCTAGAAACTAGAATTTATCACTTTTTCACCCTTCATTCTCCTCCAGTGCAACAACCCTATTGTGGCCGCCTTCATCATCTACCTTGAGCTGGTCCCGAGGGTCCTACCATCCACAAACCCGAGGAGAGCCACCAAATGATCCATATATATACGAGGAATCTTTTCCAACCATCTCCTTCGGCTGATTTGAGGTATTTTGTATCACCCAAGTTTTTCCCTTTTTCGTGTTGTGAGTTTCCTCACCATTTTTTCTCAAGAAATTCAACCATCGTGCCTCTGATTTATGCATCGTCAACTTCAACCAAGGATTTCTACACCGTATCCGTACTCTAGTTGAGGGTGTTTCCCTCTTTTTGTCCTATGTATCTCACTTCCTCCAGATATTTTTCTGGGATTCCATGGTGGAATACCCAAATTTGTTGCTTGGGTCACCATCCATCCCGTTCATTGGCTTGGCATGATCGAAAGGAGGTCAAGAAGGTATCGACACTCTTCTCTCCCTTATTGTTGATCATGCTTGAGAGCTACTACTCAGGGGTTGATGTGCAGTGGAGCTAGTGATGGTTATCACATGTGCGTCAAAGAAGGAGAATCTTGGGAGCAGTTCGACAATGTTTCCCCTGTTGTGATAATCGACCCATTAATTTGATAAGGGCATTTTGGGGTATTTTAGATGATTTTCTTTGAACTCAGTCATGTGTCTCACAGAGAAAGCTTGGTCTGAGGGGTCGGCTTGGATTGGGCCACCTCATCCTAGGACTAAGCAGTCTACTAGATAATGCTTTTTATAAGTGGATTTTTCTCAGGTTTTGATTGATGCATTTTCACAAATTCATTGTAAATCAAGGGCTTCTCAGAAAAATATGAGAAAAAATTGTTTGGAAAGTGCTTTCAATGAGGAGTGTAATTTTTAGGGTTTAAAAGTCTAATTCAATAATGTTAGACCAATTTTTCTAATAATCTAAGATTAGGGTTTAGGATGTTAATTAAGGTGACGGTAATATAAACCATATTAATTTCAGGTAACTTAGGATTGAATCAAGACCAAGGAGACTAAACTAGGATTTTCTTTGCTCTAGGTTAATGGGTCATGCCACTATGTATATTTACTTTGGATGAAATGCATGTTATGTATGACTTAGGATTATGCTTTAAATTCCAAGTTCATGAATGAAATTAAGATAACGATGATGCATCAGATTTTATTATTGCATGTTATTTGCTATAATCATAAAGTCCTATGCTTATCATTGATGGTCATTAGTTCAATGCTATGCTCATGTAATGATCAAGAAATTGAAGAAAGAATCATGTAAATCATGTAATGATAATTCCAAGATTAATAGGGATAAATCCCATGATGATTAAGATAATGCACTTAAGTTGTGAATTGTTGCTCCTAATGTTATTTTGTCTTTAGGGCATTGATGAGCACTTTGGTGCAACTAAGATGAACCTTGACCAGCTCTAGGTAAGAGGGTCATGCCACTATGCATATGTACTCTGGATGAATCACATATTATGTATGATTTAGGATTATGCTTTAAATTCCAAGTTCATGAATGAAATTAAGATAATGATGATGCCTCATATTTTATTATTGCTTGTTGTTTACTATAATCATATATCCCTATGCTTATCACTAATGCTCATTAGTTTAATGATGTGCTCATATAATGATTAAGAAATTGAAGAAAGAATCATGTAAATCATGTAATGATAATTCCAATATTAACAGGAAGAAATCCAAATGATGATTAAGATAATGCACTTAAGTTGTGAATTGTTCCTCCTAATGTTATTTTGTATTTATGGCATTGATGAGCACTTTGGTGAAACTAAGATGAGCCTTGATTGGCTTGATGAGAACTTTGGTGCAATTATTGGATGAGGACAATTTACATTGATGGAAAGATAAGAACAATGATGTTAATGATTAAGATAAGAGAAATAAGTAACTTATTATATGTTTCTCACAATGATGAACCTTTATGGTCGTTATGGGCTTCCTAGAAATGATGGGCTTCTCGAGCATAATGTGTGACGCCCCACGCCACACAAAAGTGAGATTGTTCAAAATAAAACCACGGAAGAGGATTAAATAACAGATTACTAGAAAACACTAAAAATTAAAATTGTTTTCATAAAACTGCCAAACAACAAGAACTTTTACATACATGTGCTTTCATGCCTCAAAGCACTTACTAGGTATGCCACCAACATGTTACCAGGGAACCTGTTCTAGAATATATATACATGTATCCATTACAACTATATATAGCAGGGCACACAAGCCAACCACATATCGAAAGCACGTCCATAAAGCATCTAATAAAACATCCCCAAGGACCCGAGTGTACAAGGACGACTCTAGGACTCTATCAGCAAAAGACATCCAACAACAGTTCCAAGTTGCTTAGCTATTTCTCTTCCTGCTGCGGCTCAACCTCCGCTGCATGATCTCTACCTCTTCATAATCGTCCACCTAAAAAGGGTGTGGGAAACCCACTAGAATCTTAGCGGGAGATATAACTCTCCACCAACTCTATTATTATCACAGATAAGATAAACTAAGTAGCAGTATAATCACAACTATGTAAAGCAAGTATTCATTATTAGCAGGAAGAGCAATTAGTGTTGACTTATGAAACATCTTAACAATTTAAAACGAATATGAAGAACATGTATATTTCCTATCAAAAATATTGTATAAAGATCAAGCAAGGCCTCATCCAATATTTCCGTATTTTGATCCTATACAATTATACTACACGACTGATTACACATTTTATTACACCCCAAGGATTTGAGTCGTACCACCCAAATCCAACTAACCACCTGATAAGTTGAAAACGGTGTCATACAAGGTCTAATGGAAGAGCCAAAATCCAAGACCTCACCACCTCGTGGCCAGTACATGAGTAAACAATTATAGAGACATACCAGTCAACTGCAATAATGACATATAGTCAACTCAGGGATTGGTTCACGCATGACCATCCACATAGTTAATCATAACTAGCCCACCTTGGTACAGGCACGGTGCTAGAAGAACAGGCTCACACATGGCATTTCTAACAAGAAGGAGTGGATCACGCATGACCATCCATACCACAACCAGACCAACTCACGCATGGTCATCTCACACATTCTGTAGTTAAGGATACAAGGAATTATTTGACTTGTACCCCACATATTAAAAAATATGCACTCTGAGTTAAATTCATTCCACCATTCAGCAAGTACTTACATTGAATGGTTCTATGGCACATGGCAAGCTACAAGATTATGTTCAACTTGTTTAATTAAATCATTTAAGCATATTTTAACGTCAATCAAGTTACAACGTATAAACTCAAAACAAGTTCTATATAAACAAGGGCATGACACATCACCAGAACCACTGAAACATATAAGGTGTGATCTCATCACATCATCACTTCCTGCCTATTTTTCAACATGTGTCCATCACAAGGACTACATATCTTGAGGTGACAACCCCTCCTCTCATCACTGAGGAAAACATCTCATGCAAGGCATCAAGCCATCATTAGGTCATAAGACCATTTATACCTCTTTCTGTGTTACCATATCACATGTGCCTCACATAACTTATTCAATCATACTATAATCACTATAGCTCATACCATGCTATTCATATCATCTATGTTACCTGCATGGTTAGAAACTTGTAGCAAGAAGAACAATACATCATCAACACAACCATCTCATAGGATTCATGCCAATCACATTACATCTTTTAGGGTTAGGGTTTCTTTTTACTTGATTAGGGTTTACAAGATTGGATCAACAACCACACTTAGGTCATTACTTTCATCATCATCATAAGGTATGTTATGAGACATGGAAACATATCTCTTATTATCATACATACGACCACCCCATAGGGTATCACATCTTATCATGTCACCCTATCATCATCATCGTGTATCATAAATACCATCACCAGATACTAACTAGGGTTATAACATAGAGTATCGGGTTAACCCTAAGTGTGTTGGGCAACCCCATAAAGGTATGTGTATCAGTTTAGGATGTATTAGATGAGGAAACATGGTGTCGGGCAACCTTCTCAGGAGGTGTATCAGTTTAGGGCACTTAGAGTATCAGTTTACACCCTCTTAAGAAGTGTATCAGCCTCCACATGCTTAGGGTGTGGCAGGTAATAGGGATATCAGGCAACATCGTCCAAGGCATAGCAGGCGTCAGCATACCGGGCATCACATGCTATGATGGGCGGCTAGGGTTAACATTGACTGGGTGTCACAAGTTATGTATGTCGGGAATCAACGCCTCTCAAGGTGTGATGGCTAGAGTCCTGACGGCTAATGCCCTCCAATCAACACATCCATCACCATAACGGCCTGACCTCCTAACACATATCAGCCTCATCATCTCCAAGTCACGACAACCTGCCACAAAGGGTGACGACTTGTGTAACATAGGTCGTGATGGCCAGCCATCAACAAAAGCTATCCATCCTATTGTTCCAACAACCACTAGGCAAGCTAACCCTCTCGACTCATATCGGCCTACGCTTGACAAGGCATGACAATCTAAGCATCGCCCAGAACGTGTTGACTTACATGACAATAAGGTCGTGACAACCTATCACAAGGTGTGATGGTCTGTGGCATCATAGGTCGTGACAACCACCTTCCAACATATGTGTCTGGTCACCTTCAACCTAAGGTTACTCATCCAAAGCAAGGCTAGAAGGTGTAACTCATGGGCAACAACTAAGCAAGAGTGTTCCTTACAAATAGAACTCAAAACTACCAAGAAGGACTACTAGCATGCAATAGATAACGAACCAAAGATGAAGAATAATACATCATGTAAGGAGTGATAATAACAGAGGGTTTAGAGTTATATTACCCGCCTCAAGGATCACCACCAAGCTCCAAGGTCAAACTCCAAGCTTCACGGGCTCAAGGTAGAAGATGATCTCCCAAGCTTGGTCACCACAACACCTCCCAAGAAAGAAGATGGAACCAAAGGTTAGGAGGGTTCGGGATGAAAGGAAGATAACCAAGATAAATGGCTGAGAAGAAGAAAGAAGGAGAGAAGGAGAGCTATAAACCATGGCTTACCAAGGTAGAAGATGAAGTAAACACCACAAGCTTGGAACTTGTCCATCAAGCTTCTAAGAGAGACTCCTCTAGCTCCTTATCTTCTTAAGGTCATCCACCAAGGAAGAGGAAAAAAAGATGGTGAAAAGGATTTTCTTACATGGAGAGAAATAGTTATATATATAAGAGGGATGAGAGAGGGATCATGGAAGAGGTGTCACCACCTTAGGAGTTTAGATGCCACTTGTCCATGAGAAAGAGACACATGCACATCACCATGCAAACAAGGAGATAAGATCTATGTCTCACCTACTAGGTCACCTATAATGGTCTTGCTCAATACCACATCTCTACCCTCTCACAAACCAATAGGGGTGAAACCCTAGATACCACAAACAGATACAAGGCCTCTCCAAGGCTCTCAAGCCCAAGATAACACTTCTAGGTGCAAGGCACACCTCAAACATGTGCCCAAAACATCATCAAAGATGTCACCACTCAACCAATGTCTAAACAAGGTGCCCATCTCTCTCTCTCTCTTTCCTATAGGTGATGCCAAGAGAGAGAAGGAGCACTCAAGAGGTGGCAAACTTACATATCAACTCCTAACTCTGGGTGAATTACAATTTGCACCAAAACCTCACCACAAAACACAAGCAACAACCAAGCAATATCAAAATAAGAAACTCAAGCTTCTAACATGCCCTAATTACATCTCAGATGATTATAGAAAGGTACTGAGCAACATGCTTAAGCAAAACAAATTGTATTATCCCAAAATGTGGGTCAGGGTCCTTACAAGTCATAAACCCCTAATAGGGATTTTGCCCCCAAAATCCTACGAGAAAAGGGAAGGGTAATTCCTCCTCTTCTCTTCTTCAATCTCCCACATGGCTTTTTCAATACCACGATGATGCCAAAGAACCTTTACAAGCACAAGGTCCTTCCTCTTCAGCTTCTTCACTCTTCATCAAGGATTAACACTGGACCTTCCACATAGGTTATGTCCTCATCAAGGTCCACCTCCACATGGTCTAACACTAATTCTGTATCCAGATGCACTTCCTAAGCATACTCACATGGAATACTGGATGCAACCTATGCAACTCAGGTGGAAGCTCCAACCTGTAAGCCACCTTTCCAACACGTGCCACCACTGGGTAAGGTCCCATAAACTTGGGAGCCAACTTACCCTTCTTTCCAAACCTCAAAACACCCTTCTAAGGAGAGACTTTCAAATATACCTTGTCCCCCACTTGGAATTCCAAGGGTCTATGACGATTATCTACATATGACTTCTATCTATCTTGTGTTGCCTTCAACTGTTGCTTGATCACTTTGATCTTTTCTGTCATCTGCTGTACAAGATCAGGACCAAGAAGTTGATACTCACATGTCTCGTACCAATGCAATGACGATCTGTAACGTCGTCCATACAACACCTCATAAGGTGTCATATCAATGCTACTCTGATAGTTGTTGTTGTAGGGGAACTCTAGAAAACTGAGGTGTGCATCCCAACTTCCTAAAAACTGAAGAACACATGCTCTCAATAGATCCTCCAAAGTCTGAATGGTCATTTCAGATTAACCATCTGTCTATGGGTGAAAAGCAGTTCTAGACCTAAACTGCGTACCCAAGGCTGTATGTAGTCATTCCCAAAAGTGACTTGTGAATTAAGGACCTCTATCAGACATGATAGTTGATGGAACACCGTGCAAACACACTATCTCATCCACATAGACTTGGGCAAGCTTCTTTGTTGTGAACATTGTCTTCACAGGAAGGAAATGTGTTGACTTGGTCAACCTGTCAATGATTCCCCAAATGGAATCATAACCTTTGGTTATCCTAGGAAGACCAACCACAAAGTCCATAATTACATGATCCCATTTCCAATGAGGTATAGGTAACAGTTGCAATGTTCCTATAAACTTCTGATGCTTAGCTTTAACTTGCTGACTTACAACACACCTTACAACGAACTCAACCACATCCTTCTTCAAGCATGGTCACTGATACATACCTTTCAGATTATGATACATCTTGATGATAGCTGGATGCATAACATATATGGACAAATGAGCCTCTTCCATCACCATCCTCCTAAGGTCATTAGCATCAGGAACCACTATCCTGTTATGGTAACAAACTATCCCATCATCTGACTCATGGAATCCATCATGCTTCGCACTGCCAAACTCTGATCTAATATGCTGTATCATAGTATTTGTTTTTTGTGCCTCTATGATCTACTATCTCAACATAGGCTTCACTTGTAGATGTGCTAACAAATCAGCTAACAAGGAAACTTCCAACTTAATATTCATCTGACGCAAGGAGACCAACATGTTTCACTTGTTGCACATCAAGGAACTCAACTGGGATTTATTCATAGGAAAAAATAAAGATTTCCTACTTGACACATCTTCTATGACATTTGATGTTCTCAAATGATAATTAATTGTGCAGTCATAATCTTTGATCAATTCCATCCAACGACATTGTCTCATATTCAACTCATGTTGTGAAAAGATGTACTTCAAGTTCTTGTGATCTTGAAGAGCTGACACTTCTACCCATACAGGTAGTGCCTCCAAATCTTCAAAGCATGACTACCGTAGCTAACTCTAGATCATGGGTCGAGTAATTCTCCTTGTGTTTCTTAAGCTGTCGAGAAGCAAAAGAAACCACTTGCTTGTCTTGCATTAACACATAGCCCAAACCATTTCTGGATGCATCACAAAAGATGATGTATCCTTTTCCTTGCTCAGGAAAAACCAGAATATGTGCACTTATCATCTTTTCCTTCAACGTCTGAAAAGCACATTGACATATATCGTCCCAAACGAATGACACATCCTTCCTTGTCAACTTAGTTAGGGGTAAGGTGATAACACTGAAGTCCTTGATGAACCCCCTTGTAATAGCCTGCCAAACCTAGAAAATTGTGCACTTCTATCAGCGTCTTAGGATGTTCCCATTCTATCACAGACTACTTTCTTAGGATCCACACACACTCCCTCGACAGATATAACATGCCCCAAGAAAGCTACCTCCGTTAACCATAACTTACACTTGCTAAACTTAGCATAAAACGAGTGCTGTCTCAGCACGGTCAACGTCTGACAAAGATGTTGCTCATGTTGTTGAGTATTACAATTGTATATCAAGATTTCATCTATGAAGACCACCACAAACTAATCAACAAAATGACCAAAACACCCTATTCATCAAATCCATGAACGTTACTGGTGCATTGGTTAGCCCAAACAGCATAACCACAAACTCATAGTGACCATACCTCATCCTAAAGATAGAATTGGGTATGTCATCCTCCTTGATCCTCAGCTGATGATATCCTGATCTCAGATCTATCTTTGGGAACATCGTCACACAATGAAACTGATCAAACCTGTCATCTATCCTCAATAAGGAATACTTATTCTTTGTCGTCACCTTGCTCAACTGTTTGTAATCTATGCACAACCTCATAGATTTGTCCTTCTTCTTCACAAATAACATTGGATCACCCCATGATGACATACTTGGCCTAATGAAACCTTTGTCAAGCAATTCTTGCAACTATCTATTTAACTCTTCCATCTCCGTTGGAGTCATCCTGTACAATGTTTGAGCTATTGGTTGCGTTTTGGGGACCAGATTGATCTCAAAATTAATCTCTCGGGGTGGGGGAACTCATGAAAACTCCTTAGGAAACACATACTCAAACTCCCTAACAACTGACACCTCTTGAGTACTAGGATGCCTCACCTCAGTATCCAATACATGTGCCAAGAATGCCTCACAACTCTATCTCAGAAGCATCCTAGCTACCATGGTTGATAACAAACATTTTGGAAGAATCTTCCTATCTCCTTGGAAGATCCACGTCTCACCACCATCCATAAACGTCTCTTTCTTAGAACTACAATCTAAGACCACTCTATACTTCTCTAAGGTATCCATTCCAAAAATCACATTGAATCCATGCATACCAAGTGGTATAAGACCCACTTGAATGTTGTGTCCCAAAAAGGAGAGAACACAGGAAGGACACACATTCTACAACACTACAAAACCGACCAACGGGGTTTCTAGCAACAAGATATTCTTCTTATGACTATCAAATAAAGGACAACTACTAAGCACTGCACATGTGATAAAAGAGTGCATTGCACCTGGGTCAACCAAAATAGATACAAAGCAAGAAGAAGACAAATCAAAATGAAATAACTCCATCTAACTTATCACCACTCACCGATTAAACACCACCTCCGATTGACTCATGGCATAGAATCTAGTCGTTGCCTGTTTTCATCCCCATCCTCTACTTCCCTGAGCAGATGATCTAACCTATGATGCTTGGCCACATCCTCGCCCTCCTGCATCACTATTCTACTGTTGTTGCGAGCCCTACTGGCTCTATCTCGGTTACTGGGTCACTTTATCATCTCTCACTCGACACAACCATTTGGTATGGACAACTTATCCACACTTATAACACGTCATGTTCTCTTACCAAGGCCTAGGTGATCCCGTCACTGATGCTGATGCAACACTCTGGGCTCCTCCTGGAAGAAAACTATAGCCTCTACCCTTACTCAGTGACCGTTGTGTCAAAGCACTGGACCTCTATGATGTTGGTGGTGCAGAAAACCTCAACTTCTCTAAGCCTCCTGACGATTGCCCCTGAGACCGTGCATCCCTCTTCTTGGTGCTTGCCTCTCTCTTCTCCTTTACAGACTGTTCTATCTTTTAAACATACTCCAAAAACACAACAAACCTCTCTTGATTCTCCAGGGTAGCAGTTGGGGTAGACAACTCAACATTCAACCCCTTCTAAAACAACAAATCCGCTCATCTTTTGTCGCCGCCATGTGAGTATAGAACCTCAAGAACTCCATAAACCTTACTTCATATTCAATAATCGTCATGGATCCCTATAGAATCCTCTCAAACTATATGATCTTCTCATCAAGATACGTCTGAGGAAAGTACCGACTAACAAACTCACGTCAGAACTCCTCCCAACCGATCACAACACTGAGTCTCTTCTCCTCCTCTTTGGCCCACCAATGGCCAACACTCCCCCTCAGGAGGTACACTACATGCTTCACCTTATCCTCTTCGGGGATACTTAGGATCTTGAAGGCCTTCTCAAGCTCGGTCATCCATAGATCTGCATCTGTTGCATCGGTCATCCCATCATACTCCACCGTGCCAACACAGTGAAGCCGCTCAAAAGTCTTCCCAGTACTCGAAGATTTAGTATGGGGAACCAGAGCCCTAGGCTGAGGTGCATGCATCATGTCCACCATATGAGTCATAGTAGCCATAAAATTCCCAAAAAGAGATTGAAAGGCACAATTTTCAACCATGGCTGGGTCAAACTGGGGGACTTCAGGCACCTGATCTTCTCGTGACTGGTTCCTTGCACTGCCAACTGGTACGGCAACACTATTCTCGATAGCATGTTCTTTGAGTTCTCCAGACATCTTTAAGCTTTCTCTTCTTCTTCTGCATAAGCAGAAGTTACTATAAGATAGACTGGAGGACACTAGAATAGGTATAAACCCTAGTCCTAGGTCCATGTAGACTCAATGAACCTAAAGCTCTAATACCAACCATATGTGACGCCCCAACTGTAGAAGAAGATTAACAAACAGATTACTGGAAAACACTAAAAATTAAAACCATTTTTATAAAACTGCCAAACAGTAAGAACTTTTACATACAAGTGCTTTCATGCCTCAAAGCACTTGCTAGGTATGCCACCAACCTGTTACCAGGGAACCTATTCCAGAACATATATACATGTATCCATTATATCTATATACAGCAGGGTACACAAGCCAACCACATATTGAAGGCACATCCATAAATCATCTACAAAAACATCCCCAAGGACCTGAGTGTACATGGATGACTCTAGGACTCTATCAGCAAAAGGCATCCAACAACACTTCCAACCTGGTCAGCTACTACTCTTCTTGCTGCGGCTCAACCTCCATTCCACGATCTCTACATCTTCATGCTTGTCCACCTAAAAAGGGTGTGGGAAACCCATGGGGTGAGATTCCAAATCTCAGCGGGAGATATAACTCTCCACCAACTCTATTATTATAACGAATAAGATAAACGAAGTAGTAGTATAATCAAAACTATGTAAAGTAGGTATTCATTATTAACATGAAGAGAAATTACTATTGAATTATGTAACACCTTAACAATTTAAAAAGAATATGAAGAACATGTATATTTCCTATCAACAATATTGTATAAAGATCAAGCAAGGCATCATCTAATATTTCTATATTTTGATCCTATACAATTATACTACACGACTGATTATGAATTTTATTACTCCCTGAGGATTTGAGTCGTACCACCCAAATCCAACTGACCACTTGATAAGTCAAAATCGGTGCCATAAAAGGTCTAATGGAAGAGCCAGAATCCAAAACCTCACCACCTCGTAGTCAGTACACGAGTAAACCCTTACAAAGACATACCAGTCAACTACAATAATGATATATAGTCAACTCAGGGATTGGTTCACACATGACCATCCATGTATTTAATCATAACTAGCCCACCTTGGTACATGCACAACGTTAGAAGAATAGGTTCATGCATGGCTGTTCTAACAAGAAGGAGTGGCTCACGCATGGCCATCCATACCACAACGAGATCGAGTCACACATGGTTGTCTCACACATCCTGTAGTTAAGGGTACAAGGAATTATTTGACTTGTACCCCGCATATTCAAAAATATGCACTCCGAGTTAAACTTGTTCCACCATTCAACAAGTGTTGACACTGAATGGATCTATGGCACAGGGCAAGATACAAGATTAAGTTCAACTTGGTTAATTAAATCATTTAAGCATCTTTTAACATCAATCAAGTTATAACGTATAAACTCAAAATAAGTTCTATATAAACAAGGGCATGACACATCACCAGAACATACTAAAACATATAAGCTGTGATCTCATCACATCATCACTTCCTACCTGTCTTTCAACATGTATCCATCACAAGGACTACATATCTTGGGGTGACAACCCCTCCTCTCATCACTGAGGAAAACATTTCTTGCAAGACATCAGGCCATCATTAGGTCATAAGACCGTATATTCCTCTTTCTCTGTTACCATATCACATGTGCCTCACAGGGCTTGTTCAATCATACTATAATCATTATAGCTCATACCATGCTATGCATATCATCAGTGTTACCTACATGGTTAGAAACTTGTAGCAAGAAGAATAATACATCATCAACACTACCATCTCATAGGATTCATGGCAATTACATTACTTCTTTTAGGGTTAGGGTTTCTTTTTACCCAATTAGGGTTTACAAGGTTGGATCAACAACCACACTTAGATCATTACTTCCATAATCATCATAAGGTATGTTATGAGACATGGAAACATATCTCTCATAGGGTATCACATCTTATCATGTCACCCTATCATCACCATGGTGTATCATAAACACCATCACCAGATACTAACTAGGGTTATACCATAGAGTATCGAGTTAACCCTAAGTGTGCCGGGCAACCCCATCAAGGCATGTGTATCGATTTAGGATGTATTAGATGAGGAAACATGGTGTCAGGCAACCTTCTCAGGAGGTGTATCAGTTTAGGGAACTTAGAGTATCAGTTTACACCCTCTCAAGAAGTGTATCGACCTCCACATGCTTAGGGTGTGATGGGTAATAGGGATATCGGGAAATGTCATCCAAGGCATAGCAGACGTCAACATATCAGGCATCACAGGTTATGATAGGTAGCTAGGGTTAACATTGATTAGGCATCATGAGTTGTGTATGTCGGGCATCAATGCCTCTCGAGGCATGATGGCTAGAGTCCTGATGGATAACGCCCTCCAAGCAACACATCCATCACCATAATAGTCTGACCTCATAACACATGTTGACCTTGTCATCTTCAAGTCACGACAACCTACCACAAAGGGTGACAGCTTGTGCAACGTAGGTCATGATGGCTAGACATCAACAAAACCTATCCATCCTATCGTTCCAACAGCCACTAGGCGAGCTAACCCTCTCGACTCATATTGGCATATCCTTCACAAGGCATGAAAATCTAAGCATCACCCAGGATGAGTTGACTCACACTACACCAAGGTCGTGACAACTTGGCACAAGGTGTGACGGTCTATGGCATCACCGTTCGTGACAACCACCTTCCAATATATTGGCCTGGTCATCTTTAACCTAAGGTTACTCATCCAAAGCAAGGCTAGAAGGTGTAATGCATGGACAACAACTAAGCAAGACTCTTCCTTCCAAACAAAACTCAAAACTACCAATAAGGACTACTAGCATGCAAGAGATAACAAACCACATATGAAGAACAAGACATCATGTAAGGAGTGATAATAACAAAAAGGGTTTAGAGTTATAGAACCCACCTCAAGGATCACCACCAAGCTTCAAGGAGATCCAAGCTTCATGAGCTCAAGGTAGAAGATGATCTCCCAAGTTTGATCACCACAACACCTCCCAAGAAAGAAGATGGAACCAAGGTTAGGAGGGTTCAGGATGAAAGGAAGATAACCAAGATCCATGTCTAAGAAGAATAAAGAAGGAGAGAAGGAGAGCTAGAAACCATGGCTTACCAAGGTAGAAGATGAAGTAAACAACACAAGCTTGGAACTCATCCACCAATCTTCCAAGAGAGACTCCTCTAGCTCCTTAGCTTCTTAAGGTCATCCACCAAGAAAGACAAAAACAAAGATGTCCAAAATGATTCTCTTTCATGGAGAGAGAGAGGTATATATATAAGAGGGATGAGAGAGGGATCATGGAAGAGGTGTCACCACCTTAGGAGTTTAGGTGCCACTTCTCCATGAGAAAGAGCCACATGCACAACACCATGCAAACAAGGAGATAAGATCGATGTCTCGCTCACTAAGTCACCTATCATGGTCTTTCCCGATACCACATCTCTACCCTCTCGCAAACTGATAGGATTGAAACCCTAGACACCACAAACCAATACAAGGCCTCTCCAAGGCTCTCAAGCCCAAGACAACACTTCTACGTGCAAGTCACACCTCAAACATGTGCCCAAAACATTACCAAAGATGTCACCACTCAAACAAGGTCTAAATAGGGTGCCCATCTCTCTCTCTTTCCTCTAGGTGATTCTAAGAGAGAGAATGAGCACTCAAGAGGTGGCAAACTTACACATCAACCCCTAACTCTGGGTGTATTGCAATTTGCACCAAAACCTCACCACAAAACACAAGCAACAACCAAGCAAGCTCAATTTTTTTAAAACTCAAGCTTCCAGCATGCCCTAATTACATATCAAATGATTAGAGTAAGCAACATACTTAAGAAAAAAAAGGGTTATCCCAAAATGTGGGTCAAAGTCCTTACATGATGTGTCCCACATGGGTAGTCATATAGAGACAGTATATAGTAATGCTTCTTAATTCATTCATGTAATGAAAGCTAAAGTGTAATGATAATTCTTAATGTTAAGTCATGTCAAGTTTATTTTACTTCAAGTATATATGCTTATTTTTTTCTTCAGATCTTATAAAATGCATAGTGTTGCTTACTCATGTTGTTACTTTGTTTTGCATGACCATGGGACGAGATGTCCCTAGATCAAGGAGCAGGAGAGAATTGAAGTGAGCCCTTCAGCGTAGTTGACATCAAAGGAGACTCTAATTTAGTGGGGTTCCATATACTACTCAGTAGATTCTTTAGTCTAGTTTATCACTTTAAGCTTTATACTTTCTTAGTCCACATGTATTAGGTCTGAGATCAAAATGAGACATTTTATGTTTTCCCTTTCAAGAAAAATGTATGGATGCATATTTTGAGTTAATGCAAGGTGTTTCATTTATCTTGTTGTTATGTATATCATGTTTTGTAATGTTCCTCCAAGCCAAGTGACCCATGTTATGGACACCATAGGGTATGCTTCCGTTGATATATATGTACTTCAAGGGGTGTTATAGGGTCACCCATCAAGCTCTTCATTGTATTTTTCCATATGAAGCTAAAATGTCTTATTACAATGTCATTGAAGACACATGGGAGTTTGACTACACAGATTTTAGAGTTCCTATATTTAAGTGTAACTCAATTTATAACACCAAAGGAGTTGTAGTGGATGAATTGAGTTTCACATTAGCGAATTTTGAAAAGATTGGCAAGAATGGTGGACCACTCATAATGACAACACATGCTAAATAAGTATTCTACATCGATGATCCTACAAATGAAAAAGTGTTTGTCATTCTTTATTGGAAAAGATAGTTGATTGCAAATCCTATAGATGTAAAAGAGTATTATTGTAGGGAAATATGACCATAGAATAGGTAGCAAAAACAAAATTTACTTCCATATTCCCCATTAACCATTGGATCGTATCAATAACTATGCAATGGGAAGGATGGTTTAGAGAATATACCTGGTATTGGAACAAGTGTAGTGACAATCTCATTGTGGTTGCACGCCCTTTCCTGAATTCACACTTGAACAATGTCTGCATCAGCCTCCTAGTTGATTGCCACAAACAACAACTTGACATTGTCCTCCTAGCGGGAAAAGTATCCACACCTCTAGAGTAGTCCACACAGACCACTGAGAACTCCTGTTGTTCTAGTAGAAAAAACAAGGAGTTGTCCCTCCCGTTGGTGTACTAATCACCAAATTTCTCTCCCAAAATTGTTCTCCCTTGCTATCCCTCCATTTATTGGGTAGGACTTGCTCGGGTTGTCTCGGTTACCACAACTAAAGAAGAGAAATAATTGTCAAAAGCAATTGAGTTGTGTCTCTGAGAAGCCCTTAGTACCCCTTCATATATAGGAGGGCTAGGGTTCCCAGTCTATATGATAGTAGAAGGAACAAAAAGCTCATGAACATTCACAACCTACAACAGGAAAAATGGTCGGTTTGCTAAGAGAATTGATCAGTTGGCATGCGAGCCGATCAGTTCACCAAATGAACCAACCATTTTGCCATGTTTCCCAATCACATATGTATTGGGAATTCTAATTCAATTAATGCACGACATGACTACTCCTTGATGCAATAAAATTCCACCACAAATCAGGCGTCTCACTTTACGAAATGGTCATCTCACAACCACAACCCAATCAGTTCACTAAATGAACTGATCGTTTCACTCCCCAGCTCGTCCAAAATTCATCCAATGCAATATCCAATCAACCTGACACTCGAACTACTTGGTTCAACACTTCAACTGGTCAGTTGTGAGTCCATTCAGTTAATTTGTTGCTTGAATTGAATACCTAAACACTTTAGCAATCAATTCAATTGTAATTCATTATTAAATTCCTATTCCAAGTGAATTCCTATGTATATGACCTTATAGGTCCCATATTACATTGGCAATGAATGTCCATAATGAATTATGACATCATAAGAAAAGAGTGATGCCTAGTCACACATCATTAGTACTCAAGTAAATGGAAAGTTGGAGAACAACTTCAACCTACATTTTTTGATTGGTGTTACAATGTTTGTATACTTCCTTTGTCACTAATATCCAGATTGAAGTCGAGGCATGGAGCAATCATCCTCTTCAACATTCAATCTATGTTCCTTAAACTAGAGAAGTCTACCTGAGATATATGTTAGCTCAATATCACATATTGACTCACATGAGCATGGTCATACATTTCTCAGTCTCACTTATCAAGTGGCCAGGATATCATACACCTATAGGAGGGACAAATCCCATCTACATCACTCACAGTCATCCCCATGTGTCACAGTTCACTCAATCATCACCTTTATGGCAACCCTTATTCATGATCACGGTCAATGATGTCAAACCATACTGAACAACATGTGATGAGTGTAGCAATTTCAAGTCTAAGAACTACAATCACCACCAACACTGTAAGAGATGATTCTGACTGCCACTTATGGTCTCCATGTATCACTCTTATGGTGGGTCTGTCCAATACACTATTCCCTAACAAATATGTATATGCTTGGTTTGATATCACATATCATGACTAATGAGATTCTATCATCAACCAACACACACTCTAGTTTTATGTGTTATTCTTATCTATCAGCATTCCACAATTACATCTGACTAGGCATATAGCAATATGTATGTACTCTTAACATCCATGTGAACTCATTATTTAAGTCACACACTTAAAGACATATGTCATTTAGTAATATCATTCTTTAGATATTTATTATGTTACTTCATTATCTCATAACATAATAAAATAGAATAAATTGCAAACATGCCTTTGTTATTAATCAAACCATTTACATGTTATGCCATTACAATCACCATATGATTGGCTCTTTGGGCATACATACCAATAGACTCCCACTTGCACTTATAACCAATCACCCATGAATCTCATTCCAAGTAATCTAACATGACCATCATACTTCTGACACAAAAGTGCTTTAGTCAAGGAGTCAACAACATTGTTCTCAGTTGGTACTTTGCAAATCTTCACATCTCCTCACTGTATGATCTCTCGTATCAGATGGAAATGCCTTTGTATATGCTTGGAATGCTGATGCGATCTGGCTTCCTTAGCTTGTACAATAACTCCATTGTTGTCACAATATAGCTCAATTGTGTCCATGATGCTTGGAACTACTCCATGTTAAGAGATAAACTTCTTGATCAAAATAGCTTCCTTTGTAGCATTTGATGCAGCAACATACTCGACCTCTGTTGTAGAATCAACAACTGTCTCTTGCTTGGAACTCTTCCAACTCACAACTCCGTTGATTAGGTAAAACACAAATGCATATTGTGATTTTTAATCATCTTTGTCAGTTTGGAAGCTTGCATCGGTGTAACCCTTTACCACCAACTCTTCCTCTCTACCGTAGACCAGGAACTGATCCTTAGTTCTTCTCAAGTACTGTAGGATGTCTTGAAGTCTATCCAATGAGCATCACCTTGATATGACTGATATATGCTCTTCATGCTTAAGGCATATGAGACATCAGGACAGGTACACAACATTGCATACATGATTGATCCAATTGCTGATGCATATGGAATCACACTCATGTGTTCCCTTTCTTCACAAGAACTGGGACATTTAGCTTTAGAGATGGAAACTCTATGCACCATGGATAGGTTTCCTCTCTTCGAGCTCTCCATGTTGAACCCGTTCAACACCTTTTCAATGTATGTGTTCTAACTTAGTCCAAGAAGCCTTCTAGATCTATATCTATAGATCTTGATCCCCAAGATGTAGGATGCTTCACCTAATTGTTTCGTAGAAAACATATTTCCTAGCCATGTCTTTATCTTTTATAAAGTAGGGATGTCATTCCCCATGAAAAGAATGTCATCCACATAAAGTATGAGGAATAAAATCATACTCCCACTAACCTTCTTGTACACACAAGGTTAATATTCATTTTTAGTAAACCCAAACTCTTTGACTGTCTCATCAAAATAAAGATTCCAACTCTGAGATGCTTTCTTCCATCCATAGATTGACCTTTGTAGCTTACAAACTTTATTTGCATCCTTTGGATTTATAAAACCCTCAGGTTGTGTCATGCACACATCCTCTTGAAGATTCCCGTTACGAAATGTGGTTTTAACATCCATCTGCCAAATCTCATCATCATGATAAGCTACAATATCAACATGATCATGATGGACTCAACCATGGCAACTGGAAAAAAGGTTTCATCATAGTCAATACCTTGAACTTGTTTGAAACTTTTTGCAACCAATCTACCCTTATAGGTTTGTACTTTACCATCCATGTCAGTCTTCTTCTTGGAGACTAACTTGCACCCTATGGGTTTTACCCCTTCATGTGGATCCACTAAGGTCCATACCTTGACGGCATATATGGATTCCATCTCAGATCTCATGGCCTCAAGCCATTTCTCAAACTCTGGTCCCTTAGTAGCTTCTAGATAGGTTGTCAGCTCATCATCTATGACCAACTCACCACCTTATTGAGTCATACGATATCTAAATATTTCTGATCCAAGGCACGTCCTACTAGATCTATGAGGTCCCTGTGTTACTTGAGGAATTTGATATTCTACAACACTTCGTGATTCTCTTTGTTCCTCTTGTGCATCCATCGGTTCAATGCTTTCTTGTTGGTCTCGAACTTCTTTGAGTTCCACTTTCCTCCCATTGATTCCTATGGAATTAAATTCCTTTTCTATGAATGCAACATCTCTAGAAACTAACACTTTATTGTTAGATAGAGAATTAAAGTAATATCCTTTAGTCTCCTTAGGATATCTAACAAAATAGTATTTATCAGATTTAGGGCCAAGCTTTTCAGGAAACATTTTCCTTACATAAGCTTCACATCCCCAAATCCTCATAAAAGACACATTGGGTTGCTTCCCATACCGTATCTCATATGGTGCCTTTTGAACCAATTTTAGATGGTACTTGGTTTAGTGTAAATGTGGAGGTTTCTAGAGCATAACCCCAGAAGGTAGTCAGAATCTCAACTAAAATCATCATTGATCGCACCATATCCAACAATGCGTGATTCCTTCTTTCTGATACACCATTATGATGTGGTGTTCCAGGTGGAGTCCACAGTGATACTATACCACAGGCTTACAGAAGGTCCTCAAAATCTTGGCTTAAGTATTCTCCACCTCAATCAAAATGAAGTGCCTTAATCCTTTTGCCAAGTTGGTTATGTACTTCATTAATAAACTCATTGAACTTTTCAAGAGTTTTTTATGTATGTTTCATCAAGTAAACATAACCGTACCTACCGAAGTCATCATTGAAGGTAATGATGTATTGATACCCAGATCTAGTAATCATTCTAAAAGGGCCACATACATCAATATGTATGAATCCGAATAGATCACTATCCCTCTCAATGTTACTGATGAATGGAGTCCTTGTCATCTTGCCCAAGAAACATGATTCACATGTCTTTATTGATTTGAAATCAAAGGAATCAAGATAACCATCTTTATGAAATCTAGATATGTGATTCTCATTTATGTGGCCTAGACGACAATGCCAAATATATGTTTTGTTTGAGTTGTTGAGTTTTTGTCTTTTCATATCTATATTATAAACATCTGTCTTTAGATCTAGTAATTAAAGACCATAAAATATTGGGACATTTCCATAAAAGATCCCATCCTTTTAAATAGAATGCCAACCATTCTTAATATGAAATTCATATGCATCCTTGTCCATACAAGATATAGAAATGATGTTTCTATTTATGTAGATACATAATAACAGTTCACTAACTCTTACAAGCCATGTGGGAAGATATAAACTATAGGTTCCAACTGCAGTAGCAACAACTCTTGCTCCATTTGTGACTCACAATTAAACCTAACCCTTTCCCAAAGGCCTACTTCTTTTGAGAACCTGCATATTCTATTTCTATTTTTGAATGTATAGAGGGAGACCTAGTTCTTTTGATGACATTGAGTTGTTGGTATAGTCATCAATTTCTATATTTATAACAATCGACACTGACTCTATGTTGTCAATTTTTATATTTGTTAGAAACCGACGTAGAAGGCCCTTCATTGTAGTGTCTCTGATTTAGACATTGGTGCAAAACTGATGTTATAGGTCAATTATAACTGACACTATAGGTGGTATCAGTACTAGTGACATACTTATAAATGAATATTGTCTTGTTTGTTGCTTTTAATGTTGATTAGAGCTATATTAAGAAGAGTGATCTTTGAGCAGATGTCCATTGAAATGTTTAAAATTAGTTTCAAAATTCAATGTTGACTCAAACAATACTGAAAGACAAGCCAAATTAGCCATTTTTGCATAAAAGGGCCTTAGTGAGTAGAGCGAATTTGGAGCAAAAATTAGAAGGAAACTATTGAACTATGAGGTTAGAGATACCACAATCATGGGAAACAAAGTGGGCATCATAACTATAATGTCTAGACCCACCATCTAAGGCTCTAGTAGAGTTTCAAGAATGACGAATGGCCCCACAGACTACCACTAGCCTTGACTGAAAGTTTTGTCCTCACTAACGCACATGCCATAATTAAATTTCCAACTGGTCACCCATCCTAGTACTACTCTGGGCTGAGCAAGCTTAACCACAAAGTTCTTAGTGATAGGCTCCTTGAAAAGGAGATGCACTTTGATGATATGAGTAGTCAAATCATTCCTTTTAATATGTAATATTCTAAATTTTGAGCAAATAAAACATCTTATTTAGGGTAAGTTGTAAAAACAAGCTTCTTTGAGAATATGTTGGTTAATTCAATTTAAATTTTAAAATAATAAATTTTTATTTATTTAAAAGATTTTATATATTTAAAATACAATTGTGGTACTTTTTTCCAAATTTTAATTTGGTGGGTAAACACACAAGTAGGTAGCTGGGTGGCAAGCAAGTTGCTTAAGGAGGCAAGCATGTAACTGGGTATCAAGTAGGTAGCTTGAGTAAACACACTACTTGGTAAAGCAAGAGGCTTAGTGTCATGCTCCCCTTTCAAACACCTAGAACATACTAATGTTTGACACATATCCTACCATGTGTCAACTAATCTTTGATAGATGTCTTAAAATGACACATTTGCATCCATTGTGTCATATAACTATGAATTCTCTCTCTTTAAAGGACACATACACATCCATGTGTCACTAAAACTACAAACCATCTCTCTTTTTATGACACACATATGCCCATGTGTCATCTATATACATTTAACAATTAGGACCATGCTACCCTCCCACATCCCCATAAATAGAAGCCAAATTCACTCAACTTAATTCATATTCCAAAACTCTTGTCCTTCCATGAAAGAAAACGTCCCCTTGCTCCTTTTTATTCCTTAAAGACAAGTAACCCTCTCCTTCTCTTTATAAACCATAAAAATTTCCCTCTTCCACTACTATAGTGATGTTATGCTTGGAGAAGATGTTGATAGGAGAGATACTATGGCAGCATATTGCATCACCCCCTAAGATTTGATCCCTACATGTAATTCCTAAATATCATTTTGATATACTAACTCTCTCTCTCCCCCTTGACTTCAGGATCTCTCTATTTTTCTGATAAGAATCTATTGTAATCCGAAATCCTATCAAAATACTTTTGAAATTTGATATTCTCTCTCTATCCTTAACCCGTTTCAACATCACACTTTAGGGAAAGGTATGGTCCTCACTCCTAATAATATACTCTTATCTAAGCATCAATGGAAAGTATGAATTCTTATGGTCTTCACTTATTGACTTAATCTCTTGTATCACCATTAATGAAAAGTAAGGTTTATTATGGTTTAATACAGTTAAGTATAAATATTCACTCCTTATCATAATCCCTAATATAAACATTAATGAAAAGTGTGTTTTAATATGTTTTAATATTGTTTAGTATGGTCTTCAATTCTTATCATGATCTATGATATCAACATCAATGAAAAGCATGATTTGTATGGTTGGTATTGTGTGAATAAACAAGAACACTTCATATGCTTTGTAAAGAATAAATAAATGATATACTATATACAACTATAAGCTAGATATTAATGGCTTTTTCTTCCATTAATCTAAGCTCTTACATATATTGATCTCTATCATCCTTCAAAATTAAACTAAGATTCTAGATGATAATTAAGTGTGCCTTTGTACATTCTATTATCTTTTGATTTCCTTTTCCTTTATTTATACTTATTATGTGAGTCATGTGATATTGTTGGAAAGTGGAATTCCATCAGACATTTCTAAGGTGACTAGAAGCCTATTTCACTGATGCCTGTAGCCAGTTAAGAGGAAAGGTTATTTAATTGGTTCCGTGTTCGGACGGGTGGACTACCTAAATGCTTGCATGCTTCTGGCCATAGATTTGTCTGATTCAATTCCTCAATCCCACAAGTTTACATTTTAGGTGTCATAGTGAAATATTCAACTAATGATTCATGTATTTAGTGTTACCTTTTGACCTCAATAACTTTGACTAGCCATCATATTGAGCGGTATATCTTTGACGACGCCCTTTTAATTATAAACCTTATATTGGGAGATGTGTTGGTAACAGAGTCGGCATGCCTTGGCTAGGGATTGAAACATTTGGGATTCGAATCTAGGTCCTTTTGAGTCAGGGATGGATGAGTATAATACTCTACCATACTCAGGCCCACACTTGGGTTGGTCATGTAGATTTGGCCATGATCATGTTAGTAATGGAGAATAATCTCCTGTAAAGATTAAGCATGCTAACTAATGATACCCCAAGTGGCATTTTGTGCAAGGAGCACCCTCTTTCGGTCTTGGAAAGGTGACAGGTGGTTGCATGTGGTAATCTGATTCATTGTGTATATCATGTGGTGTGCACGAGTAGTTGGGGGTGTGCCAGGGTACTTACAGGAGGTTTGGTAACCCTAATGGTCTAAAGTCTTGGCTAAGTAAGTTTTTCTGGTTGCAAGCCAGTTGCCGAAGGTGAATTGATACCTTCTCTGAGTTTTGTAGTTAAACTCATTTATGGAATAAGGTCTCCCACTTATTAAGATTTCTAAAAAAATACAAAAATACCACTATCAATGAATTATCTCATTATGCTCTTTAGTATCAATTTATTTTCCTTTGATATAGTTGTCATCTGAATAAATGATTAAGAATGTAACGTAGTGAAATATGAAAAGTGACTTGATGCAATAGTTTTATTATCTATCAGTCATACTTAGACAGTTATCTAACTCTCTTTCTCCCATTTGGGTTATGGCAAACTTTTCTTGCCATAGGTTGATTATGTGGATGTAGGTGTATGGATGTATCTTGTCATAGACTATCTTGAAAGATCCTAGATGTATTATCAAGACCATATCTAGTTTTCATGTTTTGTAGTTTTGCTAGACCTATGGGTCATGAAAAAATATGTATAAATTTTCTTTTAAGAAATGCTTGTGTAAATGACTATGTTATCATTATAGTGGTTTTTGGGTTGAATATTTAATTGGTCTTGATACTTAAATTCTAAAACCCTTGAAAACAAAGTTGATATGTTATGTCATTGGTTTCTAGGATGTTATCAATTTAAATGGTATTAGAGCAACAAGATGTACTCTACACAAGATACAAACTTTAAAAACCTTACAAATAAAAATGTAGATTGCTCATATACTTACGTACCATGTCTCTACAATAGGTTAGGATAGTTAAGGTATCATCCATATAATAGAATTTTGAAGCACCCTAGACACATGAAAAAAAAATCTAAAAGTCATGTATCACTAAAAATAAGTACTAGTATTTTTGTTACTTTCTTGATACCACCACAAGTAGTTTCAAGATACTCTTTTATGTTGGTCATGTGAATCCTTATCTAAAAATTAGTTATTCTTTTGTATAGATGGTTACCGGGTTGGAAGTTGAAACTGACCAAGTAGAACCGACACCTGGGGCAATGGAATTAGTACAAAAACTTACACAACTGACAGAAGAGATGCGGAAATAAAGAAATGGAGAAAATGGAGAATTGTCAAAAATTATACATAGTAACTGCAAGAATATATTCATGAAGAACTTCTTATCTTTGAACCCAAGCTCTTTTCAAGGGAGAGATGATGCTGATAAGCCTGAGGTATGGATAATGGAAATTGAAGAAATTTTCAAATACCTTTCTGTCCTGAAGAAAACCAAACTCTATTTGCCACATTCAAACTGCAAAATGATGCTAAAGTGTGGTGGGACATTATTAAGACCATCAAGTTCAGACATCTAGACTTTGTTCCTTGGCACACTTATATGGAGCAATTCAATAGACAATATTTTTCTTGACCATATAAAAAGATAGAAGTTTGATGATTTTATGAATCTGAAGCAAAATCAAGAGATGAGTCTGGTTGAGTATATCACCAGGTTTAGAAGACTAGAAAAATATGCAAGTGCTCTATTGATTTCTGATGATATGAGGGCTTCTAGATTTCTAACAAGTCTTCTTCCTGAATTAGAAAGAAAGCTAGTCCCTTACAGTTGAAAACAATGGTTGCCATGATGAGTGTAGCCTCTGATATTGAAGCATCCAATAGGCGGTAATCCAAGGAAAATTCTATCCAAACCCCATCAAATTTGTCCAAAAGAAAGTTTGCTAATAGAAGATTCGAACCCTCAGTAAAGAGGATGTCAGTTGAATGCACCCGATGAAAAAAGCTACACTCTGGATCTTGCAACATGAATGATGTGCAATGCTATTTTTGCAAGAAATTTGGCCACACAAAGCCTTGCTATCCTAGAATTGGGAACAATAGCCAATTTCAGCCTAAACATCCTAACATGACAACACCCTCTAGGTAGAATCAAGAAAGAAACCCGCCCCAAAATAATCTACAAAGGAGAATTGGAAGAGTAATGACACTAAATGCTAAGGAAGCAGAAGCATCAGACAAACTTGTGGAAGGTAATGCTTTCTATTTTGGAATTCCTTTGAGAAAAATGTATGATTCTGGTGCTACACATTCATGCATCTCCAGTCTTAATGCTAGAAATATATCTTTTTCTTCTACTACTATGGAATATGCTTTAAAATTATAAACACCCTTCAACACTTCAACTGTTTCCAATTTTATAGCACAGAATGTACCTCTGGAAATAGAAGGGTTAACATTTCCATCTAATCTAACAATATTAAATATGATTGGGATAGATGTCATTTTGTAAATGGATTGGCTCCATGCATACAAAGCTCTCATAGACTTTCACAATTCAAAAACCTGAAGAAAAGGGAATATTAGTACATGGAAAGAGAGGAGTAAACAAATGGAGTGTAGTATCTACTCATAAGTCTCATAAGATGATTAGTAAAGGTTGCACTGCCTTTTTGGAAACCCTAGTTAGTGAAAATGAAAAATGACAATCCCTAGAAGAAATTAAAATCATCAAGGATTTTCCAAAATTATTTCCTAAGGAACTAGCAGGACTACCACCTAAAAGAGAGGTACAATTTGGCATTGAGTTGATACCCATAACTCAACCTATATCTAAAGAACCCTATCACATGTCCTTGATAGAACTGATTGAACTAAAGAAACAATTAGGAGAACTACTAGTAAAATGGTTCATTCGGCCTAGCTTTTCCCCTTGGGGAGCTCCTATTCTTTTTGTCAAGAAAAAGGATGGAACTATGAGACTATGTACATATTACAGAATGATTAATCATGTCACTATTAGGAATAAATACCCATTATCTAGAATTGATGATTTTTTTATCAACTTAAGTCTACAGTCATATTTTCTAAGATTGACCTGCAATCTGATATTACCAATTGAAAGTGAAAGGGTCTGATATACCTAAGACAACTTTTCAATCCAGATACAGACACTATGCATATTTAGTCATGCCTTTTGGGTTGGCTAATGTCCCTGTAGCTTTCATGGATCTAATGAATCGAGTTTTCCAAGACATCCTATACACCTTTGTTATAGTATTCATTGATGCTATTATGATATATTATTAATGTGAAGAGGATCACAAAAAACACTTGAGGATAGTTCTAGAAACCTTGAAGAAACACCAACTGTATGCAAAGTTGTCTAAGTGTGAATTCTGGATGATAAAAGTTGTCTTTCTAGGACAATTCATATCTTCTGGTGGCATATCAGTGGATCCACAAAAAAATGATTCAGTGATGAATTGGGAACATCTTATGTCTGTAACTGAAATCTGAAGTTTTCTTGGACTAGCGATATATTATAGAAGATTCATAAAATATTTTTGTAAGCTTGCCAATCCTATGACCAAGTTAACAAAGAAAGAGGTATCCTTTAAGTGGACAAAATAATGTGAAAAGAGTTTTCAAGAGATCAAAAATAGACTAGTTTCTGCTCCAATTTTGACATTACCATAAGATGGTAAGTCATATGTCATATACTCTGATGCATCAAAAATTGGGCTAGGATGTGTACTCATGCAATATGATTGGGTCATTTCTTATGCATCTAGACAATTAAAGCCCCATGAAATGAATTATCCTACACATGACATGGAACTAGCTGCCATCATACATGCCTTAAAAATATGGCATCACTACCTTTATGGTGTAACAGTTAAAATATTTACAGATCATAAGAGTCTTAAATATCTCATGACTCAGAAATATTTGAATCTAAGGAAAAGAAGGTGGATGGAATACCTAAAAGACTACGAATTCAATATTTCTTATCACCCAAGAAAAGCAAATGTTGTAGCATATGCTCTAAGTAGAAAGAAAGTATTATCAGTAGCAATTATGATGATTCAAGAATGGAGGATGACAAATGAAATGACAACATGGAGACCAACCATAGAAAAAGAAACTGTTTGGATAGATACTTTCTCAATAAAGTCACAACTAAAAGATGAAATCCTACAAGCACAAAAAAGTAATTGTGAGTATGAAAACATGAACAAGGAAACGGAAAAGACTAAGTCCATGTTGAATCTTGAAAAAGAAGGGGGGATATGGTTTGAAAATAGAATTTGGGTACCAAGTTATCCAGAATTAAAGAAGAAGATTCCTAATGAAGCACATTTATTAAGATATTCTATCCATCCAGGAACAACTAAAATGTATAAGAATATACAGAAGAATTTTTGGTGGCCTTACATGAGGAAAGAAATAGCTGAATATGTCCTTAGATGTTTGAATTTCCAACAAAAAAAATCTAACCATCATAGGCCTGGGGGTCTTTTAAAACCACTAGAAATACCAGAATGGAAGTGGGAGCACATAACTATGGACTTTTTCGCTGGTCTACCGAAAACTAAGAACGGAAGTGAAACTGTATGGGTGATTGTAGACAGATTGACAAAATCAGCCCATTTCTTTCTTATGAAGATAACTAGTTCAATGGATAGTCTAGTTGAACTATACATGAATGAAATTGTCTGATTACATGGCATACCTATCTCTATAACCTATGATAGATACTCGCATTTTACATCCAAGTTTTGAAGGTAGCTCCATGATGCTATGGGAACAAAACTAAACTTCAGTACAACTTTTCATCCTCAAACTGATGGGAAGTCTTGAAGAGTAATATAGATTTTAGAAGACATGTTGAGAGCCTGCATTTTAGATTGGAAGGGAAGTTGGGAAGAACATATTCCTTTGGCAGAATTCTCTTATAACAATAGCTACCAAGCTAGCATCCAAATGGCTCCTTATGAAGCATTATATGGAAGACCTTGCAGGTCACCAATCTATTGGGATGATGTGGGAGAAGCTAAGGTGTTAGGACATGATTTGGTGCATCAAAGTGCTGAAAAAGTAAAATTAATACACGAAAGACTACAAATAGCTCAGAATAGATAGAAACAATATGCTGACACAAAAAGAAGAGAAGTCAAATTCAAGATTGGTGATTTGGTCTATGCTAAGATATCACCTACAAAAGGAGTGTCTAGATGGGGAAATAAAGGAAAACTTAGTCCAAGATATGTTGGACCATTTGAAATCATTGGAGAAGTTGGAAGTCAGGCATACCAACTAAATCTTCCTTTTCTTTATCAGAATCTTCATAATGTGTTTCATGTATCCCTTCTTAAGAGATACATACATGATGAATCTCATGTCATCCATATTGAACCACTAGAAATACACAAAGATTTGACATATGAAGAAATTCCAATTCGTATTTTAGACCATAAGGAACAACAACTCAGAAATCGAAGCATATCTATTGCCAAAGTTCTATGGAAGTATCACGGACTGGAAGAAGCAACATGGGAGCTTGAATCAAAAATACAAAAGAAGTATCCATACCTTTTTGGTAAGATTTAGAATTTTTGAGGACAAAAATTTCTTTTAGGGGCAGTATATGTATTGTTCTGAATTTTGAGCAAATAAAACATCTTCTTTAGGGTAAGTTGTAAAAACAAGTTTCTTTGAGATGATAGTAAATTCAATTTTAATATTAAAATAATCCATTTTTATTTATTTAAAAGCTTTTATATATTTAAAATATAATTGTTGTATTTTTTGCCAAATTTTAATTTGGTGGGTAAACACACAAGCAGGTAGCTGGGTGGCAAGCAAGTTGCTTAAGGAGGCAAGCATGTAGCTGGGTAGAAAGTAGGTATCTTGAGAAAACACACTACTTGGTAAAGCAAGAAGCTTAGTGTCATTCTCCTCTTGCAAACACCTAACACATCCTAATGTTTTACACATATCCTACCATGTGTCAACTAATCTTTGATAGATATCTTAAAATGACAGATATGCATCCATTGTATCATATAACCATGAATTCTCTCTCTTTCGAGGACACATAAACATCCATGTGTCACTAAAACTACAAACCATCTCTCTTTTTATGACACACATATACCCAAGTGTCATCTACATACATTTTGCAATCAAGACCATGCTATCCTCCCACATCCCTATAAATAGAAGCCAACTTCACTCAACTTAATTCATATTCCAAAAATCTTGTCCGTCCATGAAAGAAAATGTCCCCTTTCTCCTTTTTATTCCTCAAAGACAAGTAACCCTCTCCCTCTTTTTATAAACCACAAACATTTCCCTCTTCCACCACTATAGTGATGTTATGCTTGGAGAAGATGTTGAATAGGATAGTTACTCTGGCATCATATTGCATCACCTTGTAAGGTTTGATCCCTACATGTGATTCCTAAATATCATTTTGATATACTAACTCTCTCTCTCCCCACCTTGACTTCAGGATCTCTCTCTATTTTTGATAAGAATCTATTGTAAGCCAAAATCCTATCAAAATACTTTTGAAATTTGATATTCTCTCTCTATCCTTAACCCAATTCAACATCACACTTTAGGAAAAGGTTTGGTACTCACTCCTAATAATAGACTCTTATGTAAGCATCAATGGAAATTATGAATTCCTATAGTCTTCACTTATTGACTTAATCTCTTGTATCACCATTAATGAAAAGTAAGGTTTATTATGGTTTAATATAGTTAAGTATAAATCTTCACTCCTTATCATAATCCCTAATATAAAAATTAATGAAAAGTGTGTTTTAATATGTTTTAATATTGTTTAGTATGGTCTTCAATTCTTATCATGATCTATGATATGAACATCAATGACAATCATTATTTGTATGGTTGGTATTGTGTGAAGAAACAATTTCACATCATATGCTTTGTAAAGAATAAATAAATGATATATTATATACAACTATAAGATAGATAGGATTATTAATGGATTTTTCTTCCATTATTCTAATCTCTTACATATATTGATCTCTATCATCCTTCAAAATTGAGCTAATATTCTAGATGATAATTAAGTGTGCCTTTGTACATTCTATTCTCTTTTGATTTCCTTTTCCTTTATTTCTCCCTATTATTTGAGTCATGTGATATTGTTGGAAAGTGGAATTCCATCATACATTTCTAAGGTGACTAGAAGCATGTTTTACTGATGCATGTAGCCAGTAAAGAGGAAAGGTTATTTAATTGGTTCTGTGTTCAGACGGGGGGACTCCCAAAAATCTTACATGTTTTTGGCCATAGATTTGTCTGATTTAATTCCACAATCCCACAAGTTTACATTTTAGATGTCATAGTGAAATATTCAACTAATGATTCATTTATTCGTCGTTACCTTTTAACCTCATTAACTTTGACTAGCCATCAAATTGAGCGGTATATCTTTGATGATGCCCTTTTAATTCTAAACCTTATAATTGGATATGTGTTGGTAACAGAGTCAACATGTCTTGGCCGAGATTGATACATTTGGGATCCAGATCTAGGTCCTTTAGAGTCAGGGATGGATGAGTATAATGCTCTACCATACTCAGGCCCACACTTGGGTTGGTCATGTAGAGTTAGGCATGATCATGTTAGTAATGGGGAATAATCTCCTGCAAAGATTAGGCATGCTAACTAATAATACTCCAAGTGGCATTTTGTGCAAGGAGAACCCTCCTCTAGTCTTGGAAAGGTGATCGGTGGTTGCATGTGGTAACTTGGTTCATTGTGTATGGTATGTGGTGTGTACGAGTGGCTGGGGGTGTGCCAGGGTACTTACATGAGGTTTGGTAACCCTAATGGCCTAAAGTCTTGGATAAGCAAGTTTTTGTGGTGCAGGCCAATTGCCCAAGGTGAATTGACACCTTCTCTGAGAGTTGTAGTTAAACTCATTTATAGAATAAGGTCTCCCACATATTAATATTTCTAAAAGAAATACAAAAATACCACTATCAATGAATTATCTCATTATTCTCTTTAGTATCAATTTATTTTCCTTTGAAATAGTTTTCATCTGAATAAATGATTAAGAATGTTACATAGTGAAATATGAAAAGTGTCTTACTGTAATAGTTTTATTTTCTATCAGTCATACTTGACAATTGTCTAACTCTCTTTCTCCCATTTGGGCTATTACAAACTTTTCTTGCCATAGGTTGATAATGTGGATGTAGGTGTATGGATGTATCTTGTCGTAGACTATCTTGAAAGACCCTGGAAGTATTATCAAGACCATATCTAGTTTTCATGTTTTGTTGTTTTGCTAGACCTATGATTCATGTAAACGTGTGCATACATTTTATTTCAAGAAATGCTTGTGTAAGTGACTATGTTATCAATATAGTTGTTTTTAGGTTGCATCTTTAATTGGTCTTGATACTTAAATTCTATAAACCTCAAAAACTAAGTTGATATGTTATGTCATTAGTTTCTGGGATGTTGCATAATATTATTTTATTATAGGATAAATACCTATAATATCCCCCACTTAAACTCTTGACGTCCTTGTCAAGGCTCAACTATAAGACCTCATATTGATTTCCCATTTTAGTGTAGACACAAAATTACCCATTTGCACCTAGCTCCTGATAAAGGATACCAATACAAGGTTGGCCAAATCACCATGGATATCCCTTCCCAACATGCCTAGACCTTGTGACTCAAGACTGGCATGCCACATGCCCATGTGGGTCCCACCTACTAGAGGCGTTTTTAGATCTGCTACAATTTGCAATGCCTGAATGCAGTGCCCAATGATCCCCTAAATTTTGGAGAATGACGACTAGCCCCAAAAACCACCACTAGCCTTGACTATGTGCTTTGTCCTCACTCATGCATAATCCTAGATCAACTTCCTAACTTATCACTCATCCTAGTACTACATTGGGTTGAGCACACTTGACAACAGAGTTTCTCATGATGGACTCCCTCAAAAGGAGGTGTACCTTGATGACAGGAGTAATCCAATCAATCTTTTTAAGATCATTTTATCTTAGCCTCAAGACCTGGGATATTATAGTAACTCATCAAAACAACCATACTGACCTAAACATGCATGATGAGATGATAAAAACTTTGTATAAATATAAACTTTGTATGCCAAACACACCACATTCATGGACACTACCATGACTGTTGTAATGGAGGGTAGTGCAACTACTTGTCCAAAATTACCATGGTAGAAACAAATAAATTGGCCATTTTTCACACCACAATCGTGGTGGGTGTATGTGGCATATCAAATAAATAAAGGAGGGGTTGCACCCTTGACCTGCCACCTTCACTTTCACACATCCATCTCAATTGTGAAGTGCCATTGGAGCCTTCTTGTCCCACAATCTTGTCGGATTAGCCTCAAGAACATTTTAAGCAACTTTCTCAAGCCTACCTTATTGATCTCCATCATGCTTTACAAAATTTCAACCACAAATTCTCTCTACGAGATACAATATCTTATTTGACGCTCCTATTACTATTTTTCTCAATTACAATCATAATTCCACCTTCTCATGGATGCATTATCTTGCAAAATGTTTTATTCATCGCCATAAATGATGAAGAAGGCTAATAACATACTAAAAAACATGTTTCTCACTCTGCCTACAGCAAGAGAGCCTCCAACCTAGCTCCCTCTCCCTCACCTTCACCACAAACTCCTAGTACCTACTTGTAATTGTGACACAAGGGTGATTCAATCAAAGATATTGAGTTCTGTGTGACATAGATAGTTGAAGAGGTGGATGTTTTTATAGAAAACTAAAGAAAATACTCGATGCAACTGACATACAAGATGTGTGACAACCTATTCTATTAGTCTTATCAATAAGAAATTTTGCTTCACACCGTCAAGAAGAATCCACCTCATGTGCACCATGTCAAGATCCAAATCCCACTCCTTCATAGGATACATGGAAGATTCAATTGAGGAGGAAGACTTTGATGTTGAGCCAGTGAGGCAAGTCATGGTCCCTTCTAATAAATCACCATATAAATTGTTCAAGGATTCTAGTTACAGCAAGTCCAAAGAAGATGAATCTAAATATGAAGAGGTGGAACATGATGGTGATATATGGGTCCAAATGGAGTTTGAGTGGAAGGAAGCAATTCTCAAAAACCCATCTACTACGACCTAGAAACATCAACGTCCTACAACAAGAAAATGGTTTTTTACAACAAAGATAACATAGAAGTTTCACTCTATGAGCCACACTTTCACTAGTACAATGCAAGTGCTATATTTTTAAAATCAATTTGCAAATCACCTCATCAAGATAAGTCTTGAGAATCCTCTCCTAAACGTACAAAAGACTTATAGTGGTCTCGTTTTGGAGTTTTTAGCATTGTATAAAATATAAAGCCTGATGGTGAAGATATTATCCATTTTTTTCCTTGGTAACATATAGATATTGAAGGATAGAAAGTTCCTAGATGGGAAAGGGTTTAAAGAATAATAGAAAGGAGAGATGGGTCATTTTACACCACCTACATGTGGAAGTTATTCATCTGCATGTTAACATCTATAACATGGGATTCTAAGACAAGCATACATGTCAACCCAATATTCAATTACTTCCAAAAGGTGTTTGCAAACACTACTTGTGTTAGGTATGCCAATCAAGCTTTTTTCCAATTAAAGAGTTATATGTGTTAATCAGTTTTATGGAATGGGATGGTAAATTTGGGGGCTATGTTGATTGGTCCTTTTAAGACTATTCCTACTAAGAGCACCACTCCAATAAGGGTTAGTGTATTGGTGACACAATTGTGCCATATCTTGGGTATGGTCAAGGTTACCTAAAGGAGTCACCAGTAACTTGTAGATAACAATTATATCACTATGTGATACATGATTTATATAAAGTGTGATAATTATTTCCATCATTTTCAACCTAATTATTTATATTTCTTGATGGAATTTTCATGTCACATGTTGATCTCATCAATAGAGTGGGCCCTAATCCTAATGTTGTGAAGTAGGTTGCTCAATGGGAGCAAGACGATCCATGCAAGGGCTAACAAACAAAAGCATATAGGGGCAAGAACACAACTAGAATAAGAATAGTCCCACTGAGTATGGATGCAAACTTATGATGTCAAGGAACAGTAGCCATAAGTATTGACACAATCTTATTATGTTATGTCCTTTGTATCATTGTTGCATTACATCCACACTGAATAAAAAGAGATATGGTGAAACCATTAGTAACTTCATTTCTAGGTGAACCACCTTTTCCACTACGGTTGAGTATGAAAGGAGTTTGGTCGATTAACACCTTAGTATGTGACACGATTTTACCGTGTGTATAACGCAAGTGCACGCGTCATAGTATTATATGCCTTTGTGAGGCCTGAGTCGAACATAGGGACATTGAATTGTCGGTAGACTACTTAATAATTACTCGCAATCAGCTAGACCAATTTAAAAGGTTTGAGAGTTGATTGATAAATAAAATAAAACAATGTAATCGATTAAATGTTTAGTTTAATCAATTTAAATGGGAATCTTTAGGATTGTGGTTTCACCGCGGGATCTCATTGTATTTATTTCTACATAGTTAATCAAATTTGTCTCTCATTCCGGGTAGTGGTCTGTAGTCAAAATTGTTCACTGTCGTGATACAATTCACTACCTAAATATAGGTCGGTTTCACGGTCGTAGTAACCTATACCCTAAACTAGGTGCATGAAGACCAAACTCTGGGTTTCCACCATTAACCGTACATCACCTTGTTTAAGGGATTTATTAATTAATGTGAATTTTATCTCTTTTCAACCGTTAATTCTTATTTCAAAGCAATTAAAGGCATTATATTATCATTAGGGTGATCAATCATAATGATATAATGGAGAAAATGAAATCATACCCTGGATTTAAGGGACAAAATATGAATTACTATGGTAAAAATGTCATACAATGATTACTCGGGCTACTCCCGGTCTTAAAGACAAAGGGGATTAGCCCTGCATGTTCATCTCAATGAAAGACGTGGTGAGAGAAAGGGAAAACATGGAGAAAACGTGAATGAAAGTGATGTAAACCCCTGAACGGAGGAGATCCGGGCATTCCTTGACATAGAGTGCATGATCTACAGCCTTCTGGCGGTGGAAAACATCTTATGCGGCTCTTGAAACGATTGGGGCGTGATTCTGGGCTCCGTTCTTCTCTCCACCTCTCCTCGGGACTTGTACAGTGGCTAATGACGTGATCCCCTTCTTAGGGCCGCTGAAATTAGGTATATCGACCACTTTTGGTCGCCAAAAGATCACCACCGTCTGATTCAGGCCGATCTGAAGCAAAAACTAATCTAACGGCGTCGATACCATCGACGTGGGTCGATGGTATCGACCCGTCATAGTATCGGCTCGTTCTCTTCTTTCTCTGATGTTCCTCATGATGTAGACTCGATACCATCGACGCGGGTCAATGGTATCGACACCTTTTGGCATCGGTTGTGTCACTATTCCGACACTGAAGCTGTGCAATGTCGATAGTATCGACGGATGTCGATGGTATCGACCGGTTGATTGCTGGCTCGCTGTAGGTATCTCGCTACCATCGACCTCCCAGTCGATGGTATCGACTCATCTTGGCTCCTTGCGGCTATCTCACTGTGACTGTGTCTATACTATCGACGGATGTCGATGGTATCGACAACTGTGTATATGCGTTCTTCCTGAAATTGCAAGATAAATCCAAATCAACTATGCTAGAACATATCAATATGATCATTTTTGACCAAAAAGATAAAATATGAGAGATTTGATACGAAATGAGATTATAGACTAAAGCGAATGAATCATGCGATACTAACCACAAAAGTGACTAATAAATACATAAAATGCATGTAAAACAAGTCCATGAAAGCGACTCAAAATCCTCGCATCAAACTCCCCTAAGCTTAAACATTGCTCCTCCTCGAGCAGCAGAACTATAGAATAAAACTATGAGGGTCAACTAAAGAACAAATTATCACAATAGACATTGCCATATGATCCCCTCCAGATATTCACATACCGGCCCTCACTAACCACATAATGGTAATTACCCTCTAGGCGACAATGATCATCCATAAGAGATATCCACCCCAAGATTAATGAACACTATTAAATAAGGCAGTTAATATAATAAAATCCTCCGGTTAAGGCTTGGTGCATCTTTGTGATCTTCTATCTACGTTGCTCGTTTCCTAACTACCATATAAATGGAAGCAGATCTCCCAATATTAATGAATGAGGAGATAATCACGGGTGGCCTACCGATTAGAGCAACGAGTGGTTGGAATGGGTGGATGTGGAAGAAATGGAAGCACATAACAGTTAATCATGCACACAAAAATGAATGACCTATCATGATGCAAAATGCACTATCATTCTATCTAATGAGAGACAGAATATTTGCAGAACTACACATGTGCTTGTTCTTCTTATTCTGCATATGAACAAATTCCTTTCTCCCTCTGATCTTCATATTTTTCAAGCCCTTATCTTTCTTAATAGAACAAGATGAAAATTTCAATAGCTTTTTCTTGGGCTTATTCACATATCTATTTTTTTCTCTCTTTTTTGAACTTTTTAGAGAGTATGAAATAAGTCCTTTATTTGTAGAAGAAGCAAGACACATCATTGTACAAGATGATTAAAATTATGAAAAATGCAACTAAAATGACATTGACATGCACTCTAAAATTTTTGAATGCAGGATTATAATGCAACATTTTTTTCTTTTTTTTTTTCAATGCAACAAATGTAAACACTAATATACGATGCAATCCTATCTACATGATATGCAATCAAGAGATGACAAACTGTATAGTGTTCCCAATTCTTATGGTGGAGTGTAGATAAGATGAAGTGGATAGATCACAAGATTAATTGACAGAACCATTGGAAGATATTATATGTCCCTCCTTACGGACATGTGTAAAATCAAGAGGTTTCTCTCTCTTCATTTCAGATTAAAGTCTCATTACCATTTGGTCAGTTTAGGCTCAACATCTAATTCTGTCCACTTTTCTTGAATCATAGGCATGCACAGTTGTGGTCTTATGTTTTAAAGTTGACAAACCCAATTATGTTCATAAGTCATATGCTCAAGTTCAAACAAAGCAAGCTTGCAAATTCATTAAAAATTTTCATATTGACCCATGACTCCCATGTGACAAACAAAGAGATGACACATTAAATTAGACATCCACGGATACACTAGATAGAATGTGCATCCTAAAAACTAAGAAAATTGCTAGAATAAAAGAAAAGGCAATAAATGATAAAAACTAGAAATAAAGATAGAAAAAGATAGAAATTGTTCCATCTCCCCACTAATCTTGAATTCGACTATATGGTCTTATAGTCAAAACCAATCTTAACAGGTGGAACAGTGATACCCTTCATTGTTCAGGTGGTGGGTATTGCAGGGCGGTGGGATCCCATGATGGATACTGCCCCTGGAAACTTGGATCATACAGGGGCATGGGCGGAGGTTGTAGATATCCCCTGAAGTAATTCTGGCGCCAGTAATGATCGTAGAATGGTTGTTGCTGCATCTCCATCCTATGCAAACTGTCATGAATATTTTTTTGGTTGGCGAGGAGGAGGCGCCCGTTCTCATAGATAGCCTAATGATTTAAGAATAGCCAGTTCGTTGTTTTCTGAATACCGGCAAAAGAGGCGGTGTGCTGCTGCTGTGTCTGCTAGATCTCTTACAGCATGAAGTACATTCCCTGCATAGAATAGACATCCTCTCCTTGTTGAGAGGGTTGAGGTGGCGGAGGCTGCGAAGATGATGATGCACTCGGGTGGATGCAGGGATGCTTCCGCGGTGCCACTCATGAACGAAGAGGAGTGAAAGCCTCCTCCTCATGCTCGTCATCGTCGTCATTGTCATTGTCTTCATCGTCATCTTCTTCATTGGAGTCGTCGATGGCAATTATGGGCCACCGAAAATGCTAAGCTCTCTGGATGTGGAAGACGGGATCTGGAAGCGCACACTCCTGGTTGACATGGCAATGTGCATAGACCACGCCATCACAGAGTGTAAGAAGATTGGAGCGGTGTAGGTGATGCAGATGGAATTTATTCCTGTTGGACAGTGGAGTGAATTGGGAAAAGTCCAACCCAAGATAGAGAGCGAGTAGCGTGATAAGCCCCCCAAAGTGGATAGGAGCTCGTCTAGTACTCCTCTGTACGGCCAGCACACACGTCAAGAAAAACGCACCCCAGTTAAGCTCTTCTCTGTTCAACAACTTATACAGAAAGAACAAGTCTGTCTCCTAAAACTTACTGAGCGAAAGATCACCTCGAGCAAAAAGAGTAGTACACAACATGCGATGAAGAATCCACACAAATGGATGCTCGTAATCAGCTACGACTGCGTTATGATAATTGACGGACTTGCCTGGAGGTGCGGTCACCAGCTGGGCGAAGATCTCATCATAATCTGTCCGGTTGTCCGGCCTCCTGTGCTGATTCGGGGAATGATACCAGTTGTAGATTGAATTGAACTGTTGGAGGGTGAGAGTGTAGTTGTTGTTGTAGATCCAGAAAGAAACGCGGCCCTTGATCCATTCCAGATCAGTGGCGATGAGGTCGTTAGGCATGACACATATGTCAAGAAATGCCATAAACTCCGCCACCAGTTCTTTATACGTCGACCACTCGCCGAAAAAGGGATGACCTTCAGCATGGTACTGGACCTCATCAGACCTCCTTCCCATAGGCTGCGCTTGCCCCTGAAGAACATAGGCGAGGTTGGCCTCGAACCTGAGGTCACATATCATGGCCCGATCAACATATCAGGTTGGCTCAATTTTCCACTTGAGCAGCTCCTCGTATGTCTTCCTTACGTCCGCCGAGGGATGAATGATCCTCGGGAGAGGAATGGAGCCAGGTGTGGAGGAACAAATGTCTCAATCTCCATAGGGACCTCCTGTGAAGACGATGAAGCTCCTACCATCCACACCATCGTCCACGGAGAGGAAGGGGAATAAGAGATAGAGCTCGATGAAGGTCGGAGAAGACGATCTCTGCTCGGTGCAAAGCTCGGTGAAGATATATCGATCCCTTGACGCTCGATGGAGGCCTCCGGTCACTCGACAATGCTCAAAGCACAAGTGGAAGAAAGAAACTCAGAAGGTGTGAAGATAATTGAGAAACAACCCTTCCTTTTATAACTAATTCTGTCACTGCTACTGCTCCGTCGATACCATTAACGGGGGTGTCGATGGTATCGACACCTAGAGGCGCGATCTGCTCTTCACGACTATCGACGGTTGTCGATTGCTAGATTTGGGGGCCCGGATTGGTGACGCGTCGATACTATCGACGTGGGTCGAAGGTATCGACCCATCCCACGGATCGACTTTCAAAAATGGCGGGCTCTGTTGATTTCTTCTCGTGGATCAGTGACGTGTCACGTCGATACTATCGATTGATGTCGATGGTATCGACTCTGTGTGGTTCGAACACCCTCGTGAGGCCCGGGCGCCGCTTCCTTGATGTTGTCGTGTCGATACCATCGACAAGTCCGTCGATGGTATCGAGATCACTGAGACGAATTCTTCTGTAAATCTTCAGGGATCTCATGAGTATCGACTTCGTAGTCGATACTATCGACCTGGGGCTATCTTTTTCTTCAAAGACTCTGATGGTAGGTCGATACCATCGACAAGGCCGTCGATGGTATTGACTCAGAAAAATTTATGCTGCCGCTTCCCTATACCCACATCGCTACCATCGACCCTGTGGCCAATGGTATCAACTCTATCTCAGTACTCCTCACTGAACAAACCATTAAGGTATCACTTTTACACTAAAAACGAATTTAAACAAAACTAACTTGCAAATGTAGACGAAAATGAAGAAACTAAAATTAAAACTACCGATGGTTGGGTTGCCTCCCAAAAAGTGCCCTTATTTATTGTCTTAGGCTAGACATAATCAAGCTCATCATTCATCCTTAAGTGCCATGAGTTTAACCTCATGCACTTTTCTCGTGTAGTCCTCGCCAAAGTAAAGCTTCAACCTTTGACCATTAACTAGAAATGCCATCTCTCCATCGCGCACCAAGATGGCACCATGTGGGCATACCTCCTCCACAATAAAAGGTCCACTCCACTGGGATTTCAATTTCCCAAGATGCAACTTTAACCTCGAGTTAAATAATAACACACGATCTCCCTTTTTGAAAACATGCAGTTGACTGTGCCGACCATGAATTTGTTTTGTTATCTCTTTGTAAATCCTCGAATTCTCATAAGCGTTCATCCGTAACTCATCTAGCTCATTGAGCTCTAGCATTCGCTTCTTCCCTGCCTGATCATAAGTTAATTAAGCTTCCCTAGCGCCCAGTGCGCCTTGTGTTCTAGCTCTACCGGTAAATGGCAGGCCCACCCATAAACCAACCTAAAAGGTGTAGTGCCTATAGGTGTCTTAAATGTGGTCCTATACACCCATAATGCATCTGGTAGTAGTGTACTCCAGTTCTTTCTTGTCGAAGCCACTGTGTGTTCCAAAATTTTCTTAATTTCTCTATTTGACACTTCGACCTACCCTTATGTCTGCGGGTGGTATGGGGTACCAACATTGTGCTTCACCCCGTACTTTCTCAACAATGCAGAAAAATTTTGATTCTTGAAGTGGGTGCCTCCATCGCTAATAATCATCCTTGGCACACCAAATATGTAGAAAATGTGATCTTTTACAAACCTGCACACTACAACAGCGTCGTTAGTCCTTGTGGGTATTGCCTCTACCCACTTCAATACATAATCAACAATAAGCAAAATGTATAAATTAGAATTTGAGGACACAAAGGGTCCCATAAAATCGATGTCCCACAGATCAAATACCTCAACTTCTTGAAACACGTTGAGGGGCATTTCTTGCCGCTTGGAAATATTACCTGCTCTTTGAAAGGAATCACATCTTCGCACATAGTCATAGGTGTCCTGGAAGAGTGTAGGCCAATAAAGACCACTCTCTAGCACCTTGGCTGCCGTTCTTGAACTCGCATGATGACCACCGGTTGGCAGTGTATGGCAAGAACTAAGTACACTGTCATATTCTATCTCCGGTACACACCTATGCAAAACTCCGTCTCTGCATTGCTTCAACAAGATGGGATCATCCCAGAAATAATATCTTAAAGAATGGAAAAAATTTCTTTTTCTCTTGATAAGTCCAATCATCTGGGATTATTTTACATGCAAGATAATTAACAATATATGAAAACCATGGATCCTTGGATTTTAAAGAAAGTATTTTCTCATCAGGAAATGTCTCGATAATGGGTATATTAATATCCTTCTCATCTACCCGCTCTAGCCTAGACAAGTGGTCTGCAACCACATTCTCAATTCCTCCCTTATCCTTGATTTCAATGTCAAATTCTTGTAACAATAAGATCCACCTAATCAATCTAGGTTTGGAATCTTTCTTTTTCATCAAATATTTTATGGCGGCATGATCCGTCCACACCACAACTTTTGACCCTACTAGATATTGCCGAAATTTTTCGAATGCAAAAACCATGGCGAGAAGTTCCTTTTCAGTTGTGGTGTAGTTAAGTTGTGCCTCGTTTAAGGTCTTTGATGCATAGAAAATCATCGTGGGTTTGTTCTCAAAATAGTGCCCAAGAACAGCCCCGACTGCAAAATCTGAAGCATCGCACATGAGCTCAAAAGGCTTAGTCCAATCCGGCGTTTGAACAACCGGTGTAGAAATTATCTTTTCCTTAAGTACATTAAAAGCACGCAAGTATTTTTCATTGAAATCAAACATCGCATCTTTCTCAAGAAATTCAGACAATGGTTTAGCGATTTTCGAGAAATCTTTGATAAAGCGGCGATAAAATCCTACATGACCGAGAAAACTTCTTACCCCTTTAACCGAATTAGGTGGGGGTAATTTCAAAACAACCTCAATCTTGACTGGATCCACCTCCAGCCCCTTGCTAGACACCTTGTGTCCAAGTACAATTCCTTCACTAACCATCATGTGACACTTTTCCCAGTTGAGAACTAAATGTGTGTCCTCACATCTTTGTAAAACTTTCCAAATTATACATGCACTCATCGAACGACGCACCATAGACAGAAAAATCATCCATGAAAACCTCTAGACAACGCTCAACCATATCAGAAAAAATAGCGAGCATGCAGCGCTGAAAGGTTGTTGATGTGTTGCACAAGCCAAAAGGCATACGGCGATATGCGAATGTTCTGTAAGGACAAGTGAAGGTAGACTTCTCTTGGTCCTTAGGATCAATGGAGATCTGATTGTAGCCGGAGTAGCCGTCTAGAAAATAAAAATGAGATCGACTGGCTAGTCACTCTAAAATTTGATTGATGAATGGAAGAAGAAAATGATCTTTTAACGTAGCGGAGTTCAAGCGATGGTAGTCAATGCACACACGCCACCTAGTTACCAATCGGGTTGTGATCGGTTCATTTAACAGGTTATGAGTGACGGTGATTCCCTCCTTTTTAGGGACTACCTGTGTTGGGCTTACCCACGTTGAATCTGAGATAGCGTAAATGATACCTACAGAAAGGAGCTTGATTGCCTCTTTATTGACAACCTCCATCATGCTCGGATTGAGTCTACGCTGTGGCTGGATTACAGGTTTGGCTCCTTCCTCGAGCCAGACCTTGTGTTGGCAAAGTGTAGGGGAAATCTTCTTAATATCCGCAACTGACCACCTGAATGCAGCACGGTGGTTCTTCAACATGATCATCAACTAATCTTATTCATCGGCACTTAGATATGCCAAAATAATCACCAATAGTTTTTCACCATCGGCTAAGAATGCATACTTCAAATGAGGAGGCCGTGGCTTTAGTTCTAACTCTGGTGGGCTGATCAATGATGATTGAAGTGGTGGTGGGAGGGGCCCAAGATCTTCATAATGCTTGGAGTAATAGCACAGAAGCACTTGAAGCATCTTGACACATTCTTGTAACAAATTGCTTCTCATCCAGTCATGCATTATGTTAACAAGGCAAGCTTCAAGGGGCAGTTCTGGATATGCGTCAAGGATAGAACTTGCTATTACATCATCTTCAATAGAAAGAGGAATTTCCTCCTCTTCATCATTTAGAAAACCCACATCTCTGCAAAGAGAAACAACTTTGGTTTGTTCCATAATATCTACAACTAGTGTCCCCTTATCTACCTTGGTCATTACATGAGCCATATCTAGAAATGGCTTCCCTAGATAAAGAGAAATGTTCTGATCAAAATATTTCACCATGTGACACTGCTCCTTTGCCTTGGATTATGTTGTACTCGTTGGCATAACCATTTCAAATCTGTCATTCGCTATTCCCAATGTTAGACGACCTCTTCCCATTTTGAGTATCATATATGTAGTAGCTTGGAAGGGTCTTCCAAGGAGTAGCTCATTCCCTTGGTCATCTTGCATTTCCATTACCACAAAATCTACTGGAAATACAAACCTGTCAACTTTAACCAGTACATTCTCACAAATACCATACGGCTTAACCACAGAATTATCTGCTAGCTGAATCGTCATGTTGCTATGTCTCAATTCTTTAAGTCCCAACTTCTTGAAAGTAGAAATAGGCATCAAATTAATACTTGCCCCAGAGTCACACAATGTTTCGCCAAATTTCACCTTGCCGATATAACATGAAATATTAAAGCAGCCCAGATCTTGTCTTTTTGGTGGCAATGTGCCCAAAATGAAGGCGCTCACTTGCTCCTTAAGAACCACCACCTCAGTATCAGGAATCTTCCTCTTCTTTTTAATTATATCTTTCAGAAACTTGCCATAAGAGGGTATCTTCTCTATTTCTTCTAACAGCGGAATGTTGACAGAAAGTTTCCTAAAACTATCTAAGAACTTTTTGAAATGAGCGCCCACTTTCTTAGCCTTCAAACTGTTTGGATATGGGACTGGGATAGTCTGTGCCCTCTGATGTGGTGGCACATATGGTGTCCTCTTTTGATTCTCTTCCTTAGCAATGGGTTCTGGTGTGGCATCCTCTACCGCATCCTCCATCGGCTCTATGATTGTAACCTCCTTTGTGGCCTCACCTGTGGTTTCTGGCTGGGGTATGCTGGATTCATCGGCCCTGGGATTTAAAATCTTCTTTCCACTCCGCAACAGAATTGTCTTGGCTTGTTGATTCCCTCCTGTAATGTTTGTATTTCCGAGAAAACCTTACAGTGTTGGCTTCTTTAGGCTTGAAATCTCTGCCGTCATCTGCGCTAAGGATGTCTCGAGTGACCTCATCTGAGCTCCATGACTTTGTAAAGTTTGCCCAAATAGATTCATAAATTCTCCTTGTTGCTTAATCTGTTGGCCAAACGTGCTCATGAGTTCATTCTACTTGATTACTTGATTGAGAAACTCATTGCTCTTGTCCTCTGTCGACGGTTGTGGTTTGGCATCAGGGTCCTGCAGGAAATTGTTTGGGTCCTTCCATGAATTTTTTTTTATCTTTCATCCAAGAATAATCATTGTTTCTGTACCCCTGTTGCTGGTGTATAAATTTCACTTGCACCTCATCATCTGATTCTCCGTCTTCCTTTGCTAGCAATTTCTTGGCTAATAAGTCCATCTTATCATTCAGCTCCTTGATAGCCTTTGACTCACCTGTGACTCAAACCTACTCTGGGGTGTCTCTGTCGCCCCATGATTGCTTTCTAGCCATATTCTTCAGGATTTCTTAACACCTAGTGCCAGTGTTGTTCAAGAAGAACCCGGAACCTGCTGAGTCTAGATTGCTCCTGTCGTGCTCATTTAAAGCAAAGTAAAAGATCTTCACTTGTTTTTCTTTATCTAGCCTATGATGTGGACACTTCCGCAGCATTATCTGGAAGCGCTCCCACGTCTCAGAATATGTCTTGCCAGCCCTTTGACAGAAATTGTGGATTTTCCATACTAGGTCATTGGTTTTCTCCGATAGAAAGAATCTCTCGAAGAAAACCTCAATCATTTGATCCCAAGTCTCAACGGTCTCATCATCTAGGTAATGCAGCCATTCACGTGAATTACCTACAAGAGAGCTGGGAAACATCTCCAAATGCAGTGTCTCCTGTGGAAACCTATCTATCTTGATCATATCACAATTTTCCACGAAAGTGCTGATGCGTGCAATTGGGTCTTCATTCTTCATCCCGTGAAATGCTTGAGACTTGACCAAGTTTATATGTGCCAGATCAATCTTATAGGTTGGAATGTTAACTGCTTGCCTTTTTATCGGCCCCTTTGATGCTGACGAGGAAGAAGCCTTTATCTTCTCCCATATTGTCTGTTCCTCAGCCATGGCTTCTAGTTTAGAGTCTGAATATATATCCTCAGGTTGATCATGAATATTGTTCTCCTCGTCGTCTGATCCACACGGTGGAACCTCTGGTGATGGAAGTGTGTTGTCTGTGCTATACGTCTTCACCATGCAATGATACCTACAAGGTAATAAATTTGATTCAGTACAGTGCTAGACGATTGCTAAATATGAAAGATAAATGATGAATTTAAAAAATAATAATAATAAAATAAAATGTGGCCTAGAGTGGCCGCTTGCAGCACTCGTAGTGTCGAAAATTGTCATGTCCCCGGCAACGATGCCAAAAACTTGACACGATTTTACCGTGTGTATAACGCAAGTGCACGCGTCAGAGTAATATAGGCCTTTATGAGGCCCGAGTCGAACACAGGGACACTGAATTGTCGGTAGACTACTTACTAACTATTCGCGATCAGCTAGACCAATTTAAAAGGTTTGAGAGTTGATTGAAAAATAAAAGATAAATAAAAGAAAACAACACAATTGATTAAATGTTTAGTTTAATCAATTTAAATGGGAATCTTTAGAATTGCGGTTTCACCGTGGGTTCTCGTTGTATTTATTTCTACATAGTTAATCAAATTTGTCTCTCATTCTGGGTAGTGGTCTGTAGTCAGAATTGTTCACTGTAGTGATACAATTCACTACCTAAATCTAGGTCAGTTACATGGTCGTAGCAACCTATACCCTAAACTAGGTGCATGAAGACCAAACTCTGGGTTTCCACCATTAACCGTACATCACCTTATTCAAGGGATTTATTAATTAATGTGAATTTTGTCTCTTTTCAACCGTTAATTCTTCTTTCAAAGTAATTAAAGGCATTAGATTTTCATTAGGGTGATCAATCATAATGATATAATGGATAAAACGAAATCATACCACAAATTTAAGGGACAAAATATGAATTACTATGGTAAAAATGTCATACAACGATTACCCGGGCTACTCCCGGTCCTAAAGACAAAGGGGATTAGCCCCACATGTTCATCTCAATGAAAGACATGGTGAGAGAAAGGGAAAACATGGAGAAAACATGAATGAAAGTGATGTAAACCCCTGAACGGAGGAGATCCGAGCGTTCCTTGACGTAGAGTGCACGATCTACAACCTTCCGATGGTGGAAAACATCTTATGCGGCTCTTGAAATGATCGAGGCATGATTCTGGGCTCTGTTCTTCTCTCCACCTCTCCTCGGGACTTGTGTAGTGGCTAATGACATGATCCCCTCCATAGGTCCACCGAAATTAGGTATATCGACCACTTTTGGTCACCAAAAGATCACCACTGTCTGATTCAGGCCGATCTGAAGCAAAAACTGATCTGACGGCGTCGATACCATCGACGCGGGTCGATGGTATCGACCCGTCACAGTATCGGCTCGTTCTCTTCTTTCTATGACGTTCCTCCTGATGCAGACTCGATACCATCAACGCGGGTCGATGGTATCAACACCTTTAGGCGTCAATTTTTTCACCATTCCGACACTAAAGTTGTGCAATGTCGATAGTATCGACGAATGTCGATGGTATCAACCGGTTGATTGCTGGCTTGTTGTAGGTATCTCACTACCATCGACCTCCAAGTCGATGGTATCGACTCATCTTAGCTCCTTGTGGTTGTCTCAATATGATTGTGTCGATACTATCGATAGATGTCAATGGTATCGACAGCTGTGTATATGCGTTCTTCCTGAAAATGCAAGATAAATCCAAATCAACTATGCTAGAACATGTCAATATGATCATTTTTGACCAAAAAGATAAAATATGAGAGATTTGATATAAAATGAGATTATAGACTAAAGTGAATGAATCATGCGATACTAACCACAAAAGTGACTAATAAACACATAAAACGCATGTAAAACAAGTCCATAAAAGTGACTCAAAATCCTCGCATCAGTATGCCACCTTACACAAAGTCCTCTATGCCACTGGATGAAGGATATTGGGGAAGTTGGTACCAACAACAACCATCTTATTCTGATTATTAGTAACAACCTCCATAGGATCCACCCACACAATGACTTTTAACATATACTTATGATCTTAGTTTCATGCATAGGACATGATCAAAAATCTTGGGTTTATAGTGTAGTGCATCCTTGGTCCTTATATTAATCTATCCTAAGTATTATTTTGGCATGTATTAGTTGTGTTTAGATTTTGATTCATGCATTTGTTGCCTATTATAAAATCATGCCATGCATAATATGTATATTTCTATATTTTTGGCGTTATAAATTTAAAGTAGATTAGTTTATCTCATTCATGAAATTTCCTGCTTTGTAGTTGATTCAACTCTTTAAATGATTTTGTATGCTTGAACGAATTTTCTATATTCACCCCAAAGGTATTTTAAGTAGATAACTAACTTTTTGAAAATGACTATGTTGACCTTTGATTATTCCTTTAAAATTATTTTTAATTTTTTTTCCTATCAAGTGATATTTCCCCCACATGTGAAGCTGATCTTGGGGTGGGGGAATTTGGCAATTGAGTTATTATTAACATAAATTATGAATATTGATGTTTGTCTCTATTATATAAGAAAATCTATTGATTTCTATAGTGTTTTTTCATGGTGAAATTTAATAGGATTGATGAAGTTGATTGAAGTACTTTGTCTTCAAGAAACCAAAACAGAAAGTTTATAACATATTTATTTTGTCTCGTGTTCAATTTTGTCCTGCATTTTATACTTATACATTCAACCCAAAAACCTAATTAACAAGCCCTAACCACCCTCTAAAAGATTGAGGTGGATGATTCTTACCCCTATATGCTTCTTCAATCTGCTAAAATATCCTGAACTAACACCAAAGGGCTACAAAGAGGAAAATTCTAAAAAATATAATAAATATTCTCTTATTTATAGAACCACTAAAAAGGAAAAAAGTGGAAGTGGTCCTATGTGATGCTAGTTCCTCCTTTCCACAACTATATCTTCCATTATCTGCCTATTTTACCAGGTAAACTCAACCCTAGTTCGTTTTATAACTTAAGAAAGTCATATATAGAGTGTGGAGTGTAATGAATTATTGGATGGATGAATGCAAACAAAACAGTTTTCCAAGTTTCCTCTATCACTATCATTATGGTCAGGGTTCCTTTAGAGTACTAGAAGAATTTTTGATGTTTCAATTAGGGTTTTGAAACCTCCCTTAAATGTGTAACATCTCAAGATTTGAGCCCTCAAAATGATCTTCATAGGAATGATTTGACCAACCATATCATTAAGGTGAGCCTTTTTTTAATATATCCCATCAATAGGCACTCTATAGTTACACATGATCGACATAGAATAGCATCAAGATGTTTGACATGTGGGGTAGTTTTATTAGGTTGTATGTGAGTGATTAAAAACTACATAATTGAGGCCAATGGTGGTATGTGGTTTCAGTCATCATTCCCAAAAACCTACTAGAGACTTGGGTTATGAGTCTGGCCATTACAAATGGTACAAAGCTAGTTCTACTCTAGTAGGTGGGGCCCACATGGACATGTAGAACTACCGTGTGGTGTAGGCATGAAGAAAGGTATATCCTTTGAGTCAAGATGGTGCAACTATTGCATTGGTACAATGGATGAGAATGGGTTGTGCATGGACCATTTTTGGTCTGTAGTAAAATGAGGAAGAGATCATGAGGCCATATAGTTAAGACTTCATGAGGATGTCAATAGCCTAAGTGAAAGGGATGCAATATCCTAGGATTTGAGGCCTAGTATTAAATGATATTAAGAGGAACTATTGGACTATCCATATCACTAATTTACACCTCCTCTTTAGGTATTCCATCGATAGATACTCTACAATTAAGCATGCTCATATCATGCCTGTACTAGGATGGATGACCTATCGGTAAGTACTCCCAAATTGTATGTGAGTGAGGACAAATCTTGCATCTAAGGTCAATGGTGGTCTATGTGTCCATTCATCATTCATATAACTTCGCTACATCCTTTATATGTGGGCCCAATTGTTAAATATAGATATACTTCAACACATTGTGAACAACTAGATTGTTTCTTTTATGAGAAGAGAGGTGAATCACATTGGAAAAAGGTGATTTTGATCTTGATTAGTGATCAAATTCCTTAGTTGAAGAATATGCCATTTTTATCTTGGTTTGATTGTTCATAGATTTAGTTTAGAGAATACTTGAGTACAAGTATGTTTCAAGCATTGAATGGTGTTAGATATCCAAATTGGGCCTCATTTATCTTCTTTCATTCAAGACCTTATCAAGAAGCGTAGGATGCATGTTAGTTCCTCAGTAAACCCTAATTTTGTTGATGTGTACTAATCAACATGTTTTGCATGTTTTTTAGTTATTTGATGCTTGACGATATATGGAGTGAATATGATTGTTCTAATTCCTATATGAATTCTTGGAGGAGGATACAATTGATCCAATTCATTCCCATATATGAATAAATTAATTTTGGGACTTTTTGAAGAAAAGAGTGCTAAAGCATCAAGACATAAGATCAACCGTCACTCTAACCCTTAAAGAATGGTCATTTTCCCATATAATTTCATTTTATCAAAGCCCACAATGACTGTTTACAACCCGTGTCAGAGGTGCAATTTCCTCAAGTCGTAGTAGTTCACAATTCATCCCAAGAACACAACATGATCATAGTCCACTCAAGACAAAATGACCAGGTGAGACCACCCATGCTCTTGGTGCCACAACCATTTTCACCCTACAATCTCTAAATATTTCACTCATATCCACCAAAATTGTGCACATTACACTGGTTATTTGAACATCCCACACCATGATCCTTTTGTACCCACCACACTCCTGGTGCTACCTAGGGTACTATTTTCCCAATGAAGTTTCAAAATACTCCCACACTTATTATGGTTGAGCCACCAAACCTAACCCAAGTATATATACCCTTCAAGTGACAAACACCTACCATCTAGCCACCATGATTCCACAGTGTTTCACCATGCCTTGACCCATCACCTCACTCATCCACTTTCACTAGACACCATCAACATTCATATAGGTAGAAAAGATGGGATATACTGCAAGTGTAGGCCAAGAAGAAGCAAGAGGAGCTTGCAATTACAACAAGCATATGTTCCCCATGACTTTTTCTCTCTCATTCCCCTCCCAATATATTGTTCCTAAATCTATGACCATCAGAATGTATTAGCGGGCTATTTGAGGTAATGGGTTGACGATGCCATGTTATTTGTGTTTGAACATGTCTAACTTATTTTATTTTCATTTATGTTGCTTCCACTCCAGATCTATATTCGCTTCTACCTTTTTATTATTTGTGTGTGTTTAAAACCATATAAGATATAGAGAGAAGATAGATAACATGAAAGTGATAGAGAATTATCAATTTCCCTTGTAGGGATTGGTTTATCTCTCTACCAACTACTGTCTATCTACTCTACTTGATCTAGATGAGATATCTAGGTTTCTAGGTGGATTTATTTCCTCCCACTGAAAAAGAAGCATGGAAAATGTTGGATAGAGAGTGATAACAGTTGGAAATACTCCCTCATAATTCTTATACCACCCATCTCCATCGATTGTGGGATAAGGGAGTCACTTGGAAACTCAAGCCTCCAATTTTATCTTGATAGATTTATGTTCTTCCTTAATAGTTGAACCTTGTAAGGTTGGATGAATGATGATACAAGATCTAGTCTCTTCTATACCACTCATGCCACCCATGATCATCAAGTTGAGAATGACCACCCTTATTTTTGCACTATCAAGTACCTCTATAGTGGTAGCTTTATATTCCTCACACCACATATATGGATGTCCACACCTTTCTCTGTATTAGGTGATGTAGATCAATTTGAATATATGAATCCCAATATTATGTTTGGCATGGGTTATACAACAGAGGGGCTAAGTTGTGATAATTAGGGGTATACAACTTCCATCAAGATTGGCTGAAGGGGTTAAAAACCTTGTTTTAGTGTAATGCAAATGAATATAGCCAATTGTTAGACAATGACACTCCCAAGATAACTAGTTTCTAAAAAGAAAAAACAAACATTAAGGGTAAAATATGATCCAGTCTTCTCACTTTTGATAAAATGATGTTACCATTTTTATATTTTGAAATTAATAGTTCTATTTATATTTTTATGTCCTTATGCATATAATGAAATAACATAAATAAATAAAAATTTACTCACTTACTTTTGTGAGACGTTAAGATAACTGAAAATAAAACTAAATAGTCAACGTGAATTATAGTGTAAGACTTTTTTTGATACTTTTCACTCAATGGTCTTACAAAACTTGTACCCTAACAGACACCAAAAGTAAGGGAAAATGAATAGACCTCACATAACTTAAGGTTACTTTATGAGAAATACATATGATTCATTCTTATAAATGTAGTGGTTCCCATATGTAATAATGAGTTTGTGCCATCTTGGCACATAAATCAATGTTGGGCTTTCTTTCCATTTGTTGAAACATGTATTTGCTTTTCATTGTGCATAAAACATTTCTAAAAACATAGAATTATTATGCTAGTAGATGGGATTTTATCTCTCAAAATATGATATGTTTGAGTCCTTATTTATATACAATCACTTTATGAAAATTTTTGAAAAAGCATGAACTAGATGCACATTCGTACAACTGTCATACATTAATGAAAATAAGGAACACAACCTATTTTTTTCACCTTGAGGACATTTTAAATGAAGAAAACAACATGTATATTTGCAATATTGAGCTTATTAGGGAATTTTGTATGGTTTAATGATCTTTTTGTGGTACGAAAACATGATGAAAGGTGAGTTCATAATGGAATTCAACCACAAAGTTGTATTAAAAAGATAACTTGATTCTTTGACAAATGGATAAAACCAAGGACTCATGTTGATCATTCTTAGGTAATTGATCCAATGACTTCACCATGGCTGAGATTGTTACAACATGAAGTGGATTTATAATATTTCATATTTTTTTGAGAGAGATAAACATCTTGTTACAAAAGTGCATGATTGCAATGATACAACACATTAATCCTCTCCCATATTGGTAATGAATAACTTGGAAGTGGCTTGGATGATTGATAATAGGTAATCCATGGTGACTTCACATGCATATCTCTAAATATCATATTATTTCCAAACATTATGTTGTATCCATTTGTGCTTGATATGGAAATGCACACTCCCCTATTATTAACGCTCATCTTATAATGGTAGCTAGGTGGTTGGATAATCGAGCTCAATATTTGGGTAAAATGCCTAATTTTGTCAATTCCTCCACAATCCAAATAAGAGTATGAAGGCACTATATACCATATTATCTTAGACAACATATACGCAAGATGAATGGAGAAGTGATGAGATATTATTTAGCATTAAAAAAACATTTTTTCTAGGTTCTTTTGTAAGACTATACACATGGTACATATCAATATATCTTAGGAAGTGAGGGTTGGGTGACATGTCATACAATTTCTATTAACTAGACTCTAAAAATTAATTTATAAGATTAAGATCAAGATTTTTGCAACCAGATAAGTATGTTTGTCATGGAAGATATCTATATTTACTAGACTAGTTTTATTCCAATGAGAGGCCATGTATTATATAAATCATGCAGAGGAGATGATAATTCGACAACTAGGAAAGGAACAATAACTGATCAAATACCAAACCCCAATGCTTGAATTTGAAGGGACCTCATAGTATAAGTTCTCTATTTTTAGATGGATTCTCTTATTTATTTTATTCTTTTATTATGGTAGTTCAAACATAAATCCTACATTATCAACTGGTTGAGTAAATTCAACTCAAAAAGTCAAACATTAGGGGTTTCATATCTTCCCTTATTCATAAGGTCCATGGATATGTGTCTCATCTCATCTACAAAATTTTGAGAAGATAATTGTTAAACTTTTTATAACATTTGAGGAAGTTAGATAACAATTATACTTTTTCTTCGTGCAGAAGCTTATGAATTTCAATTTGTCTTACTGATAATTGTACATACTGATATAGTAACATGATGTCTTTTGGATTTAAAGTTCAAAAAATTCACAAAGATAAATCCAGCACCTATTTGAATTGTATGTTCCTTATATTATCTTTAGTAATTTTCTAGTCAAATGTTATGCTCCCCGTACTACATGCGTCTTTCTGACATGAATCCATAGGTGAATGTAATGAATCCAAGATAATTAGCAAGTGTCTCTCCAACTATGTGTGTGCTCTTTCAAAAAGGACAAGAAAATGATTAAATCCTTAGTAATCCAAGATCTTCCACCTAGGTGTAAAAACCAGTAATTACTATTATACCCGCATAAGATATGTGTACCATTGGGAAACCAACAATAATGAAATTATCTAGGCAAAATTTGTTGAAACATCATATGGGGCATCACAAGGGAAAGACAATGTGTTCATGAAAATGTGACATGGGGGATATTTTGTAAGGAAACCATAAATACATGTAAATAAGGATATTTGAGAAATGAAAAATAATTCCAATTAGATAGGATCAAGTGATAGGTAAAGATTATGATATAAGGACATTAAAGGTATCCATAGCTTCTTCTATATAAAAGAATCCCACATACATAGCTCAACATCATAGAAAGTGTTATTGTCTTTTATAAGAGTTGTAAATGGTCGTGCAATCATTTAAATATACATTTTACTCTTACCCAAGATTATATCCCCTCATTTAAATACTTGATCACATGTATATTCAATGTGTTTGCCCTCTGGGATGATGTCCTTACTACAAATAAAATTTCTCAAAAGTTTGCACTCTAGCATCTAAGATTGATACAAGGTGTTACTTACTGACATATAGTTATAGATGTTCTAACTTTCTTCTGTGATGGTCCTTAAAGTGTAGGAGACTACTTCCTTCTATATTATTGTATATAGAACACCAAATGAAAATCACAAAACTAGAATGATCAAAGCCTATATGAATGTGGTGTCCAAGTATTTTGTCATTTTTGCATTTTCTCCAAATAATAAAGTCATTAATTCAAAAAGATGTATTTTTTAGGACTGGTAGATTTTTGGAGTAGCATGCATGACAAGAATACATATTTCTACATTGATAAGTCACCAATAAATTTATAAAAGCCATGCCATTTAGTGCATCAGTAAGACAAGTCCTCATCAAAGAAAGTGTAAAAGGTCAACCCTCCATGTAAACAAAACAAAATTTCAACCTTTCTCCATTTTATTAATATATTGTGTAATATACCCCTCTACACCTTTGAAATGGTTGAATGACTTACAATTTTAAATAGGTATAATTTATAGCTAATTATTGTCTTAATGTTTACTCACATAAACCAAATTGTTTTTACAATATTGTGTAACTTTATTTAAGAAAGAATTGTTTGGCAATAAGACTTCTATTTGTTTCATTTTTTGTTAAAACGTAATCATGATGTTACTAATATATCGTACAATTTTATGCATTACTACATCCTTCTATGTTACTCTAAACTACATTGGGTGTTGAATTTAGTCACTCATGGTCATTTTCTCAAGGTGATTGTGGGTGTCTTCTATGGTACTCAAATTTATATATGTGGAAAACAATCTCACAAACATAATATACCTTTGCCACTGCTACAAGGAGTAGAACTGATAGTCCATTGGCTCTAGAATCTTGAATCATGTCCAAACTAAGTTGAGGGTTTTCATCTGAGATACATATTGAAAATAGAGAGTAGTATCAGATCACTTCCTCATAAATTAAAATTATATGTCATTTTTCCTCATGGAGACCAATGTGTGCATATTGATAATAGTATAACTCTCTTCAACAAGACCACCCACCAACCAATCAAATTCAATCTCTCTAAAAATACTATGGCAATATGAATGCAGAAGAAAAACCTCTATTCTTCCCATCTATTTCAATCTTCCATGAGAGTGTCGCAATTTCTTGTGGGTTATCCATTACAACTTTTTCTGAAGTATATGGTGTGCAAGAAGTAGGAGCTCTAGAACATTATAATATGGGGGTCGAGTTGGTATATGGGGATAAATTGTGTAAATCATACTATAAATTGATATCATATTGTAAACTTGATCTTAGTATGAGAAGGCCCAAAGTCAAACAAGTTGACATCTTTGGATAGAATGGTAAGTGACAGTATCATGTAAGGCCCCTAGCCTACTTTAGTATATATATGTTTGTTAATCTTAATTGGGTGCTTAGTTCACTATCTAAACTTTACATTGTCTTAATATAAGTTGATAAATCGATGTTTTGAATTTGGACTTCATTTGCTCTATTTCCGCAATTTTATTTACATTTGTGGGCTTATACATAATTTTCCCATTATCAAGGGTTGAACTAAAATTTTAAGGAATGAATATTTTGCTACATGGTACTTTTTATGATTGGATACAATTTTATTTTATTTTGATGCTCTTGAATCTTGTTGCATGAGGTATTAGTCCCTTATAATAGACTAGTGTTGTGGTGATGGTGATTGCACCTACTGATGCCTTTTTTGCTTCTTCAACCGGTGAAAGTTTTGGGTGGTTATCAATAGATGGAAGTTGTGAGTAGTTGTCAACTGATGGAGGTTCTAGGTGGTTGAAAAATGATGAAAGTTCTAGGTGGCTATCTACTAATGGATGTTTTTCATGGTCATCAACCGAGGGAACTCTGTGTGGTCGCCAATTGATGGAAGTTCTTAGTGGTCAACAATTGATGGAAGTTATAGATAGTTGACAACCGGTGGAAGTTCTATATTTCATTGGTTATAAACTGGTGAAGATTTTGGACCCACAAACCAATGGAAAAATTGGCACTTTGACCGATGAGAAGACTGTTTTACTTTCTCTATCTTCCAACTTACCTATTGGTATCACTCTCCACTACCTTCTAAGGATCCATTTACCAAACTCTTTTTTTCAACTAGAGACCAATAGTAGGCATCATTGGATGATGAGAAGGCCTCTAAGAGAAGAAATCTTGCAAGATTGTGGATGCATACGGGTATATGCCTTAGATTTAGCCACCCTTGGATGGATCGAACTCTTCTAGCCTAATTTCTTTCCATCTTCGCATAAAATCTTCTCCCTAACCTTTTGTCTTCTTGTTACCCCATTATCTCCCCTATCAAGTCCAAAATCCATGGTGCTACAAGAAGGAAACTTGTGCATATGGTTAAAGGGTCCCTTTTCTTTTCTATTTTCTCTAGATACACCCTATTTTTAAAGAAAATATCATTCAGAGAGATTTTTGAGGATGAATCCAAGATATTTGCTAATCCTTTTTGTGGCTCCTTGTTGTTTGGACATTTTCTTCTTGAGGTGAGTGATATAACCTCTTATGCATTTCTTGCCTACTTGCTACATGCCTATTATTGTTCTTGCTCTAAAAACCATTATTATGCTAAAAGATGATGTTTTATGGATTGTCTAGTGTAGTTATATGGAAATACGAAATTTCTTTAAGTCTTAGTCTACCCATACACATATTTTCCACTGTCAATAAGTTAAATATTAATATATGCATGGACTGAAATTCATAATACATATGTAAATGTTACTAAAATGTCATTTTTATGGTGTCCTTATACCATAAGATGGGAAATAGACCTAGATACTTCTCCTTACTATTTGAGGAATGTTCTATCATGATTTTGTAAGGAGTGTGACCTGTGAGGGGATCCACTCCCTATTATAAATAATTTGAAGATTAAAACATCCATTCCAAACATACTGAAAGGTATGTTGGAATAGGCATAAATTTTCAAACTTCAATAAATGGTATTTAAAACAACCAATGTGTAGCAGCGGAATTAAATAAATGACTATATTTAATTTTCACAAAAGATTACAAAAGTACATCATAATATCCCATAAGGGTTTAAATGTATGATACAACATAAGGATCTAAGTAGAGGGAAATCTAAACCATATCAATATTGTCTTCAAGCTTTAACTCCTTAAGCTAAGTGGAAGTCTGCATGCCATATCATCCAAGTCCTTCACCTAGGGTTGGAAGCACACCCCAACAAAAGAAGAAACATAGGTGACATCAGCAAAGGTTGGTATATGCATACTAAAATATGGTTTGAGCAATATATGGAATAAAGGCCAAAAAATATAAAAGGCTTCCCATACAAAGGATAAGGACTGCCCAAATGGGTATCAAGAGAAAAGGAATTGAAATCATATGATAACAAAATAATAATTTATTATTAATAAAACATAAAGATTGTGCAACATAATCACAAGTAAAGAATCAGGGCACACACCCCATATCATCAACATGCATACATGTGAGATAAGCATAGCCCTAGAACAACATAAAGACAATGGCAACCAAGTCTGACAAACTTGAAACTTGATAAAGATAGATGTACTACTAAAATCCCAAATATATAACATGGGCCAAGACTCACAAACTTGAAACTCGGGTACGGGGAACCAACACCCCCATCCCAATAATAAAAGGGGCATACTGCCCAAAGTCCAATGCAATTACACTACTCTAGTGCTACGGATTCACATAGCATATTTCATAGAGAAGAAAGTAGAAAGTATAGCCATATTATACAAAGTAATCACCATAAAAGTGACCAACATATACATCCACCTCACAAGTGGGAAAAAGACATCACATGTCATCATATAGAGTTCCAACATGAACAAAGCATAATGAAGAAGTAAGAGAATGTCCAAACATGATCACAAGATCAGTAACACATAAGATACTTAGCATGAAGCATATTTTCCAAGAGAACAAGATATTATGTAGAATAATGTCCATATGACCAAGACAAAGAAGAATATAGGATAATTGCTCAAAAAGAATAATGTGGTTTGCAAACATATAATAAGAGAAAGAAATTGCTCAATATGAATAATTGGGTTTACAAACATATCTTAACTTCAGAGTCTAACAGTCCAAGGTCACTTCTAGATCCAAGTCTAGGTCTCCAAATAACCTCTAGGGTAGGTGGGTATGTCCAAGTAACAAGGTTCCCCAACTAGAGAGGTTGGTTTCTCCAACAAAGCTCTTGCCTTGAGCAAAAAAGCACCTTCTCCACTTTAGAGGTGAAAAAACCTAACAAAAGAACATGGAGATGGATTGTTTAAGGGATCTAGGTGGGGTTTCACAATGGAAGGCCATGGTTCCCTAGAAGAAGGTGGTAGGAAGATGGACATCATGAAAATAGGGAAGGAAAGGAGGAAACTTACTAGTTTTGGTCGAAATCACCAAGGAGGAGCTTTAGAAACCCTAAATAGAGAAAATTTGGAATGATAGGAGCCTTCTTCACCAAGGTATGCACCTTCTTTTACCTTGGGACAACACCTTCATGGCCAAACAGAGTATGAATGGTGCTCTAAGATGGGGGAAAGAGAAGGGGAGAGCAAGAGTTTTCAAATTGGGAGGTTGGAAGGGGTAGATATGGCTATATAAATAAAGGGGTCAAGCATGAGGTGTCTATGATACTTTCCATGTGTCCAACGCTAAGGGTGTCCATGGACATGCAAACCTTTATGGATAAGGAAGAAGTCAAGCATGAGGTGTCCATGGAGCTTTCTATTTGTCCTTAGCCTAGGGCTTCATGGCCATTCAAGAGGACAACTCATTGAGGTTTCTTGAATATCAAATTTTGGTTCATGGATACTTCTAGGCCATCCCTACCAACCTCCAATCAAAGAAATAACCCCATTGGTTGATAGCTTCTAAAGATCAGCTCATTTATAAAGAGGGTAATCCCTAAAATGCCCTTGGAGAGAAACACCTTCAAACCAAGGTGGAACTAGGCGCCCCATGGTTCAAAAACTCTAGAATGGTGAGGGAATATCTAAGGATTATAATGCATGTGACAATTTACAAAGAAAACCTCCCAATTAGGTAAATTGCAGCAAAATCCAGAATGTACCTAAAATTGCATAACTCGCACAAACAACATCCAAATTTGGTGAAACTTCATTTACACATTATCTTTTTTTTTGTCGGCAAAAACTCGTGTTACTATTTGAAATACCAAAACTTAAGGTACAAAACATAGCACCCCCTAATCCTACAAGAGGATTACCAAAAAACAACACCAGAGGACAACAACGGTCTTGCGCAGAAGACCCAAACAGAAAGACAAGGACCCAAACCTAGACCAACACACCAGCAAGCAAACATACAAGCCACACAGAAAAACTCACACCCTAAACTGATGAAGAGTTGCACATACAATAAAGTCCACCCACAAAGAGAACAGATACATCAGAGAGGATGAAGAAGATCTACTGGCCAGTACTCAGACTTATTGAAGGGGTAGCAAGTAGAGGACCATCTTTCATCAACTGCGTACGTAATAAAATGCTGGCAGCATCAGCCTGTAAACCTGACAGACATACACAGAGCTTTGAACTCGGTATCAGCTACACCAAAAGCTAGGGTGCAAACAACCTGACCCATCCTTCACACAGCAATATCCACACCCACAAAAGAAGTGGAAACACGAACCAGGAAGCAGCATCCAGCTCTCAGACAATAGAAACAGAACCTCAGCATCAGATGTCTATCAGACCGGGAACAGGAAAAGGAGGATGGACAGGGCGCCATCCATCCATCCACAACTAAGGTATATAACCCCCTGCTAGGCCAAGACCATTAACCCAGCACCAACCCACACAAAAGTGCAGGCTCCTATCACTTCTGATTAACAGAAGCATTCCATCCAAGAAGGAGAGGAGAAAAGCTGGAAGCTTAGACCCCTCTTCAGCCCAACCCCCCATTATGCACAAAGCATGGAGGCAAATTTTCGAGCACATTGAAGGCAATCCAGTTCAGCTGCAACATAGAAGCCGAGATGTAGAACATGGTCCTTCCATTAGTTGTCAGTCGATAGCAGTCCTTGAATTATACACCTGCATTTTCTCCACTGGAAATAGAAACATTCACTGAAAGAGTGGGATCCAAGCATGTATCCAACCCCTCTCCACTAATGAACAAACAATTGATTACCGGGATCCTACACAGTCCAGCTTCACGCAGCAGTAGCAGATGATGAAGCGAGACCACTGTGATCCACTGGGACGCCTCATCAAGAACATGGAGTGCAAACAAACTCGTAGCTACAGAGGAGCCACGAAACGCGCAACGCCTAAACCGTTCTAGGGACAGAACCCCAAGAAAGGGACGCCGCCAAGTCGATGCCGCCGAAGACAAACTACGACCCAGATACAGGCCCGCGAGGCTTGCACCGTGGTTGCCAAGAAAACCGATGAGCTCGTGGGCGAAATGACCATCACCTGCCTGGACGAACCAGGACTTGCTCGGAGAACGGATTAAGGGGTTTCCTGAGAAGCAAAGCCGGAGGAGCCCTCAGCTTCGCCTGCGAGAATGGAGCATCAAGCGGAGCCCTAGATCTCGGAGAGGATACTCATCTCCAACAGTCACACTTGAACTCATCTCGGAGAGGATACTCATCTCCCAAATGGAGCACCCTTTCTTATAGAGCGGTGCTTTCAAAACTTCCTACTATGGATAGATTGAGCAGGTGGGGTTTGCAGGTGGACAGAACCTGCGTTCTTTGCAAGGTGGCTGATGAGAACCATGGACACCTTTTTGGCGAGTGTAGGTTCTTTAGGAGAATCTGGGCGCTAGTGTGCCTCAAATGTGAATGGGGTCAAATCTATAATGATAATATTAATGATACGATCACTTGGCTCCTGAGCTTTCTTGGCTGCAGGAGCAAGATAGAAGTAGGCGGACTATGTCTTATAGGAGTGTGCTATTATGTCTGGGAAGAAAGAAACAATAGGAACCATAGCAGAAAGTCATGTGATGAAGACATGATAGTTGCTAAGTTGGCTTTGAACTTGGCTCGTATTTTCAAATGTAAAAGCGGCCTCTGCTCAGGCCTGTCTGAGCAAGCCAAAAGATACTGGGGTTTTTGTAGATAATACCCCGTGTATACGTCTTGTTTTTTGTAGGTGTTGTGGTTCACACAGCTTCCTTTGGCAATATATTTACCTATTTCCAAAAAAAAAATAGTCACACTTGAACTGGAAGGAGGTCGCTCAGGACAAGGCCGCTCCACAGATCCGTCAGACATCACGCGAAGCTCCATGTCTCCCCCTTTCTCCAGGTCAGCCGAAGGGAAAGCCCCAACCGCATCTTGACTCCAGAAAACCGCAACCAGCTACAGTCAGACCTCACCGTGGCAACTTGGAAGCCAGGGGAGGGAAGCGCCAAGGAGCCTCTCCCTCCCCCCAGTGGCATCCACACATTATCTTTGATGTGTTGAATATGAATTTTTCATTATTTCCATATTTTGAAGTTATATAATCACATTATTCATTACTTATGCCTTTTACTCATTTTCTCTCTCCTAAACTTATCCTAATATTTCAAGGTTATCCAAATTAGATGAAATTTGACAAGTAGGCTAATTTTGATGTGTAGTTTACAAATTTGAAGTTTGTTTCCACTTTTGAGACTTATTTTTATGAGATATGTCATATGGCCCATTAATGACACTTTATTTAATTATTCATCCAATTAAGTTCCTTATCTTAATATTACGACCAAAATGAGTTATGTGATGTATCCATTATTAACCTAAGACTAATGTGACAACATTAGGCTAAATTAGGGTGATACATTCATGTATTATCTCATTAGGGTCATACTAAACATCTATTTAGGTCTAACATTCAAACTTGTTTGGTTAAGACCAAAAGGCCAAAGCTATAGGGTAGGGTCCAAGATCTAGTATGTTACAACACTCCACCCCTGAAAAAGATTCTATCATCGAAATCTATTGATACAAACATCAACAACCAATTAATCTCCACCCCTTAAAAGTTTCAGCCTAACAAGTCAAACTAAAACTACATTTAGGGTTACCCACATACCTTTTAGTTGTGAAATGTTTTAGAGATTTATGTTGTTAATGTATCCAACTAATATGTCAGAACCATATAGGGTTGAGTTTTAGGTCCCTGTGTCTCTAACCTAACAACCCTACATAAACATCCAAAAGTCATAGGGTAGGTCAACTACACCTTTATATTAATCCACATATCCCTAGTCACACCTCATAGCCAAACTAGGGTTAGGATATCTATTCCCACTAATTCTAGGGTTTCACTATCCATACATCAAAAAGTTCTTATTGTGACTTAGCTCAAGTAAACTTCGTTAAAATCTAGAGAAAACATTATTTTGTACATATATTATTATATGAAAAACATCTTTTTGTGAAAACTTTTGCGAATGAAAACTAAAATTAGGGCCCAAAAATTAATATGAAACCAAGACACAATTTATCCATAATAAGATCTCATTTCCTACCACTACCTCATCTCATAACCTAATTTCATCCTCAAGTCAACCCCATTGCATATAATGATTCACGTAACCAACTTCCTATATGGTAGGGTATGATCATCTAACCTCATCACATCAGGATTTACTCATCATAATTATAACATGAAGCTCATATCAACCTTTCATCATCAAAAACATATTTAGAGAAGATATAGGGAAAACATCTTTCCAAGAGGTAACTATATAAGTCAAGGGTTCTACAAGGGAGACAAAATTGAAATAATCCAATTCTGTTTACCATGGGCTCTGACACCATGTTGTAAGGAGTGGGACCCGAGAGGGGATCACCTCCCTACTAAAAAATTTTGAAGAATAAAACATCCATTCCAAACATACTCAAAGGTATGTTGGAATAGGTGCAAAATTTTCAAATTTCAATAAATGGTATTCAAAACAACCAAGGTGTAGCAGCGGAATTAAACAAATGACTATATTCAATTTTCACAAAAGATTACAAAAGTACATCATAATCTCCCATAAGGTTTTACATGTATGATACAACATAAAGATCTAAGTAGAGGGAAATCTAAACCATATCAAGATTGTCTACAAGCTTTAACTTCTTAAACTAAGTCGAAGTCTTCATGCCATATCATCCAAGTCCTTCCCCTATGGTTGAAAGCATACCCCATCAAAAGAAGAAACATAGGTGACATCAGCAAAGGCTAGTATGTGCATACTAAAATATGGATTGAGAAATATATGGAATAAATGATAACAAATATAAAAGGCTTCCATGGAATAAGTGACAACAAATATAAAAGGATTCCCATAGAAAGGATAAGGACCACCCAAATGGGTATCAAGAGAAAAGGAATTGAAATCATATGATAACAAAATAATACTTGCCATTAATAAAACATAAAGATTGTTCTACACAAGCACATGTAAATAATTAGGGCACACACCCCATATCATCAATCTGCATGCATGTGAGATAAACATATCCCTAGAAAAATATAAAGACAAAGGCGGACAAGTCTCACAAACTTGAAACCTGACAGAGAATGACATACTTCCAAACTCCCAAATATATAACATGGGCCAAGCCTCACAAACTTGAAACTTGGGTATGGGGTGCCACCACCTCCATCCCAATAATAAAATGGACATACTGCCAAAAAAACCTATGCAATTACACTACTCTAGTGCTATTGATTCACATAACATGTTTAATAGAGAGGCAAGTAGAAAGTATAGTCAGATTATACAAAGTAATCGCCACAAAAGTGACCAACATATACATCCATCTCACAAGTGGGAAAAAGACATCACATGTCATCATATAGAGTTCCAACATGAACAAAGCATAATGAAGAAGCAAGAGAATTTCCAAACATGATCACAAGATCAGTAACAAATAAGATACTTCACATGAAGCATATTTTCCAAAAGAACAAGATATTGTGTAGGCTAATGTCCATATGACCAAGAGAAAGAAGAATATAGGATAACTGCTCAACAAGAATAATGTGGTTTGCAAGCATACAATAAGAGAGAGAAATTGCTAAATATGAATAATCTGATCTGCAAACATACCTTAACATTAGAGTCTAATAGTCCAAGGTCACTTCTAGATCCAAGTCTAGGTCTTCAAAGAACCTCTAGGGAAGGTGGACAAGTCCAAGTAGCAAGGTTCCCTAGCTAGAGAGGATGGTTTCTCCAACAAAGCTCTTGTATTGAGAAAAAGCACCTTCTCCACTTTAGAGGTGAAAAACCCTAACAAAAGAACATGGAGATGGGGTGCTTAAGGGCTCTAGGTGGGGTTTCACCATGGAAGGCCATGGTTCGGACATGGAAGAAGGTGGAAGGAAGACGAACAACATGAAAATAGAGAAGAAAAGGAGGAAACTTACTAGTTTTGGTCGAAATCACCAAGGAGGAGCTTTAGAAACCCTAAATAGAGCAAATTTGGAACCCTAAGAGCCTTATTCACCAAGGTAGGCACATGCTTGTACCATGGGACAACCCCTTCATGGCCAAATTGAGTAGTAATGATGCTCTAAGATGGAGGAAAGAGAAGGGGAGCAAGAGTTTTAAAATTGGGAGGTGGGAAGGGGTAGATATGGATTTATAAAGAAAGGGGTCAAGCATTAGGTGTCTATTTTACTTTTCATGTGTCCAATGCTAAGGGTGCCCATGGACATGTAAACCTTTATGGATAAGGAAGAAGTCAAGCATGAGGTGTCCATGGAGCTTTCTATGTGTCCTTAGCCTAAGGCTTCATGGCCATGCAAGATGACATCTCATAGAGGTTTCTCGAATATCAAATGTCAGTACATGAATACTTCTAAGCCATCCCTACCGACCTCCAGTCAAAGAAATAAGCCCATTGGCTGATAGCTTCTAAAGATAAGCTCATTTATAAAGTGGGTAATCCCTAAAATGCCCTTAGAGAGAAACATATTCAAACCAAGGTGAAACTAGGGGCCCATGGTTCAAAAACTTGAGAATGGTGAGGTAATATCTAAGGATGATAATGAATGTGGCAATTTACAAAGAAAACCTCCCAACTGGGTAAATTGTAGAAAAGTCCAAAATGTATCGAAAATTACATAACTTACACAAACACCACCCAAATTTGGTGAAATTTCATCCATAAGTTATTTTTGATGTTTTGAATACAAATTTGCCGATATTTTCATATTTTGAAGTTATATGTATTCATTACTTATGCCTTTTACTCATTTTCTTCTCCTAAACTTATCCTAATATTTCAAGGTAGTCCAAATTAGATGAAATAGATTACAAATTTGAAGTTTGTTTCCACTTTGGAGACTTATTTTTACGAGATATGTCATATGGACCATTAACGGCCCATTATCTAAATTATTCATCTGATTAAGTTCCTTATCTTCATATTACCACCAAAATGAGTTATGTGGCATATTTTATGTGTCCATTCTTAACCTAAAACTAGTGTGAAAACATTAGGCTACATTAGGGTGATACATTCATGTATTAGCTCATTAGGGTCATACTAAACATCTACTTAGGTCTAACCTTCAACCTTGTTTGGCTAAGACCAAAAGGTCAAAATTCTAGGATAGGGTCCAAGATCTAGTATGTTATAGATTTTGAGTTTTTCCTTTGTTGTTATGTTGTTGAAATTATAGTTGAATGAAATTATAGTATCAAAAGTAGCTCATATAGGCTAGCTTTTGGTCCTTCTATATCCAACATTTGAAAATAGCAAAACCTTTATTTTTGGAGTTTAGAGGTAAAACTTTGGTTGCTTCTTTTTTTAAACTATGTTGAATGATTTTTAAAATTTTAGATGATAATCAAAATCCTTTGAGGAATTGTCACTAATATGGTCTTAATGACAAATTGGAATTTCACGTGCCCTAAACAATGGTTTGGCCCTCTGTATGACAAAAGATGGTTAGGTATACCATGATTGAGTAACTCAGAAATATTATACATGGTTTATATTTTCTAAGTTTGTGACACATGATTTATTCAAAAAAGCATCTAGGTTCCATGTATGTTATTTATTTGATGCGGTTGGAAAATATGTAAATTCCTTAATTAATCAAGTGAAATCCTAATCATGCAGTGTCCTGTGACCATAGAACTATCTTGTATTCAGAATTTGCTAGATAGTGAAATGAGTAATACTTGTAGCAATTTTAATTGTCAGAAGGAGCTTCGAGTCGTATACTATTAAGTATATGTGGGTTGGAGAGGTTTTTTTATGTCATTCATATTTCAAGTTTATAGAGAGAGATTGAGGTTGTGTCTCAAATTTTATATGATAGAGAGGAGCATAATTTGAACTTGAGGGTTTATACTGATTTTTTCTCAGTGTCGGTATACCCAGGATGGACTAGATTTTTAATGGGATGGTTGTTGTGCCCCTACTAGTAGTATGTGTTGTTGTGCCACTAGTTTCTAAGTCATACTAACCGAGGGGAATTAACCAAAGATCTTATACTAGGTTATTTGTAACTATGTTGTTGTAGAGCTAGTAATTTTACTAGTACGTCTCAAACTACCAAATGCTTAAGTAAATATGCAATGTAACCGTGTAGTATATTTGCTCGAGTATATGGTGAATCAGATTGTATGATAGTTATTTGTTTTCTATTATGGATATTATCAAATGTGATTCATATCTTTACATGTCTCTTTATCCATATCTATACATTTACCCATACTTGTTCACTGTATAGACTCTGATTGGTTCTTCAATCTGTTATATTATATACTTCAATCGATTCAATTATATCACCTATTTATATGAAATAAATGTTATCATTTGTTATATCATATCGTTGGGACTTGGGGTCTCACCCCTTATAGGGGATCAACAGTGTAGTCCAACTTTTGGTAGGGAGGAGCCTCAGTTTAGTGATCATTATAGTTGTAAGGTTGGTATATTTTTTATTAGATCCTAGAGTCGTCCATGTACTCTTGGGTCCGGGAAAGGGGATTTGTAAATGATGCATATCGACTTGAGTTTCTAGTCCTTGAGTTTTTGGTTGTATGCCATGCACAATGTATATAGTGTAATTATCTGGCGAATACCTTTTGTATATTGGTTGTGGATGAGGCCACTAAACTCGTATAAATATAAATGGTAGTATATTTGTTAGGATGATTTGGAAAATCACATTGTATGGTAATTATTTCTTTTCTATTCCAGATAGTATCAAATGTGATTCACATCTTTACATGTCTCATTTTCTTATATTTACCTTTACCTATACATGTTCATTGTATAGACTCTAATTAGTTTGTCAACCTGTTATATTATCTACATCAAGTAATTCAATTACATCACTTGTTTATAGGAATAAAATGATATTAGTTGTTATATCAAATCATTGGGACTTGGGGTCTCACCCCATGGTTTTCCACCCCTTTAAGGGGACTACTAGCATGGTGACCACTGGTAGTGAGGAGCCTTAGTTTGGTGATAAGTAGAGCTGAGAGGTTGGTGTAGGTTTGGTTAGAGTCTTAGACTCGTCCATGTACTCTCAGGTCTAAGAAAAGGGATTTGTAAATTATGTATGTTGATTCAATTTTTTGGTTGTATCAGTTGAACGATGTATATGTTGTAATTATTTGGTGAATACTTTTTTGTTTAGGTTATGTGTGAGTCCACGAAACTCATGTAAAGATACATGCTATAAATATATGTGAAATTTAGGACTTTGTGCAAATATTAATATAAAATATTGAAATTTCATTTAATATTAATTAGGTGCCTTTTTGGTAATGTGGTTAATTAATGTTTGATCGGCATTGTAAATTCTAGTAATCTCATTTTGTGTGGTAGGTTACCACATTTAGTGGTATTAGATCTTTAGGTTCCTTGAGTTTGCAGGGACATATGACTTAGGTTGTTGTGTCTGTTCTAACATATCAACCATGATTTTTTATTACGAAGATATGTTTGAAAAATGTGAAGAAAGTGATGAGAGTACTTATCTAGTGCCTAGAGGTGGAGGTAGGAGGTGTGTACCAGTGGGAGGTGTACTCAATACGAGGCCAAAACAACTCGGACCACATCCTTTGAATCCTACAACCTTAGCTGATCTAGCCTTCCAATTTATTTTTGGAGAGCTGATGGCACGATAATGCATTTGGTTGATAGGGTACCTCTACCTACACCTAGGGCACCTACCTCAAATGTTGAGGAAAAAGGTACAAGGAAGGCATTGGAGATGCTCAAGCATGTGGGAAGCACCGAGTATGTGGGCACAAAGGACCTGAAAGATGTAGATATGTAGTTGATGGAGTTGGAGAAGGCATTAAGGATCTTAGATATTGTTGAGGAGGACAAGGTTAGGCATGAGATCTACCTTTTGAAGGGTAGTGTTGGCCATGGTGGTCCACTGACAAAGAGAATAAGTCAAGTGAAGTGATCACTTGGATTGAGTTTCCACGTGTGTTTGTGAGTTGTTAATTTTTCAAGTTGTATCTCAAAGAGAAGATTGAGCGGTTGCACCAAGGATTGTGATCTGTGAATGACTATGAGGCAAAGTTTATGGTGTTGTTGAGGTTTTTTCCTCACATGGTGGTGGCAGAGGAGGAGAGGATAAGAAGTTTGTGAAAATGGCTTGAATTCCAAGTTAGCATGGACGACGTCAACTTTGAAGACGTGTGAGAACTTTTCCACCTTTGTTGAGGTATTCAGGGGGATAGATAGGACAATGGTGAACCTACGAGACTCCAATGTCAGGAAGAGGTCAGCTCAGTTTTAGGATTTGTAGTCATACAGTTATAAGAAACAAAGGTTTTTTGCACCCCAACAATAACAACAATACCAATAGTCACACCAAAGGTCGGTAGTTTATGAGTCAAAGTCACATTTCCAATCACAATGATATCCTAGAAAGGGAAGAATTTGTGGTTTTCTTCTAGTTGGAGTGAATATTTTGGGTCCTATGCTTGTAGCAGGGCCGAGTAGGCCGTAATGATACAAGGATTTGCTTCAAGTGTGGAAAGGTTGCGCATGTCAAGTGATCCTATCCTTATAGGAGCTAGGAACTTACACGACAATTGAGCCAGAGCCATTAGGGTCCCCAATAGTGGTACAATAGTAGTGGTAGGAAAGGGCCTGGCTAAACTTCTCAGGTAGGGTCTTCTAGACCAGTACGAAGAGGTCAAGGCCAAGGACGTCAACAAGTAATGACTAGATTCTACTCTATGAGTCAGCTAAAAGGAGTGCTCAACCCATGAGTCATGACAAGTCGGATAGAACTTTCTCATTCTAACTTATATTCATATTCATATGTATTTGTTTTGGTTGACCCGGTACAATACACCTCATTTATCATCAGATAAGTGATAAATAATTGTAATTTATTACTAGTAGAATCAATGATCTTTTGTTATAAACCCCTTTAGTTGAGCATGTCGTGTTGGGGGAGGTGTGTCCATCCTATGTTTTTTCTTTCTCATGGCATAACATTTGAGTGGATCTTGTACCACTTGATATGCATGGATTGTATGTGATCATGGGGATGGATACCTTAGAGAATTACAAGGTTATTTTGGACTATGGTTACAAGGTTGAGAAGTTTTGTGATGGAGATAAATCTTGGAACATCCAAGGAGAAAGGAAGATTCTCCCTACATTTCTAGTGTTGATAGAGATAGAGGAGAATTTTATAAGACAAGAATTTGAAGCTTTCTTGGCATACATGGCAGATATCAAGGTGAGGAGTTCTAGTATCTAGGGTGTACTTGTGGTGCATGAGTTCTAAGTTGTTTATCTCGACGAGTTTCCTGGTGTTACACCCCTGAGAGAGATTGATTTTGAAATCAAACTAGTTCCTGGTATGCAACCCATAGCACATACACCTTATAGGATGGCTCCAGTTAAGATGAAGGAGTTGAATAAACAATTACATGAGTTGTTGGATAAGGGTTTCACACGGACAACTACATCCCCATGGGTTTCTCCCATATTGTTTGTGAAGAAGAAGGATAGTTCTATGAGAATTTTCATAGAATATCGGTAGTTGAACAAGGTCACAGTGAAGAACAAGAATCCATTTCTTATGATGGATGATTTGTTTGACCTATTGATAGGTGCTACATTTTTTTCGAGATATATTTTAGGGTAGGGTATCACCAATTGAGGATCATGACAAATGACATACCTAAGACAACATCTAGGACCAGGTATTGTCATTATAAGTTTGTGGTTATGTAGTTTGGACTAACCAATACACTGAAAACATTTATGGATTTGATGAACAAAGTTTTTAGACCGTACCTTGACCAATTTTTATGGTGTTCATAGATGATGTATTAATACTCTCTAGAGATAATAACAAGCATGAGCAACATCTTCTTCAAGTGTTGGTGTTGTTGGGGCATCATAGGTTGTATGCTAAGTTTAGTAAGTGTGAGTTTTGGTTGACCAAAGTGTCTTTTATTGGTCATGTCATTTTAGATAAGGGTGTTTGTGTAGACCCCAAGTAGGTGGAGTCGGTGTTGGAGTGGGAGAAGCCCAAGACACTGATAGAGGTTTGAAGTCTCCTAGGTTTAGATAATTATTGTAGTAGGTTCATCAACCACTTCAATGCAGTAGCTTTACCTTTAACCAAACTAACAAGAATGGGAGTGCCTTGTATTTGGGTTGAGAAGTGTTAAAATTCTTTTTAGTTGCTGAATGAGAAGTTAAGAATTGCCCCGGTGTTGGTGCTACTAGATCTTGGGAAAGGCTAGATCATCTTTTGTGATGCTTCAAACAATGGGTCGGGATGTATGCTGATGTAGGACAAGAATGCAATTTCTTTTGCTTCTTGACGGATTAAGAAACACAAGGAGAACTACTCATCTCATGATATAGAGTTAGCATTTGTAGTACTTTCTTTGAAGATTTGGAGGTACTATCTGTATAGAGAGAAGTTTCAAATCTTCATGGATCATAAAAATCTATAGTACAAATTTTCAAAGTAGGAGTTGAACATGATGTAGAGGAGATGGATGGAGTTGATCAAATACTAAGATTTTATAATAGACTATCATCCAAGAAAGGAGAATGTAGTGTCTTCCATGTTGAGAATAAATTCTTCCTTGTCTTCATCACCATCTGTACTAAAGTACAATTGTACTCTATGGCTTATTATAGGAAGGACATGCTGGTGTCACTTTGATAGATGAATGTATAGTTGGAGCTCTCTTGTTGGCAGGGTTGATACTAGAGTTATAAGTGAAATTAAATTTGATGAAAAATATTAGAAAGACACATAGGGATGATATTGTGATACAGAACATCAGGTCAGAGCTCGATAGTGGGAAGCATGATGGCTTTCATGAGAAGATGATGGGACAATGTGCTTCTACAATTAGGTGTTGGTTTTTGTTGTTAGCGGTTTGAGGGAGATAGTACTTGAGGAGGCTCATACCTAAATTTTAGAAATGCATCTTGAAAGTACAAAGATGTATCATAATCTCAATGACTTGTAACGCAACCAGATTTGAAGTGTGGTGTAGCAGAGTTTGTGGTCAAGTTTCCACTTTGTAAGTAGGTCAAAGACGAACATCAAAAACCAACACGGATGTTGCAGCCTTTGTTAATTTCATAGAGGAAATGGGATCATGTGACCACAAATTTGTGGTTGGTCTTCCTGGGATAGCTAAGGGACAAGATTCCATCTGGGTTATTGTTGATCAGTTGATAAAGTCAGCTCACTTTTTCTGGTCAAGAATACCTACACTATAGAGAAGTTGGCATAGATCTATGTTGATGATATAGCTAGTCTGCATGACATACCAACTACAATAGTATTAAACATGGGTCCTTAGTTTACAAGAAGATTTGGAAGTGTCTACATACAACTTTTGAGATATAGATGTGGTTCAATACAAACTTTCACATATAGATAGATGGTCAGTCGAAAAGGGACATACATACATTAGAGGCTTTTTTGTGAGCATATGTACTCTACTTCCATGGGAGTTGTGATAATTCACCTAAGCTTGATAGAGTTTACCAACAAAAACAATTACTGTATTAGTATAGATATGGAACTATACAAGGATTTGTATGGAAGGAGGTTGTAGATCACCCCCTTTTTGGTATGAGGCAGGTGAATATCAGTTGTTAGGTCTGAGCTAGTTCAACAGACTAAAGAGATGATCAAGGTGACCAGACAATAATTGAAAGCAACACATGATAGGTAGAAGTCGTATACAGATAACCATCTTCGACTTTTTGACTTCCAAGTTGGAGACCATGTGTATCTCAAAGTCTCCCCCTGGAAAGGTGTTTTGAAATTTGGAAAGAATGGTGAGTTAGCTCTTAGGTTTATGGGACCTTAACTCATCACAACTTGAGTTGGTAAGGTAGCATACATGCTAGAATTACCACCTGAGTTGTACATGTTGCATAATTTGTTCCACATTTTGATGTTAAGGAAGTGTACCCAAATACAGAGTAGATGATACAACCAATAGAGGTTCATTTGGAGGATGATGTATCTTATATTGAGGGTCCAATTGTGATCATTGATGGATGTGTGTAGAAGTTGAGGAAGAAGGATATAGCTATAGTGAAGGTGTTATCGCAACATTGTGGTGTAGAATAAGTCACATGGGAGATAGAGGATGAGATGTGTAGGAGGTATGTTTCTTTATTTGAATAAGATATTTGGGGTGAAATCCTTATTAGGGGTCTATGGTTTTAAGGCCCCTAACCTACCTTAGTTTGTAAAACATGTTTGTTTGTCTTTTTTGGTTGACTATTCTCCTAATTGTCCATTATATTATGTTTTAATATCAATTGATAAATATGCATTTTGAAACTAAGCCAACCTAGACTTTGTTTGCTCTAGTTTTGAAAAAAAGTTGTACATGTATGGGCTTATATGCAATTTCCCATTTTTAGGGGTCCAATTGCAATTTCTTGCATGATTTGTTACGTTGATCTTTTCATAATATGCTAAAATTTTATTTGATCTGGATGCTTTTGAATTTTGTTGCATGAGGTTCCAATCCCTTGTAATATACTGGTGTGTTGATGATGATAATTGAACCTATCGATGCCTTTTTAGCTTCATCAACCATTGGAAGTTCTACGTGTTTGTCAACTGATGGATGCTATGGGTGATTGTCAATGAATGGAAGTTATGTGTGGTTATCAATCAATGGAATTTTGGGTGGTCGTCAACCAATGGAAATTCTACATCGTCATCAACTGGTGGACGTTTTATGTGGTCATAAATCGACAGAAGTTCTTAATGGTCATCAACTTATGGATATTCTAGATAGTTGTCAACCATTAGAAGTTTTATGTTTTATTGGTTATCAACTTATGGAGGTTTTGGACACATAAACCAATTGGAAAGTTGGCCATTTGATTGATAGAAATACTATCTTAAACTCTTTGACTTGCTCTCTCTTCCATCCTACCTACAAATATCCCTCCCAACACCCATCTAAAGAGCCTTTTATCAAATCCATCTCTTCTAGTGGAGACCAACAAGGAGCCATCAGTGGATAACATGAAGGCCTCTATAAATGAAATCTTGCAAGATCATGCATGCATGCATTAGATCTAGCACCCTTAGACGGATCTAACCCCTCTAGCCTAGTTTCTTTCCCCCTACATGTAAGATTTTCTCCCCTAATCATTTTTCTTGTCTTCCCTTCTCTCCCCTACCATGGTTGAAATCAATGGTTCTACCATAAAGTTGTTCATATGGTTAAAGGGCCCTCTTTTCTTCTCCCTTTCCTCTAGAAACACCATCTTATTGAATAAAAGAGCATTCTTTTAGATTTTGGAGGATAAAACTGAGATCATTGTTGCTCTTTTCATGATTTCTTGTTGTTTGGACGTTTTCTTCATATTTGAGGTGAGTGATATAACTGTTTATACATTTCTTGCTTACTAGCTATATGCATAATATTAATCTTGCTCTAAGAACCATTTTTTTTTGCTGAACCATGTGTGCCTCCTCCTTTATTAAAAAATAGCACCAAGAAACAGAGTTTAACTCTTTACAAGCTAAAAAGCTAACAACTGTACATAAAGGAAAACTATGGCTATCTATTTATGCTATTGACATCACGTATATGCAGGGACCAAACCCCTTTGGGATCACAAACTTTTTGAGAAAAGACTCTTCTATTCCTCTCCTTCCAAATACTATAGATGAGGAAGAAAGTTGTGCATTTGGCTCTTTGATTGAATGATAAAATCTCTGTCAAACATGAAGGAGCACGACCATACTTAAATATGAAGAAGGACCAAAGCTCAGTGCAATAGAGACAATCAAAGAAGAGGTATTGTCTGTCTTCTTCATGCTTCCAACATAGATAGCAAACAGAAGGGAGCTGGAAATTAAACTTCTTTAAATTGTCCTGAGAAGATAAGCGATGAAGGTAACACTTCCATAAGAAAATAGAAATATTCCTAGGGATCCAGGCTGCCCAAACATCAACAGTCCAGTTTAGATTTTGAGTCTTGGACCTGCATAAGTCCCAACACTCTCTCAGCGACAAGGACCCCTTACCATTGACAAGAATACAATCTTCAGTATTTGCATTGGGAACAACCAGATTTTGAAGGATCCAAAGAACACTATCCCCTCCACGAATATTACCAGGGATTGCCCAATTACCATTACTCAAGCAGGCATCCACCCGACAATCATCACCTTCCCCCAGTCTATGCCTGAACTGCACATCAACATGATTGGACAAGAAAGTGTCATTACCACACCACAGATCCTTCCAGAGGAAAAAACGAGAACCATTGCCTAGCTTAAAGTGAGCATGAAGCAGCAGAATATCCCTGTGTCTAAGCAATTTTTTCTAGAGCCAGGAATCATAGGATTTAGACTTGATAGACCAAATGGAATCACGGAGTAAGTACTTCCCATGAAGCCATTTAACCCATAAAGTCTCCTTGTTACAAGCAACATCCCAGAGATTCTTAATAATACCAGCATTGGCCCAATCTTCTATGCTGCGAATACCCAGGCCACCTTCAGCTTTAGTTTTGCAAATTTGAGACCACGAGACCAGGTGGATATTCTTCTTACTATCATTGTCACCCCAAATGAAGTTTCTAAAGTTCCTCTCCATCTCACCAATCACAGATTTAGGAAGAGGAAACGCAGCCGACCAAAAGATGTGATAGGAAGAGAGAGTAGAGATGACTAGCTCTATCCTACCTGCCATAGAAAGAAGCTTGCACTTCCAGGAGTCAAGCTTAGCCAAAACCTTATCCAGGATAGGGCTACACATAGCCTTCGTTAGTCTACCAGTAAAGAGAGGAAGACCAAGGTACGTGACTGGAAGATCTTTAACCTCAATATCCAAGATGCGAGAGATCTCCTTAGTACAACACACAGGGCTAGTAAGCAACTGACTCTTAGCAGTATTAAGTCTCAGACCAGAGACTGAAGCAAAAGAATCCAGGATATTCTTGATGGAACTAGCATACTGCGGTTCAGCCTTGGAAAAAAGGAGTAAGTCATCTGCGAACACAATATGAGAAACACTAGCTTTGTTGTTCATAAGAGGAATAAGGTTCTTATTCTGAACTTCGTAATTTATAATAGCAGATAACCCTTACATAGCAATGACAAACAAATAAGGTGTTATGGGGTCACCTTGCCTCACACCATTAGAGGCAATAAATGGAGTAGAGGGAGAGCCATTAATTAGAATTTTAAAGGAAGCAAAAGCAAAACAGACTTCAATCCAATTAAGCCAACAGCGAGGAAATCCCATAATCTTCATAACAAGAAGAATATAGTTCCTATTAACAGAGTCATATGCCTTAGAAAGGTCAGCTTTAATGCACATATTTCTACTACCCTTCTTGGAGAAGGAACTCAAGACTTCATTAGCAAGGAGGATGGAATCTCCAATCCTTCTACCATGAACAAAGGCATGTTGACTGCAATCAATGAGATCTGGCAAGATAAGTTTCATTCTATTGGCCAAAATCTTTGTAATCACTTTGTAAACAAAGTTACATAGAGATATAGGTCTGAAATCCTTGAGGGAGCTAGCCGGTTTTATTTTAGGAATCAAGGTAATGAAGGTTCTATTGCATTCCTTGAGGAGCTTTCCATTACGAAAAAAATTAAGAACAGCATCTGTGACATCAGCACCCACAATATCCCAATAAGAAGAAAAGAATTCAGCATTATAACCATCAGGGTCAGGGGCCTTGTCTTTCTTCATACTCATAACAGTATTCTAGACCTCTTCTTTAGAAACCCATTTCTTAAGATGCATCTTCTGATAATTAGTAAGAGTAGGCAATCTCCACTCAGGCTTCCAAGTGATAGGATAAGAACTACCAGTATTGAACAAGCTAGAGTAGAACTCTGTCATATGATCAATAATAACCTTCAAATCAGTACAAGGGAGACCATTGATATTTAAAAGATGGATACTATTAATAAGCCGTCTGGTCTTCAAAGATGTATAAAAGAACATAGAGTTCTTATTTCCTTCCTTAAGCCACTGCACCCTAGATTTCTGTTTATAAAGCCTTTCTTCATTTAAAAGAGCGTTATTAGCTTTAGTTCTCACAGATCTGAGCTCAAGCTGGAGAGCCATATCCTCCAGATTGTTATCTACTTTCTCTTGCAAACTACTGGAAGTTGCTTCAAGATATATAGCTTCAGACTGGAAATTACCCACAACCTCCTTATTCCCTTTAGAGAGAACTGTCCTGAGCTTATTGAGCTTGGAATACAGTCTATACATGGGAGCACCATTGGTCTCCATACTCCAAGTGTTCCTAACAATCTCATGGAACCCATCAACTGAAGTTCAGGAATTAATAAATCTAAAAGGAGTCAGGCCTCTCTTATTAGAAAAGAAATGAAGTTTCAGAACTTTATGGTCACTAGTAGAAGCAGAGGACACTTCACTCCAAGCATTTTTAAAAGTAGAGAGAAAATCAATATTACAAAGAACTCTATCAATCTTCGTAAAGGTACTGGTCCCATTCTTGTTGTGCCTGTCCCAAGTGAAGTAAAAGCCTTTGGAAGGCATTTCAAGCAAACCAGTAGCCTCCATAGCCTCATTGAAATCCTTCATACTAATCTGTGAAGGCAGATGTTTACCAATTTTTTCACTAAGGAAACGAACAACATTAAAATCCCCCATCAGGCACCAGGGAGCAGAACAAGAAATAGAAACCATTCTGAGGTCATCCCAAAGTCTCCTTCTCTCCATATCACCATTCAAACCGTAGATAGCAGACAGAAAGAAAGTATTAGCATGAAAGGTGACTCTGCAGTGAATCACTTGATCAGATATATAACAAGGCGTAACAATAAGCTCATGGTTCTTCCACAAGATAAGAATTCTGACATAGGAATAACAACCGTCATTCATAATAAAACTAGCATCACTCCAAACTGCTTTAATGCACCTAGGAACATCAGTAGGTTGCAATCTAGTCTCAAGGATAACAAAGATATCAGCTCCCGACCTATCAATGGTATCGTGGATATGAGCAAATTTATTCCCAACACCCCTCACGTTCCAGGATACTACAGAGAAAGGTCTATCCATTTGATATAAGCAGGGGCGGGCCAGCACCTTCATTCAGCATGGAATGAATAAACTCCCCATTTTCACCATTAGAGTCAAGTATAGCAAATCTATTGGGCGAGACATCAGTAGCCCTGACACAAGGATTAGTGCTTTTAGAAAAACATCTAGGAGGCGATTTAGACTTCCCCCCCTGCACCACCCAACCTTCAGAGTTATCAGCAATAGGAGTAGAAATCAGCATCTCAGAAGAATTCACTTGCACCTGGGAAACTGAAGAACAAGTCCTCTCCTCAGTCACCAACTGAATAACATAGGCACTCTCCACCGGCACTGGTGAAATCTGCTCCTGTGGAGGATACCTAGAAGTCAGAATCCAAGATTTCTTAGCTGTCCTCTCTTTCCTCACATGTTTCTCCTTCTCCACTCGAGGATCATTAGAGCATAGAAAGGATTCATGACCAAAATTTCCACAGTTCAGGCAACGAGCAAGCTCCCATTCATATTCAAACCTCACCACATCCTCCACACCATCATCACTGACAATTGGAAGAGATTTAGGAAATGAAGAAGCAGCCGGAACCAGGACCTGCATTCTAGCGAACTCCAATCGCCTGAATGAAGCAGTGGGAATATCGATGGTTACATGTTTGCCTAGAACTGAACCGATGCGTTTGAACATCTCTTCATCCCACAGTTCGATAGGAAGATCAAACACCCTGATCCATATCGGGATTTCAGCTATCTTCAATTTCTCCATCGCGTCTCCTCTCTCCCACTTCTTAATGATCAAAGGCTTTCCTGCAACAAACCAAGGTCCGCCTTCCACCGCAGTATTCAGATCTTCAATATTGGAGAAAGAGACTAAGAAGAAACCCTTCCCTCGAGAACGAACATCAATCGAACCCTTCACCTTCCAGATCTGCACGAGATGAGTCACAAAGGTCGGTCAATGTGGTTTCAGCCCTATCACATAACCCCCCGCTGCAAGACTCCATTTCTCGACATTCTGCTCAGCAATTTGCTTTGGATAGATCAGTTTACCTTCGACCAGATTGACATCGAGCTTCTGCAGTTTCGTGGAATCATCAAATGGCTTCACAGCAAACAAATCAGACCATGCCCTAACCTCCGATGCAACTGAGATAGATGAGGACTTTAGACCAGGGTTCACCCCCCGTGGGCCAGGCAAAGGGATCCGATCACGATTAGCATCTCCCGAACTCACTAAAGGCAATCCCGTATCCACTACCGGCCCTTCAATCATCCTTGGCGCCTCCACCGTCACCCTCAAGGACCCCGCCGTGGCCGGTCTTGTGGTCGCCGTGATCGCCTCCGTGGTCGCCCTACCTGTCGCCTCCCGCGCACTTCGGTTTGAACGAGCCAACTTCTGCTCTAAGAACCATTAATATGCTAAACGATTATCTTTTATAAAATGTTTCTTGTAAGTAAGACAAAGATATGAATTTTTCATGTCTTCCTCAAGCCATAGCCATATTTAGTGTTGAATCTAACTTCACTCTTAATACATGCATGGACTGAAATTCATAATACATATGTAAATGTTATAAAAATGCCATTTTTATGGTGTCATTGTATCATAAGATTGGAAATAGACCTACATAATTTTTCTTATTGTTTAAGGAATGTTCTATAATGATTTTGATGTTTTTCCTTTTCTTTATGCTACTTAACTTTTGGTGGAACGAAATCCTAGCATCAAACATCTATGCTAGGTTTTGATCTTTCTATACTCAGATCTTGAAAATAGTGTAATTTTACACTCGTGAAGTTTTAATCTGAATTTTAGTTGCTACCTTGTTTGAACTATGTTAAACTATCTAAAATCTTTCATATGATAATCAAATTTTTGGTAGGAGTTATTATTGTTATGGTCTTAGTGACAAATAGGGCTTTCCATTGCCCTAAATAATGGTTTGGTCCTCTTTATGGCAACAGATAGTTAGGTTTGCCGTTATTGAGTAACTTGGAACTATATTATATGTTTTGTATCTTCTAAACTTGCAACACACAATTTATTTCACAATTATATCTAGGTTCCTTGTATGTAAATTATTTGATGCAGTTGAATCAATGAAACCTTAATCATGTAGTGTCATGTGACTATAGAACTATCTCATGTAAAAACTTGCTGGTAAAATGAGTAATTCTTGTAATAATTGTAACTATGAGGAGGAGCTTTAAGTTGTAAATTGTTGAGTATATACGGGTGCGGAAAGGGTTTATTACCACCATTCAGATTTCTAGATTATAGATAGAGGTTGAGGATGTGTCTTGGATTTTATGTGATAAAGAGATGGTGCAATCATAACTCAAATTTGAGGCTTTATACCCGAGTTTTGATGTCATGACATGTGTACCAAAGACGAACCGGGTTTTTAGTGGGATGGATGTTGTACCCCTACTTGTAGGTTGGGTTGTTGTGCCACTATAATTTATCACTCGTACCAATTGAGGGGAAGAGATCTTTAGGGTTTTGTACATTCTAAAATCTTATACGGGGTTGACTGCGACTTTACAATGGTCAGCTGGTAGCTTGAGTGGTACATTTCAAACTACCCATGACCTAATAAAATATATAATCCAGTCATGCAATATAACTATTAATACCAAATAACATTGCATTCATTATTGCTTTGCTATTCATGCTACTATCAAATGTGATTCATATATTTTAAATGTCTTTCTATCTATAGTTGTACATTTTCCCATAAGTTTTTGTTGTATATAGTTTGATTAATTCTCCAACTTTTTATATTATCTGCTTTAACTAATTTAATTACATAACATGTGTGTAACCAATAAATGCTATCAGTTGCAATATCATATTGTTGAAACTTAGGGTCTCACCCCCAAACCTTTTAGGGGACCAGTAACGCAGCCAGACCTTTGGTAGTGAGTAGCCTCATTTCGATGATTTGAAGAGATGAGAGGTTGGTGTAGTTTTGGTTGAAGTCCTAGAGTCATCTCTATACTCTCAGGTTTGGGCAAGGAGATTTGTAGAGAATTTGAGTTTTTGGTTATATGCCATACACAATGTATTGTTTTAATTATCTGGTGAATACCTTTTATGTATAGGATGTGGCTGAGGCCACCAAACTCATATAAATATACTTGTTATAAATATAGGTGAAGTTTGCGCCTTTGTGCAAGTATTCAAGTGAAATGTGAAAAAATTTCATTATATTTTGATTATTTGCCTTTTTGGCAATGTGGTTAATTATTATTTGATCGGTGTTTTCATTTTGAGTAATCTCATTTTGTGTGGAAGGTTGCCACAATCAATCCCAAGATTAGTAATTTCATGATCTGTGCCAAAGATGTCAGGGCAAATATATTTTATCCAACTTAAGACATATGCAAAGGAAGAGTAATAGGAATGGTTAAAAGTAAGGAGGCAACTAGTTAATGATTGAGTAGTGTAATAAGATGTACTAATAGCATGAAAATCATTACACAATATCATAGTAACATTATAATTATTAGTATTTTTTGGGGGAGGGGGTTTCATTCTAGACACCTTGTTCATAGAGGCTTGCGGTGATATTTTGAGAAAAAAGGTTAAATCATTGTCTATTGATGTGATGTCATTTACACTCTGGATACACTTTGGTACCTCTAGGAACCGTGCAACTGGCTAGATTGAATTTATCATGACATCATATGGAGTAGCATGAGGGAAAGACATGGTATTCACAGTGAGTTGGGGGAATAGTTGTAAATTGGAGCCTCAACATGAGAGACACATGTTATAAAGGCTTTTCCAGAAACTATCATGAGAGACACAAGAGGTTTGTGAAGTTTATTTCTCAAAGGTGTGTACAATCATTTGGCAACCCAAGCTCCTCAATATATGTAGTCGTGTAACCCTTGACTAGTCAGTTATCATTTTGATCCCCCATTTACACTATGCATGCCACTTGGGAACCTCTAGGAATCATGGAATAGAACATTATATGGAGTAGTATAAGGGAAGGTCAATGTGTTCACTATGTAAAATGGGAATGGTTTTCAATTGGAGCCTCAACATGCGAGACACAAGTTCCTTAAGGCTCTTTGAGAAACTGTCATAAAGGATTGCCCGAGACACTGTCCCCTCAATATCCTAGGCGTACATGTTGTATGTTCCCCACAATTGAATGGCTGCTGGACACAGAGAAAGGGACAGAAGTTGGGTACAAAAGATGTGGTCTCCTACACGGCACAATTCTGTTTATAAGAACTGCTCCTACCTTCTAGAAGGAGTCATCTTCGAGGTAGGAGATAGAGCCAAGTTATCTCACTACTTGATTGCCGAAGCACTTGGACCTGAGCGTAAAGGCCAACTGACACTCACCTAAATCCCTTACTTCCATGCCCATATGTATTCTCTGGTCAGCTAGAAAATAAAGCAATGTCAATGCAACCAAGACAAGTATACTGTACACCCAGTTACTGACACCCACTACCAAACCCATGCGAGGACGTCCTTAGAGTAATTGGCCCACTCCTTTTGGCAAGCAGCGAATATGACGGAGTGGACTGCCATATCTTTTGGCGTCTATCAAACGAGGGAGTCGTCTAGCTCAATCCTGCTGCCGACCTTTGATCTCCGACAGTAGTGCATTAGTGGTATAGGTAGAGGAGGAAGACCTCTCCTCCCTCATCACCACGGCACAACTGCGACGAAGAATGTGAATGCGATCCTCAGTTTTCCGCGATATGGGCGCCAATGTAAAGGGACTGCGAATCTACAGGAGAGGGGAGGGTACCACCAATCTCTTGGCATAACTGACAGCTGCGAATGCCAAACTTAGGAGAATGGCTGCTAACAAGTAACAACACTACTAGAAGTCGATTGGATAAGATAAACGTGTGACTGAATCGTTGAATAATACTGTTGCTTCTCAAGAAAAGAAAAATCGTGTTTAATGGAAGTAGTAAACTTGGAAGTCAGATCAACTAGTAAGAGACGGAGCGAAGCATATCGTGGGCACATGACTAGATGGAGACAGATAATTAGACAACAAGGGTATCCAACAAATCAAAACATTGATCCAGCATTATTGTTCCCTTCCTGAGCATTCCTGGTATGATCCCTAGAATTAATCCTCCATTTTAGTCCTCAATAAAACCCACCCATCTATTCATATCACACCTAACAATGTTGGAAACATCCGTAATTAAGGAAAATGACAGAACGTCCATTCCGCAACCAGGTTACACTAGAAAATACAATTATATACCTCTTGTAATACAATATATGCATATACATGATACAAAATAACATTGAATAGTAACATAAAGAACGCTTGTTGCAAACAATAATCTTTATGTTGATCACCTATATTTCAATATAAGTTTTGTAATACACAACATAATATTAGACATGTAAACGGATTGAATATGGAGTGGATACTGTTATATATATCTTATATCTGAATGTGAAAAAATATATTCGATCTGGTATCTGATTTGATATTTGACGAATATTATGTAATAGTATCTGAACAATATTCGAATTTAGATACATATCAAATCCGAACCTAAAATCTTAAACTATTGTTAATAGATATATTATATATAGAAAATATTGATATAACTATGAATATATATGAAAAAATATCATAGACAATATATATTTAACAATACATGAACATATTTGTCATATTCAGATTTTTTTGAAGCGGATACAGTCATACTCAATATCATGTCCGAAATTTCGAATATGAAATTTGATATCCTAAATTCAATATGAATTAAGCGGATGTCAATTTTTTTTTCAAAATTTCAGACCCGAATTCAAATTGAAAGTGTAGATTCCAGATATCCATTTACAAGCCTGTGTAATATATACGGTGTATTAAAAGTTAGACTGTTTCATACCATTATTTAGCTGTTGGCGTGTAATGAATCTGTTTTTAACAGTTGACGATTATACAAAGGACGGCACAAAGAATAAGTTGTCAATGCACAACATATGATATATATATCTAAAACTTGGCCGGACCGTTTGTTGGGTTTATTTTTAAGAATGTTTTAGAGTGTGTACCATGATCCCTTAGTTAGTCCAGCTGGATAACTTTGATGCTGGCCTGCAGATACAACCTCATACCAGAAGCATCGCCACATAACAACAACTAACAAGTCGCGCCCGTACGATGGAGACCAACAGCATTCCCACTGGCTCTGACCATTATGCATGTATATAACATACCGTACGCCATCAAACCAACCCAGTGTCAGTGGACACGGTACGAAATATCCCATCGATTTCCCAAGTTGGTATTTCATTTATTATTCCTCTTGATGGCAATAATTTGATTCACGAGCCACGCCCCCGTTTGACTTTCTCGACGCCTCTCTCCAGTCCATACTTGAAAGCTCCCCTTCTCCTCCATGCAACACGCAGACGGAACTGCCATATCATGTGAAGGCTTAGCTGTTCCTGTGCATCCAGAAAGCTGTGGAGGACCATGGCAAAATTTATTAATTTGTGCGAGCCAGGCCGAGCACAAGCAGCCTTTGACTTTAATTCGGTTGTTAGGCCGCAGATGGGAGCACAGACAATGTATAGTTTACCAATCCTGCATACTCCGGGTTTGACAAAACGCAGGAATACGACAATAGAAAGCGAATCAGGGCCTCATAGATTGGTGTTTAGCCCCCATTACATGGTTGACTAGTGACAAGGGGAAAATCATGCATGTCTTTCCCAAAAGAATCACATAGGAAGGTCCAAACCCCTGCCGCTCATCATATGGTTTCTGCCTTTTTCTGGTCCCCCTCCCTCCTCCTTTTCATCTCATCACTTTGATGCCCTCTGATGCAGAAAGCATAATATCTCAACATGATCTACAGAATTATTATATGACACGGGAAGCTCAGTAAAAGCCAGTCACCGGCAAGCAAAGTTGGTTGGCGGTGTGCCATACATTCATGCCGACAAAAAACAAATGTTCCCAAAAGTCCATTAGTTAGTTCATATGATTTCATATGCCACCATTCCGTTTTGAATCATTTTTGCAAAATTGTTTCAGTGTTTGCCAACAAATTCCAACAAAACTCTCAAGTGTAAACTTCCACATACTCGGGACGTGACGCACAGAGCCAGAAAAAGGTCCGTCAGTGAAAAAAAATGTTTGTAACACAATATAATTTACATGATAGATTTATTCCCAAACCTTCAATATTTCTTTTTCATTATTAACCTGTAGGTCTTAAAGATTTACACAACTCCAAATAACCCCCTGCATACAACCCCCCCCCGCCCCATATAAATGATCCTCGCAACATGCCTAATGTTTTTCAAAGAGTTCCAAGAAACATCCTGATGGAGCTAGGATTTACACCAGAAGATTGCTCTTCCGATGGAATTCCTAATGTGCACCAAAAATCCTAGGGAGTTGATGTTCTCTCTAGGTTTACCTATAACTGGTGCTAGATAAATGCTCCAACCCCACAAGAGTGTGGAAGCTTTATCGTAGTACAGATTTATGATCGAACCCAAAGGACAACGTGAAGAATCTGGATGTCTTTGTCTCATTTCGTCTCGATCTAAGTTAATCGTTTACAACCAAGAGATTGATAGGATTAATCTAAACTAATCTAGAGCATGCAAAAATAAAGGCAAGTATGAAATCTAGTTAAAGTTTATCAGATGATGATGGATCACTGGGGTGACGCGGATATTCACCACCACTACACATGTATTATTCATGTACCAACATAGCAAAACCTGCAAGCAAGATACATGGATGTTGTGCAATGTCAATGCCGTCTCAGACAAGGAGCATTGCACACATCCTTCATAGGTTGAGCAACTCCCATCCGGTACATATATGTGTGTCAATGGAGATATGTGCCCTCCAAAGGGAGATCTTACTCAACCTCGTGAAACGTGCATCGAAAGACTAACAAGCGAGTGATATTATCTATTCGATTAGTATCCTTATAGACTATCCCTCTTTTGAGGACATATCTATGAGAAACGTGGGAGTGTTGCAATGTCAGCCACCCCCGAATGAATGATCACTTACTTTACAGCACTCCATTCGCAGAGTGTGTTCCTCAACCTATCAAGATTTTACTTTCATACGTCAACTGATTCCATTTCATAGTATGGAAGTACAACGATGGAGGTGAGTTTACTCCACTCCTTGAAAAGTGTTCCTAGATATCGAAATAGATGTGCGGTGGATACACACATCAAAAATCAACGCTAAATCGGTAATCGAGTCTCAAGAGTAGACGTAGACAATCCACAACAAAATACAATAGATCATGCAAGAAAGCGGCCAACATTCGAGCATGCAATGAAACAATTAGCATTGAATCGAAAAGATAACATCTTTAGGTACAGATTACAAAGCATAAGTAGCAAGGCTAGTCCCCGCGCCCCAGTGAATTACACTACTCGCTCCTCATAGAGGGAGCAATAAAGACAGAGAAGAAAGATAGAACAAGCATCGTCGGAGTAGAAGAGTAGATCTGCGACAGCCCGGTGTAGATCGCCCCAGTCTTCGGGACTACTCCGACTTGGTCGATGAAGTCCGTCTCTTGCTGCCTTGATCTTCGTGTGCACCTCTGGAGACATACGAGTAGGGCCAGGCAGAGCTTGGTGGAGATGAGGTAGCAATGGAGCAGCCTTGCGCCCCCCCCCATATGATGCCCAAATGAGGACCTTGTTGGTCCTATTTATTGGCTTGGGTCAGGTCTTGAACGGTTTGAGTTTAAACGGTTTGGAAGACTGTTTGCTTTTTCTTAATAGTTTGAGGACTCACGTCCAAACTGTCTTGGAGACCGATTAATATCCTCACGGTTCTGTATACTGACCAAACATTTTTGGCTTCCAAATGGTTTTGCCTTCCAAACGGTCTCTACTCTAACCGGTCTTCACTTCCAAATGGTTTTGGCTTCCAAACGATCTTTACTCCAACCGGTCTTCACTTCCAAATGGTTTTGGCTTCTAAACGGTCTCTACTCCAATCGGTCTTCACTTACAAACTACTTTGGCTTCCAAATGGTCTTTACTCCAACCGGTCTTCACTTCCAAACGGTTTTGGCTTCTAAACGGTCTCTACTCCAACCGGTCTTCACTTCCAAATAGTTTTGGCTTCCAAATGGTCTTTACTCCAACCGGTCTTCACTTCCAAATAGTTTTGGCTTGATTGCGTCCAAATGGTCTTCGGCCTCTGACCGGTCTTGTGCCCTCAGCAGGCCTAACGGTCTTGAGGACCGAGTGCCGCCACACAGTTTTGCAGACCGTTAGGGTTTGCGCGGTCTTGATGAGCCAACCTCGAGCAGGTGCGTCGAGCAGGTGATAGGAGCGGATGGAGGCACTGTTGTGGTGGTGGGTGATGATGGTAGTGGTCATGGAGAGGCACGACATAGGTGAGAGGATGGTGTTGTTGTGGTTCCATGCGGTCTTGGGTAGGCAGCATCTCATACGGTCTTGAGACCGTGAGGCTTCACACGATCTTGAGACTGTGTGGCCTCATACGGTCTTGAGACCGTATGGAAGGGAAAAATCGATTGGAGGCAAACCGCAAGGAGGGTGGGTCGTTGGATCAAGATCGTGTGGATGAATGGCTACGAACGAGAGGTCAAAACCGAATGAATGAAATTGTTTGGATCGAGACTGAATGGTTAAGATCGATTGAGCAGACCGAATGGGCAAATCGGTTAAGACCGAATGGAGTCAGGACCAAAAGGATGAAACTGAATGGATCGAGACCGATTGGTCAAGATTGATTGGTTGGATGAAAAGGAACCATTAGATCTCGATCGGATGGTTGAGAATGATCTGCAGAGAAGAAGGAAAGTGAGTAAGGGAGGATAAGATCAAATAAACTGGTAATTAGAACTATTAGAGCACTATTTACATGCAACTGAGAAGATACTTAGAGTAAACCAAAACAAGGGTAGATCAGTCAATATGAGGCACAAAAATCCCTAGAATTGGCGATTGTGAGTATGAATCTTGAGGATTCATCACCACACCGAACTTAAGCGTTGCTCATCCCGAGGAACGGAAAAACCTAAGACATTCGCCAAAAAGCTTGTTTGTCTCGTAATTACCCCATCTTCGTGTAAAAGTCAGAGTTTTCACAAAAATAAAAAAATGAAGCAGAGCAAAAACGTCAGAAATCCCTTGAATTGGCGACTGTGAGGATGAATCTGGAGGATTCTTCACCACACCAAACTTAAGCATTGCTCGTCCCGAGGAATGAAAAACCTAAAACAGTCGCCAATGAAATCATTCATCTTGTGATTGCATCATCCTTATGTCATGTCAAATTCTGTTCATGGCTCAGATTGATACAGCATCAAGGCTTCCTTAGATCACATAATACATCTTATGATATCCTCATTTCTGAGTTCACTTCACTGAAGTATTTCCTTCTCACTTTCTGTTGTATTTGTCATGTCTAAAAGTTTTATGAGACTTTGAAAAGACTCACAGGATCAACAAACATGCATATGATCTGTCACTGGTATTTTTAAGAGAATGGTTGAAATAGAGGCAATTGGGGTGCCAGTAGGTTGAAAAAGGAAAGAATTGAGGTGTGATCAAGAGATAAGAGTCTCTCCTCTAATGGACTCAAGACTCTTATTATTGGTGGATTCATCAAGATACTTTGAATGTTTTGTACACAACTCTGGTTGACTTAGCCTTACACCTGATTTTTTTAAGGTAACTCAGAAGTGTGTATAGGTTGGCTTAAGGCTTTTGGTTAACTTACCTCTTCGAGAGGAGGTAAGGGGTTATTTTTGGAGCCTTAGGGTCTCACTACTGGGCACCAGACATCTGTCTTTGTGAGGGAAGCTAATGTACTGGCTGAGCAAGACTTTTATCGGTTATCCTTATTTAGGGCACAACTCTCATGATTTTTATTCACACTCTGGCTTTTTATTCATTCTCACTTGGCTTAGGAGAGGGGGTATTTTTGGATTTTTGTATATTTGGGCTATCGGGCCTCTTTTTGGAATCGGGGTAGATTTTTCCTCAACCTTGGTATGTGCACAACCATCATCGTATACTTTTTGAATCAAAATAAAAAGGTGATACACCCCTGTTATGTATTGAGGGGTATGGAGGAGGCGGTTATAGAAAAAGAGGTGTGGTGTACCACACCGAACTTAGATTTTGGCAATGTTCTAGTTTACGCTAGAAAATGTGTGGTTTACCACACCGAAGTTAGAGTTCGGAAATGTTCTAGTTTACACTAGAAAAGAGTGTGGTGTGCCACACTGAACTTAAACCTTTGGCATGGTTGGTGAGCAAAGAGATATGGAGATGAAAGAAGAAGTTGTATAAGAGAGTTCAGATCATAATGCAGTTTGCTTAGCGATTCCATATGACGGGTTCCTTTTCTTCATCACACTCTGCTCAAATAGTGACATGATAAAATGTCAAATGAGAATTCCATACAGCTGATCCATTAATCAGTGAGAGGCATGATGCATTTGATCTATCTCAGTCTTGTTAAAGCTTATCATCTTTTTCTATTAAGGATATGACATTAGGATTCATAGACTATACAAGATGAAATCATTTATCGGCTAGTTTTAAGCAATTTTTTATTGTGAATTTGCAACGAAAAGAGGTGATGAACACAGATTCGAAAAGTAAAAGCCGACTAGATAAAGTCTTTATTTGAAGAAGACTATGAAATTACAAAAAACACAGAAAAATTATGAAAGATAAACTAGAATGGAAAAACAAAAGGCAGTAAAGATAGAGGATGGAGTGAGAAACATACCACCCACCCTCCACCTCAAACTTATGAGTTTTGCTCGTATCCGGGCAAATGTTAGGTTTAAGATGGAGGGGAAGAGATGCGTAGTATTAACCAGGCGGTCCTCGTAATTGAAAGAAGGTCTGGTGAAGATGTTTCATGATGGTCGGAACTGAGAGCGAGGAAGTGGCACAGACCACCTGTTGACCGGGTGGTCGTGGCAACTCGAACGGGTTTTCTGGACGACTTGGATGCACATTTCTTTCACCTCTTTGTCCGTCCAGAAGAATACAGAGACCTTCCCCCATCATCCAGGGAGGTGGAATATATGTAGTTGAAACTGGAGGACTAGGCGAATATTCGAAGTCATGCCTATTTGTGTTCTGTAGTTGTGGCTCACCCTCGAAGTTCAGAGTCAAGCTGCCTTCTTCATGATCCAGAGTAGTTGATAGAGGGTTGGCCACTTGAACTTCTTCTTGTCTCGGATCAGGTGGCGGATCCAGTTCAGGCTTAATTTCATCACCCAGCTTTTCTTGTGTAGGGTGTGGTAGCCAGGGTGAAATTTCTTCATCAGTGGGATTGTTTCGAGGATCATCATTTTGATGCCATGTGTCGTCCTGAGGGTTATCATTATCAATGTTGGGGTCGATAGGAGCAGCATATTTCATTCCAAAGTTAAGGTGTTATTCAAATTCTTCTTTGTTGTGCACTCTTAATTTGTCTAAATAACTAGAGGGAGATTCAACAGGTAGAACGAACTCTTGTTCGGATAAAGGAATCATGAGAACCTGAGGTAGAGGCTCCAGTGACATCTCTTCATTGGAAGGGTTAGCCCATGTCATATCGTTTTGTGGGCTAGAATCCTCCCATGAATCTGTTTTTTCGGTATTGAGACCAATATACTCCATTCTTGAGTCAGGTTGTTGTTCCAGTTCTTCCTCATAACACACCTCTAGTTCTATTAAGTATTCGGGAGAAGTTGCTATGGGAAGAATGAAACCTTGTTCAGGTAATGGAGATATGTCAGTCTCTTATATATTTAGTAGCTCAGGAGGAGCTTCTCTGTAGGGGAGGGTGGTCATAAGAAGATTGTTTTGTAGCTCGATGTCTTCCCAAAGGTCCTCCTTGTCATTACAAGGGTCTATGGAAATATCATATTCCGTTCCAAAATTAAGAGATGGTTCATGTTTCTCTTCATAGTACACCATCAACTCGTTCAAGTGACTAGAAGGAGATTCAATGGAAAGAACATACTCTTGTTTGAGAACTGGCTCCGTCTGGACTTCTTATAGGGATGGCAGTTCTAGTAACGTCATTTCATGGAAAGGATCAGTCATAAAGCCATCATCTTGGGATCCATCATCCTCCCATGATTCTTTTTCATCATCATCAGAGTCAGTGAGAGTGGTATGGTCCACACTTGAATCAAGATCTTGATCAGTCCCATCCTCGAAGTTTGTTCCTAGATCAGCCGAATGATCAGAAATTTCTTCATAAGGACAAATCAGATCTTGTTCTAGTGATGGAGACATTTGAGTTTCTTGCATAACAGACATCTCCTTATCTGAATCTGACTGTGAAGGAGTGTAGAGTTCTTGTAACGTAGACCCTTCTTCATTGGAATTCATCAACAAGACAACTGAAGTTGAAGAATATTTGTCGTATAGGGAGTCAATCATTGCTGATTGCTCCTCAATCTGTATGGTTGGATCTGGGTATGTGGGGGAAGAAGATGGGTAAATACCAAAATTTATCCCCAATTGATCTCCCGACTGTAGAAAAACTTTATATTGGCCAATCAATTTTTCATCTAAGGGAATAGTGCAGGAGTCATTTTCCGAGTCAGACCTTGGCTCAAAAATGATTGTTTTTTTTGTGATACAATGGAGAAATCATCCTCGGGTTCAATCATTTGCTCTAAGGATGATTCCTCTCCCTGCACTGCTGCTAGAAGATCATTGGAAGGCACCTCCCACATGATATCATAATCATCATCATAATCGATTGCAATATGCGGATGAGGAATGCGCTCAAGGGGAATTGGTGACTTTCCTTCATGTTTCTCATAAGCGTGGACAAGTTGCGTAAGTTGACCAAGTTTGAATATCAACTTCTCGTTCATGGTTGTCTGATCAGCTAATTGTTGAGCCACCGACTTTAGTAGAGCATGTACTCCTTCTATTAATGTGTATTGATCTTCATAGTAGGGCTCTTCACTGTACCTGTTGAGTGGATGCTGATAGTAGCTCTCCTCATCGTAGTATTGATTTTCATTGTAATCCGGATTTCCTTCTGTATTACAATCTACGCCTTGAAATCCGTCATAGTTGGGCTCTTTATAGTAGCTTCTAGGAGGATATGGATTATAACTTGTGTTATATCCATAGTCGTGTGAAGAGGCTGCCTTGAGTTTCCCAACTATACGATTTGTGATTACTCGATGTACTGCATTCACATAGTGAGGAGGAGCGTTGAAGAGTTAATTGATGAATGGGGGCAATCACCACATAATTGACATCTAATGGTTTGTGGCATTGATTGCATCATTTCAAAGAGGATTGGCACATGAAATCAAACAATGTGTTTTATCAGGCTTCACCAGTCACTTCAAATTCAAGGGAGTATGCAACTTTAACTTTTGAGATCAAGGTTTTTACCCTCTCTTTTTTTAGATTTTTGAAAAGAAAATGAAAAACCCTAAAGAAATTTAGGTTGATACAGAATTCCCTGGCAACAGTGTGATTTTTTTATGGATCTAGGATTTACACCAGAAAATTGCTCTTCCGATGGAAGTCCTAATGTGCACCAAAAACCCTAGGGAGATGATGTTCTCTCTAGGTTTACCTACAACTGCTGCTAGATAAATGTTCCAACCCCACAAGAGTGTGGAAGCCTTATTTTAGTACAGATTTAGGATCAAACCCAAAGGACAACGTAAAGAATCTGGATGTCTTTGTCTCATTTCGTCTTGATCTAAGTTAATCGTTTACAACCAAGAGATTGATAGGATTAATCTAAACTAATCTAGAGCATGCAAAAATAAAGGCAAGTATGAAATCTAGTTAAAGTTTATCAGATGATGATGGATCACTGGGGTGACGCGGATATTCACCACCACTACACATGCATTATACATGTACTAACATAGCAAGACCTACAAGCAAGATACATAGATGTTGTGCAATGTTGATGCCCTCTCAGACAAGGAGCATTTGCACACATCCTTCATAGGTTGAGCAGCTCCCATCTGGTACATATCTGTGTGTCAATGGAGATATTTGCCCTCCGAAGGGAGATCTTACTCAACATTGTGAAACGTGCATCGAAAGACTAACAAGCAAGCGATATTATCTATTCGATTAGTATCCTTATAGATTATCCCTCTTTTGAGGACATGTCTATGAGAAACGTGGGAGTGTTGTAATGCCATCCATCCCCGAATGAATGGTCACTTACTTTACATCACTCCCTTCGTAGAGTGTGTTCCTCGACCTATCAAGATTGTACTTTCATACGTCAACTGATTCCATTTCATAGTATGGAAGTACAACGACGGAGGTGAGTTTACTCTACTCCTTGAAAAGCATTCCTAGATACCGAAACAGATGTGTGGTGGATACACACATAAAAAACCAACGCTAAATCGATAATCGAGTCTCAATAGTAGACGTAGACAATCCACAACAAAAGACAATAGATCATGCAAGAAAGCGGCCAACATTTTAGCATGCAATGAAATGATTAGCATTGAATCGGAAAGATAACATCTTTAGGTACATATTACAAAGCATGGGTAGCGGGGCTAGTCCCCGCACCCTAGTGAATTACACTACTCGCTGCTCATAGAGGGAGAAACAAAGACAGAGAAGAAAGATAGAACAAGCATCGTCAGAGCAGAAGAGTAGATCTGCGACGGCCTGGTGTAGATCGCCCCAGTCTTCGGGACTGCTCCGACTTGGTCAATGAAGTTCGTCTCTTGCTGCCTTGATCTTCGTGTGCACCTCCAGATATGTACGAGTAGGGCCAGACAGAGCTTGGTGGAGATGAGGTAGCAATGGAGCAGCTTGCGCCCCCCCCCCCCATCTGATGCCCAAATGAGGACCATGTTGGTCCTATTTATAGGATTGGGTCAGGTCTTGAACGATTTGAGTTTAAACGGTTTGAAAGACTGTTTGCTTTTTCTTAACAGTTTGAGGAGTCGTGTCCAAATGGTCTTGAAGACCGATTAATATCCTCACAGTTCTGTATACTGACCAAATGGTTTTGGCTTCCAAATGGTTTTGGCTTCCAAACGGTCTCTTCTCCAACCGGTCTTCACTTCCAAACGGTTTTGGCTTCCAAACGGTCTTTACTCCAACCGGTCTTCACTTCCAAATGGTTTTCGCTTCTAAACGGTCTCTACTCCAACCGGTCTTCACTTACAAACTATTTTGGCTTCCAAACGGTCTTTACTCCAATCGTTCTTCACTTCCAAACGGTTTTGGCTTCTAAACAGTCTCTACTCCAATCGGTCTTCACTTCCCAACAGTTTTGGCTTCCAAACGGTCTTTACTCCAACCAGTCTTCACATCCAAACGGTTTTGGCTTGATTGTGTCCAAACGGTCTTTGGCCTCCGACCGGTCTTGTGCCCTCAGCTAGCCTAACGGTCTTGAGGACCGAGCACCGCCACACGGTTTTGTAGATCGTTAGGGTTTGCGCAGTCTCGATGAGCCAGCCGCGAGCAGGTGCGTCGAGTAGGTGATAGGAGCGGACGAAGGCACTATTGTGGTGGTGGGCGACGACGGTGGTGGTCGTGACCGATTGGTTGGATGAAAAGGAACTGAATGGTCGAGACCGATTGGTCAAGATTGATTGGTTGGATGAAAAGGAACTGTTGGATCTCAATCAGATGGTTGAGAATGATCTGTAGAGAAGAAGGAAAGTTAGTAACGGATGATAAGATCAAATAAACTGGTAATTAGAACTATTAGAGCACTATTTACATGCAACTGAGGAGATACTCAGAGTAAACCAAAACAAGGGTAGATCAGTCAATATGAGGCACAAAAATCCCTAGAATTGGTGGCTATGAGGATGAATCTAGAGGATTCATCACATCCTATGGTGGACAATCTGATAGCTCACTTGGTGTTGGTTATTTTGTGATATGTTTCGGGAATCTATGAAAAAATTGGTGAAGGTTTAAGGAAAAGACTCACACTTCTATACATCCCACTTGGTGATAGTTGAAAATTCCAAGAAACACCCTAAGTGGGATATGAGTGATAATCAGTAAAACATAAAACCATTTTAATATTTGTAAGAGTAAGAAATGAAAAACTGAAAATCAAGAGGATCATGAGACGCAATAAGCCATGAAATCTAGCATGCATATACTGTTGGGTTTTAGGGGAGACAGAGAAGGCAGCGGAAACAAAAACTTTTCTCCCCAAACCCATACTGAGGAAACGCGTCAACGTCTATATAATAGGAAAGGATGGTTTGTGGAATCATACCTTGTCCCGAGGCTTGCTCTGCGACAATACCTCGCGTAATGCGCGGTCTTCAACTCCGGTCTTGGACAGCGTCTGTGCAGCTCCTGGTCGCACCGGGACTGACGACTCCTCCTCCTACCGGACTGTCGGATGACAGTTGTCCTCCTGAGCGGCAGTGTCCTCCCGCCTCTGTAGTAATCCACACGGACCACCTGGAACTCCACACTCCTTGTCCCACAAGGAAGTGGAAGGAGTCGCACCCTCCTGTTGACGTACTAGTCACCAACATACTCTCCTGCTACCAGTTGCAACTGCAGTTGTCCTTCCATTGCTGCACCTCCCTTTTGCGGGAAGCACTTGCTCGGGATCTCTCACAGTTACCAAAACCAGAGAGAACGACAACTTCACAAAGCAACCGGCTTGCATTGAGTTGTACTCTGAGAAGCCCCCAATACCCCTATATATATAGGCGGGTCATGGGACAGGGTTCTCTGTGCCCGGCAATATGGGACTAAAGCAGGAGTAGAAGGGTTCGGGATTTTTTCACAAAAAGCAACCAACTCACAACCTGAACCGATCGGTTCACAAGTGAACCGGTCGGTTGGAGAACCAACCGATCGGTTGGGACCCATGAGCCGATCGGTTTACTTTTGAACCGGTCGGTTCGTGGTCCTGATCAGTTCCCGATTGACTTTCCAACTTTCGTTTCTAATTGGTATCGAATACCAATCCTTGTTCCAATCAAATTGGGCAAGTGAAACGCAAGGAAAATTCTCACCGACCTGACTTTCCCAACTTGCTTGGTTGCACCAGTTGAACCGATCGGTTCAACACTTGAACCGCTCGTTTCACCCTGGGCTTGAGCCGATCGGCTCAACTCTTGAGCCGACCGGTTCAGCAATCTCAGCCGACCGGTTCAACACTTGAACCGATCGGTTGGGAGTACAGGTTGTGCAGAATCAGTCAAATGCGATTTCAATCAATCTGATACTCCAATCAATGCGTCCAACACCTTGAACCATATGATACTGAGCTATCTACTGATTGAGTGTTTAATTGAACTACTAAACTCCTTTAGTAATCAATCTAAACATTGCTTTGTGGACAAAACTCCTCTTCCAGGTTAAATCCTATGTGTGTGACCCTACAGGTCCATTTCACGTTGGCAGTGAAAGTCCATAACACTTATGACTTCACAAGCAAAGAGCGGTGCCTAGTCACACATCAGTGCTACCCAAGTGAAAGTAGAAAGTTGGAGAACAACTTTCATCCTACAAACTGTGAACGGTGTTACAGTGAATGTATAATTCCTTTGTCACTGATATCCCGAATGAACTCAAGGCATGGAACAGTCATCCTGTCAACGTTCATTCACTTTCTTGATCTCAGAGTAGATTGAAGGAGATATGTATGACATCAATATCACATACTGATTCAGACATGCGTGCACACGCCTATCTCAATCCTACTCATCAAGTGGCCTTAGATATCAAACTCCCTTAGAAGGGACAAATCCCATATCTATCACTCACCCCTCAAAAGCCCCATGTGTCAAAGCCACCCAATCATCACCTTTATAACAACCCATGTTTCAGGACTGCGTTTGATGATGTCAAAGTGTGCCCAACGACATGTGTTGAGTGCAGTGATTTCAGGTCTAAGAATCACACTTACCACCATCACTGTGAGTACTGACTGTGACTACCATCTTATGATTCCATGTGTCAAACTCACGGTGGGTCTGTCCGGTACACTTGTTCTCTAACAAGTACCTATGTGTTTGGTTTGATATCTCTATATCATGACTAATGAGATTCTGTCATCAACCAACACCACAATCCAGTCTTGTGTGTCATTGCTGTCTATCTACCTTCCACAATGACATCCGACTAGGGACATAACAAGAATGTACAAACTCTTAGCATCCGTATGATCTCATCGTTCAGGTCCTTAACCTGAAAGCATACGTCATTGAGTACTGTCATTCTCTAGACATTCAATTTGTTCTATCACTATCTCATATGACTGAACCAGAAAGAATTGGAAGCTTGCCTTTGATGTTTATCAAATCAATCTTAATGTATCCCACCAATCATCCCATGATTGGCTCTCAGGGCATACATACCAACAGACTCCCACTTGCACTGTGAGCCAATCACTCTTGAATCATATTCATAGTGATCTTCAAACATGTCCCACATGTCACTGTGCTCTAGTGCCAACATAGTGAGTAATGGCAACACTTTGCCAAAGTCTGTACAAATTGCATGTCTCACATCTCTTCATTGTACGTCACACGTATGAGATGGAGTTGTTGTAATATGCGATCTAGTATTCCTTTGCTAACCTTTAGCCACATTACATGATCAAGGATTCCAGACTTGTCATCAATGAGTGGAATATCTATAAGTTCATCTCATGAACTTCTAGATCCATATAGTATCTGCTGCTGTTCTCTAACACATAGATACTCGGTATTTCCTTTTTTTCAAATGGCTTTATTGGAACATTTCCAATTAACAACCAACTTTCACTTTTATACATCCTATGTATATTTTGCGATTAATTTTCTGTCCTTTCGGAAGTTCGCATCAATGTAACTCTTTACATCAAACTCTTCCTTATCTCCATGGAACTAGTACTTCATAAGTACTTATCAAGTTATCATGGTATTCCAGTAACCCTTACTGGAAGTAGACAGACATCCACTCGTCATGTCCCACATACGAGTTATCAGGATGAGCACATCATATTGTCATGTCATACATACAAAATGATGAATGCATTTTATTCTTGCCATGTCATACCTGCAAGATAACGGGATGATTACATACATGATAGATCCATATCTATACTTAGTGTTCCCATTATTCATAAGAATTGGACACTTGGCCTTGGGATACTAACCCCATGTAACATGGACAAGTTTTCTCCCACTGAATCTGTGCATACTGAACACTTCAGTACAGATTGCCAATGTATGCTTTCTCTTTCCAGGTTAAGAGATTTTCGAGAACTATCTCTATAGATCTTTATTCCTATCACATAGGAAACATCTCTATATTCCTTAAAGATAATTTCCACTTTTGGATTTCCATTCTAGAACAATTCCATTTCACATCAATATGTGGAATGTGAATACGCTCCCACTAAATCACAGATCCCTTCTTTATCTTTGACATATCAGTCAAACCCTTTGACTATATCATCAAAGTAAAGATCCAATTTTGAGTTGCTTGTACTCAATCAATCACATTGATTAGTCCATTGTAACTTATAGACTTCATTTGCATTAATGGATTCATAAACCTTATAGGTTGTGTCACGTACACATCCTGATTTTATTCCTCAAAGGAATGCAGTTTTAGTATCCATATGCCAAAAGTCTTAGTCATTAAGTTGCAATCAACAAGAATCATCCTTGTCAAAATGTTATCCATGTGTCTTAACACTTAAGACTTATTTGCACTTATGGATATGATCCAATGAGTGCTACCATCAAGGTCATACCTTATGGCTCACATGGAAGTCATTTAGGATGTAATGGTTCTATACCATAACTCAAAATCTGATTTCTCATATTCATCTAGATAGTTGACTCATTACATGAACAACTCATCACATAGATAATTGAGGTGTATCTGTTAAGGATTTAAGAACTCACAACCCTTGTGATTCTTAATTTCTTTTATTAGTGTGGGGTATTCTTTTATTAAGAAGAATTCAGTTATTTGATAATCATTCTCTAACTCCTTAGAGTATGATTCCTTCTTGATTCAGACATCACCATGTCTTAATCATGAGTTCACTATGATACACTATCATAATCACTCGTAAGGATCTCAAACATTTGGTTCAAGTGTTTCATTCATTGATCTCATCAAGAATTAATACTTTACCAAATTTGTACTTCATTTATGATAATCTTGAACACTTCAAGATATTCATATTGGTATTTCTCTAAACACCATTTGAAGTATTAGCATTCGCTCCAATAGGTATGTAAATAAATCACATGTATTATACCTAATAGGACAATCATTCTCTCACTACCATTAGTGAAGATTGATTAATCATGTACAAGAGATTAATGTCTCTTACTGGTTCTCTAACCAAAAGAGTCTAGATTTATCCATCATATGGAAACTAGAAATGAATTTCTCATGATTGATGCTAATTTGATTGTTTGAGTTATCAATAACTTTAGGTATCATTTTATCTTATGCATACCATGTATCACAAGATAAACAAGGCATTGCCACAAAGATCATATCTTTGAGATTGTAACATCAACTTTATTAATTGCCATCATTGTCATACAATATGCAATAATAAAGTGTTTCTATCTATTGGCAATATATGAAATAGCAGTTCTCAACTCTATTTCGTGCCCTTTAGGCTGAAATAAACTAAAAGATACTCCTATCTATGGCAGCAACACTTGCTCCAATGATGGGTACTTCTTTCTTGGTCCTTTCACAAAGGCCATCACTTCTTTGTGGATATTGCATATCATATATGACAGATCCATATCTTGGTATCATATACCTCAGATAAAGAAGTGGTTTATTTCATGATACCTTAGGTGGAGATCTCCATTCCCTCCTTCATCTTCTTTTGTTCTTCCAGATATAGAGGGCAGTTCCCTCATACACCCTTTCCCCATGTGCCTTGAGGCTGAAGACGGCTTGGATTGCTGGCTAGCATCAGAACACTTCTTTGCTTTGCCCTTATCCTTGCCCTTAAGAATTACCTTTCTCTTTGATCACATCAAAGATTATGGTTTGTCTTTCTTCATATTTGCCTTTACTATCCTCAACATGTCCAACAACTCTGTCAACGCTTGTCAAAGTTGTTCATGTTGTAGCTTATCATGAATTGTATGATCCTCGCAACATTTGCAGTATCATACCAATAGCCAACTCTTGGCTCAGAGGGAATCCTTCTTAGTCAGGTTTTTCCACATACCCAATCACATTGAGTGTATGAATACCTTACTGGATCTCCTTCTATCATGACATACTAGGACAGTTTCTTGGAGACATCATATGTCTCTGCAACTCATAGTTCAGAGAACACAACATCAAGCACTCCTCATCAATGTCATCCTCAGTATGCTTCCATAATCATACTTTCAGCCATTGATGTGGTGGGATCGAGTTCATCTGGTTCTGGTATAACTAGGACTTGGAGCTTTCGCTCTTTGAGAACACTTCTCACCATCCTAACCAGTCGTGGAATTATTCCCATTTAATTTGTTGGTTTCAAAGACCGATCGCAAATAAAGTGATTTGTTGATTAACCATTTATTTTAACAAAAGGAAATATATGCAATTTCAGTCCAAAACTCTTTTGACTTATTTGATTGATTTGAAAAGTTGACGATAAAATTAGGCCTTTAACTAATTATCGCTCCCACTATTTTACTTCAAATTGATAGCCCTCACCATCAATTCGGAAGATTGCAGCGTACAACCTTCTAGTGGGCAAGATCCTGAAATCCTCTAAGCCATGGACCAGCTAGGGCTGTCACCCACAACATAGATCTCTCAGGTAGGCAACTTTTGCCAATTGCATCATATGCAACTCTTGATAAGATGTCATATACAACTCTTTGCAATGATCATCTCCATGCCTCAAGGTACTAGATCCCATCTAGATCACCTTGTTAAGTCTGACCCAAAGCAAACACGATGAATATGCACCCTGCTAGGGAAGACCCACACATTCATCCTTCACGCTTCCACGAGGTAGACGGTGCACCACGCTAGGGCGTTCCCACACTTGGTCGAACATGCTTTTCACGTGTGTCGCATTTAGAAGGCATCTAAAACTTAATATTTTAATGAGGGATTTGGTTTTATATACATATACATATCCAATCACCACAATACATAGTACGTATCATATACACGCTATATCCCACAGAAAACATGCACAAACGATAAAAAGCAATGATTATGGCCATCCTAATGTGATTCCTCGAGCCAAGAGGAATCACGGTCATCTAGGTCTACATCACATGCAACCTGTACAAGATGAACTATGTGCCTTACCATCCGAGTTGATCAACTCATCACATGAATGATCTATACTCTCCAGCCGGTCGTCTGGGTGCCACCAGCTGATCGGTTGGCTCCTCCAACCGATCGGTTCGTCTGGTCGTCGTGCATCTCGTCATGTCCGCCACCCGCTCGTCTCGCTCCTCGAACCGGTCATCAACCGATCGGTTCACTCCTTGAACCGACCGTCTGGAACGTCAACCGATCGGTTCACACCTTGAACCGATCGTTTCAGCTGTCATCTTGATGTCCGCCGGTCTTTGACATAACAGGAAATAAAAATCTATCCTATTTATTACATTGCTTCAAAAAGGGAAACCCCGAGTTACATTCGGGGGGAGCAAAGGTAGGAAAGAATCTCAAATTTATTTCGAGTTACATCAGGAATAAGAGAGGGAAGATCGGTGCACAGACTGAGATGCAAGCAACCACACACAACCAATCACAGATAGGTGTTTATAGGCCATAATCACGCTACACACATCCACCACAAAACTCGTTTAAGGGCGACGCGTATCGAGTGCATTAATAATACATATCATATATGTGATTAGGGATTTTTGGATTTAGGACTGGACATGCACAAAGTCAATATTATTCGCATCGTATGCAATAAATAAAGGCGACAAACCAAAATCGATCATATCGACATTCCTAAAATATAGAGCAGTTGATGTGGCTCTGATACCACTGTTGGGTTTTAGGAGAGACAGAGAAGGCAGCGGAAACAAAAACTTTTCTCCCCAAACCCATATCGAGGAAACGTGTCAACGTCTATATAATAGGAAAGGATGGTTTGTGAAATCATACCTTGTCCCGAGGCTTGCTCGGCGACAATACCTCGCGCAATGCGCAGTCTTCAACTCCGGTCTTGGACGGCGTCTGTGCAGCTCCTGGTCGCACCGGGACTGACGACTCCTCCTCCTACCGAACTGTCGGATGACAGTTGTCCTCCTGAGCGGCAGTGTCCTCCCGCCTCTGTAGTAGTCCACACGGACCACCTGGAACTCCACACTCCTTGTCCCACAAGGAAGTGGAAGGAGTCGCACCCTCCTGTTGACGTACTAGTCGCCAACATACTCTCCTGCTACCAGTTGCAACTGCAGTTGTCCTTCCCTTGCTGCACGTCCCTTTTGTGGGAAGCACTTGCTCAGGATCTCTCACGGTTACCAAAACCAGAGAGAACGACAACTTCGCAAAGCAACCGGCTTGCATTGAGTTGTACTCTAAGAAGCCCCCAATACCCCTATATATATAGGCGGGTCATGGGACAGGGTTCTCTGTTCCCGGCAATATGGGACTAAAGCAGGAGTAGAAGGGTTCGGGATTTTTCCACAAAAAAGAAACCAACTCGCAACCTGAACCGATCGGTTCACAAGTGAACCGGTCGGTTGGGGACCTGAACCGGTCGGTTGGAGCACCAACCGATCGGTTGGGACCCATGAGCCGATCGGTTCACTTCTGAACCGGTCGGTTCGTGGTCCTGATCAGTTCCCGATTGACTTTCCAACTTTCGTTTCTAATTGGTATCGAATACCAATCCTTGTTCCAATCAAATTGGGCAAGTGAAACGCAAGGAAAATTCTCACCGACCTGACTTTCCCAACTTGCTTGGTTGCACCAGTTGAACCGATCGGTTCAACACTTGAACCGCTCGTTTCACCCTGGGCTTGAGTCGATCGGCTCAACTCTTGAGCCGACCAGTTCAGCAACCTCAGCCGACCGGTTCAACACTTGAACCGATCGGTTGGGAGTATAGGTTGTGCAGAATCAGTCAAATGCGATTTCAATCAATCCGATACTCCAATCAATGCGTCCAACACCTTGAACCATATGATACTTAGCTATCTATTAATTGAGTGTTTAATTGAACTACTAAACTCCTTTAGTAATCAATCTAAACATTGCTTTGTGGAAAAAACTCCTCTTCCAGATTAAATCCTATGTGTGTGACCCTGCAGGTCCATTTCACGTTGGCAGTGAAAGTCCATAACACTTATGACTTCACAAGCAAAGAGCGGTGCCTAGTCACACATCAGTGCTGCCCAAGTGAAAGTAGAAAGTTGGAGAACAACTTTCATCCTACAAACCGTGAATGGTGTTACAGTGAATGTATAATTCCTTTGTCACTGATATCCTGAATGAACTCAAGGCATGGAACAGTCATCCTGTCAACGTTCATTCACTTTCTTGATCTCAGAGTAGATTGAAGGAGATATGTATGACATCAATATCACATATTGATTCACACATGTGTGCGCACGCCTATCTCAATCCTACTCATCAAGTGGCCTTGGATATCAAACTCCCTTAGAAGGGACAAATCCCATATCTATCACTCACCCCTCAAAATCCCCATGTGTCAAAGCCACCCAATCATCACCTTTATAACAACCCATGTTTCAGGACTGCGTTTGATGATGTCAAAGTGTGCCCAACGACATGTGTTGAGTGCAGTGATTTCAGGTCTAAGAATCACACTTACCACCATCACTGTGAGTACTGACTGTGACTACCATCTTATGGTTCCATGTGTCAAACTCACGGTGGGTCTGTCCGGTACACTTGTTCTCTAACAAGTACCTATGTGTTTGGTTTGATATCTCTATATCATGACTAATGAGATTTTGTCATCAACCAACACCACAATCCAGTCTTGTGTGTCATTGATGTCTATCTACCTTCCACAATGACATCCGACTAGGGACATAACAAGAATGTACAAACTCTTAGCATCCGTATGATCTCATCGTTCAGGTCCTTAACCTGAAAGCATACGTCATTGAGTACTGTCATTCTCTAGACATTCAATCTGTTCTATCACTATCTCATATGACTGAACCAGAAAGAATTGGAAGCTTGCCTTTGATGTTTATCAAATCAATCTTAATGTATCCCACCAATCATCCCATGATTGGCTCTCAGGGCATACATACCAACATATACATATAAAGATGCATGTAGATATAAAAGCTTGTGCATGACATGCTCGTTTGATTAGTTTACCAGATATACATTAGGATATGGGATAAGACTAAGGAAAATTAGAATTTTGAGCTTGAACTTTTTCATTTAAACTCAAGTCGGAATAAGCTCACCTAAGATCCCAAAGTCTCACACATACACTTCATGAGGAGGTTGATCGGTTAGAAAGCACATTGTGACATGACAAAATCGTTATATCAACTAGTCCATGGCCTAAAAGTTCAACTTCAACGTGAAATTAAACACATGGTATGCTTGTTAATAACTTAATAATGTCATTTGGCAAGTCTAGGAAAAGACACCTCCTGGGCCATTGGAGATGATTGTGACTTGATAAGATTTGATCATGAGCGTGCTTCACAACTTGGACAGTCCCAAGTTCATTGTTTCTTTGAATGGTTTTATTATTGACATGAATATCACTGATCTAACCATAAATAACTCACAATGTACTTCGTCTTGGGGTTCCTCTTCCACAAGAATGGACATGTGTGTTTGTCATAAATTATGATATAATAGCATCCCCTTACATATTCATATGATTTTGGTCATGTCATTTTCGATTATTTTCCCATCATCATGGTTATCGGATTTCTCCCTTAGGGTTGCAAATCAACCAGGAGCATAATCATTTTGGTATTGAAGTACAATGGAATTAGAATCTCTTCTCTATAATCAATCAAACCTATGGAAGTAAAGGTCAAAAGTGTAGTGGCTAAAGAAGATGATAGAAATATATAGTTCTTAACAAAGATGTTTGATGAAAGAAACGTTTCATCATATATAACCCCATGTGAATGATGTGATGACCATAGATAGATACACTTATATCACACACATAAACAACTTGTTCTGAGATGTCTTCAATCACACTAGAATTATATCAAATTAATTCTAATTTGATTGACACACTCTCTAACATCCCAGGAGATGTTGCCTTAGATAAAATGATCTTAAAAGGAATAATTAGATTATTCATATCAGTAAGTTGCAAACTTTTTTAGGTATCCCACCAATAGGTACTCCATAATTAAGTATGATTGGCTCATGATAGTACTAGGATGGGTACCTATTAGGAAATTGAACAAAGAATGTGTGTCAATGAGGACAAAATGCATAACATATGCTAGTGGTGGTTTGTGGGGCTAGTCATCATTCTCAAAACTCTAATAGAGGCTTGGGGTGTGTATTCATCAAAGTTATTTCCCATATTATAGGTGGGCCCACATGCCCATGTGGCATTGCATTCTTGAGTCATGGAGCATGTTAAGAAAAGGGCTATCTGCTGACATGAGATGGAACCACCATTATACTAGTAACCGGGAATGCGAGTTGGGTGTGCATGGATCAATCTGGTCTATGCTAAATTAGGAAGGGATTATGAGGCCATATAGTTGAGATTTTGATGAGAATTTCAAGAGTCAAAGTGAAGGATATTGTAATGTTCTAGGATATGAGTCCTCAAAGAAAATGAATTGAAAAGGAATTATTAGGATGTCCATACCAAAAGAAACACCTCCTTTTTAGGTATCATGTCAATAGATACTATGTAATTCGTTGCTCAGATAAGAGTAGTACTAGGATGGGTGACTTGTTAAGAATGTGTGAGCATAAAGTACGTTGGGATAGTGTCAATTTATAGGACCCAATCATCATGCATGAAACTCTACTGGAGAATCGAGTTGTACGCCTTGGCGTTACACACTGTTTGCCACATTCAAATTGAGCACATTAACACTCTCAAAAAAACATTCATAGATGATAAAATCACCATAGTGGTTGGCAATCTTGGCACTAATAAATATCCTGAATTGGATGGTTTCAACCACTCCTATCGCCACACATGTTGGATATGATTAAACACTTTTTCATGAAACTTGATTCTCTTTATTCAACACCACAATGAAATCATGACCCAATTTGATATCATCATAAATATATCAAACAAATCTTTTGCCAAGGTGTTCACCAGTAGACTCAAGGCATAAGAGTACAATTGCATTTATAATAGGAAAGCATATTCAAGATTATTGTATCTTACTAAACAAAACATATGAACATGCCACAACAATATCACACTTGTATTAACACTTAACATGCTTTGAGAAAATACCAATCAGCAATTCTAAGTTGATGGTATAAAGCGTTATGGGTTCCTAATCTATAACTCATGTGAAATTATAGTTTTCACATGTTAGCATACTTCTCTAATCTCATTAATAGCATGTTTTTGGCTACTTCTATAGATCCAATTGTCTTAGAAAAGGAAACCCCCTCTCACCTAGTCTCTTTATTCATTGTCACTTATTTCTATGAATGTTGATCAAACTAGAAATTGATAATGGTATTCTTGACCTCATTTTTAATAATATGATTTAAGAAGATAAAATCATTCAGTTTGTTTATGAAATTATCATCTTCCTTCAACTAAAAAATATGACCATGAGTGATATTGTCTATCATCATACATTTCCTCACATCTCTCATGTCTTAGAACTAACATTACCAAATTTCCATAATTGGTACCCATATTTCAAGTTCGAAGAAAATACATTTCAAACACACATTTGGCTTCCAAATAGACATTTTTATATCTGGATACTTTGTCTTACCTATCTCACCCTTCAAATTCAAAAATCTTTTTGGAACCTTGTACTTAATAAAACACAAAACCACATTGCTCTATCAAAATCCAGTTATCAGAGTAGAGTCAAACTCCTTACATTTCTTAAAGTTACACTTAAAAATATCTATTATATCAGTTGTATCCCTCTCCCAAGTTTTATTTGAAAAATAATCAATATCATCACACAAATTTCTTAGGGGGAAATTGATAGTAGAAGATGTATTCATTTGGTTAAATGGGATACAAGCTTAAAGAATGGAGGTGGAGGCATCATTCACCTCAAGTTACTCACACATTTTAGGTTTAGAAACATTATATATTCAATTCAAGTGAATGATGCAACCATTTGGTCCATTCATGTTTGCAAGAAGTATTGTATCAAAAAAATAACCATATCACTGTATCATATTTTTATAAACATAAATAAAGGTTTTATATATTTGTAAAAGATACTATTCTTACTCCAAATGGAATGTTAATTGTAACTATTGGTCTGAGCCTTGGTCAACTATTAAGAGTGCAGAGAATATGAAATACTACATAGAAGTTTCTTTTCCTATATATACATCTCCACAAACTTTTCTCTTGAATTTATGACTACAAAATGTGATAATAACTTCAAAAGAATACTCACTCAGCTTCATTTCATTCAAGGAGATATCACATACATTATTGATCTACATTC